>VWZN01004070.1:247740-284585 GCA_013396955.1 Regulus satrapa | reverse complement strand
AGCGGGGCTGAGGGACGGGGTCTCTGAGGGCTGCGGGACGGGGTCTGGGAAGGCTGTGGGGACAGCAGCCTCAGGTTCGGCTGTCCCTGGGGCGTTCAGCTCGCCCAGTCGGACCAGTGTCCCCCCACCCGACGGACTCCCGCCCTGGGCAGCGGGAGGTGCTTTGCCCCCCCGAGCCTCCCCGCACTGAGCTGTGGACAAGCAGTGCCTGGCAGGGCCATACCCTGGCTCTGCAGCACAAGCTGGCTCACGGCACGGAGCACCAGCCCCGGCAATGAACACAGCACCCACCGTGTGACCTGGCAGGCCCACGGGCACGTGGTGTCCTGCAGTCCCTGTGCTCAGGGCAGATTGGGGAACACGGGAGAAGGATGTGTCCTGAGAAAGTGGAACAGAGATGCCGCAGTTAGAGAGAAGACCGTCAACAGCAGCACTGGTGTCAGAACAGAGATGCGGTTCTTAAAATGCTTAGAATGAAGACTCTGTTCCCATGTCGTGTTGCCTAAGGGCCTTTAAGTTGTGCTTGAAGAGCAAAACTCAGTTTAAATGATGCTCATTTTAACTGTCCGTTTGTAAGTTTATGCACTTGCTCATTATTGCTGTTCACTGCTTGTCAGACCTTTGCTCTTTGCTGTGAACATCTGGTCCCACATTCAGTCTTTTTGGTGTCCATGCATAGGTGAATAGGAGGCTGTGCCTGGGGTGGGAAGAGAGCAAGCAGCTGCTTTAGGTAATGCTTTTATTATAATGATTTTAGAGGCTACCCTAACACTGCCCCAAAGCGTGTCAGGGGCATGGTGATGTGCCGCTCTGCTGTCTGGTGTTGGTACAGGTAGGCGGTAGAAGGATCAGCAAGGAAGACTTTGCGTTATCAAAATCCTCCAGCTGATCTTCAGCATACCCCCAGAAGAACATCACATGTTTCATCACACGTTCCAGGAGAAGCCGTCTCCTGCCCTTTACTGAATGAATGCTCTTTGTTCCCTCAGTGAGTGTATCAGATATGTCCTTGTGTTTGGGTAGAGGCAATCTGAAGGTTGCCACACAGATCTTCTGGTCAGTTTAGTTACCAGATTGCAAGTGGGTTGTACCTCTAGGCTTTGTTTCAGTTAAATAAGGGATTCCCAAGCAACAAACGGACAGCAAAGAAGAGGAAAAAATAAAAGGTATTTCAGAAGTATTGTCAGAGAGGAGTTGAGAAGCAGAGATGTGATACTAGGGAGATCTTACTGACTGGATTTGAGTTATGGGAGGTGGAGGAATTACAGCATATGAGAAAGGAGCTCTGCGGAGGACTTGAAAGGGTTGGTGGTTGAAAATACTAATATTTTCTCCTTTTGAACATTGCCTATCAACATCCTGGGGACATGGATAAATGCTATCTTCTCTGCTTAATTTGGGATGCAAACATGACTTCCCCAAAAACTCGTTTGGTAGGTCTGTGCAAGCTGCATGTCCAACCCATGGGCCTGATCACGGAACCTGCACAGTGCCGCTGCCCTGGGCTGTCTGAGGAAAGATAATGCTGCGTCCTTGTAAATTATTTGGGCAAAGTCATGTATGCTTGATATAGTTTATGAAGTCTAAAATAGCTTTAGATGAAGGCTAAGGAATTTTTAAAAAAACCCTCTGTGGCACACATTTTCAAATTCCTTCATTAATGCTAATCTAGTAAAACCCATTTATTTTGCTGACTCGGAAAGCAATGCTCAGATAATCTCAGTGATCTGTCACAGAATGAGTCAGTTGCAAAGGAGTGGGTTTTCTAGTTTCTTACTCACAGTTCTGGGATTTAGTCACAAAAGTTGCCTCTGCCCTGTTTTTGCACTGTGTTGTCTCTTCCCAAGTAAAAGGCATACAGACTTGCTTGTTTGTGGGGGTTTTTTTAAAAAAATTGTTTCTGTTGTATGGTGGGTTTTTTTAAACACCAGTGGGAAAATTTCCAAGAAGTGATAAAGCATCATAATTTGGATTCCCCCCTCGAAAGAGAAATCCACTATGGGATTTCACTTCTGGGAGCTAAGAGAAGCTTTTTTCAATTTTCAGAATAGAAAATCTAATTTCAAGGAGGTGAATTCTCTCTGAGTGAGAGAATGGAGAAGAAACCGCCAATGGTCTCGCCTCACCCTGGAAGACTAAAATAACTAGTAATTATAGCAGTACCAAAAGGGACAGAGGCAGGTTATTTCAGCAGTGAGGAGGGCAGGCAAGGGATAGAAGTAACGGTGTAGCACAGAGATGACACAGATATATTTATTTTTTTTTAAATGGAGGGGGGTTATTTTAAGCATGAGGACCAAGAAAACTTGAGACTGGAAAGAGGGAGCAAGTAAGAAAGGCTCCTGGGTGAGGAAGAGAGGCAGATGCAAAACAATATGCCAGAAAAATCCCCACAACCTTTTGGATCCCACCTTGCAGGTGTTCCTGCACCCCTCTGTGGGTTTTGTGGTTCCCTGAAAGGTTGTGCTTCTTAAAAAGACGTTGTTGCCTTGTCTTCTGTGCCTGCTCTGTCTGGAGGAAAAGGGGGAAAGGCAGCAGTTGAAGAGTCACTTGATCCCTGAGAATTTGAGCTGATTCACAGGAAAGGAGCAGGAGTCCAGGGACATAAATACCCGCAGCACTGTGTCAGCGCAGTCTGTGTCCATCGCCGTCCTGGAATTAGGTTTAGAGCTGTATCCCCAGTCTCTCTAGAATGCACGTTCTCCTCTCAAGCTTTGGAGCAGGGACACAGCTAAATGGTGGAGTCCTGACAGAGCTGTGCTGAAGTTCCCTGAAGGGAAATTAAAGCATGAGGCTTGTACAGGGTGCTGATTTGGGCCTGTGAGTTTGTGAACTGAAGGGAAGTTGGGTGAAGGAACATCTGCATTGTGTTCTGCTGAGTCTGAGCTGTCTCATGCAATGAAGTGCTGGTGCCCTCAAACACCTGTTGAAATGGGTGAGAAGCTGCTTGGCGCTTTGCTGGGGAACTCAGAGCCAGCAAGAAGCACTGCAGGGAGCACTGTTTGAAAGCTTCACTTGCAGGAAGGGCAGAGTATATCACGGGCAAAGGATTTCTGAGCAGAATCTGGCCGGTTATGGGTGCTTCAGGTCTGGAATGGGGAGCAAAGTGGACAGAACCTTCCGTCCCTGGCTCCTGTACTTCCCCACACCGCTGACTGCAGGGCTGCTGTGCTGCTGCAGGGAGAGCTGAGAGGGATCCCCAGCCCCACAGTGCGCTCTCCCCTGCCACCAGGGCAGAGGCAGTCGCCTTGAAAAGAAGCAAAGCTTCTTGTGAAATGTACTCATAGCACAAAGCAACATACAGCTCCTTTGAGCCAGTTATGCCACGTGTTTGGAATTCTTCATTATCTGCTGGTTCCAAACAATTTTTTACCACCCAGCTGCAGTCAGCAGGAGCACATCCAGTGCCATGCAGGAAAAGAGCCGATGCTCTGGTTCACCCTGTGCCACATTCCTGCGCGGTTCTGGGTCGATCTGAGCAATTTGTGAGGCAGCAGACTGGAATCAGACAAACCCCAATGCTGTCACACCCAGGGAGCCGGACTGGCTGCCAGAACAATGTGGCTTTAGAGCAGCCCCATGAAGGGCCTCCTGTATATTCTGCAGCCAGTTGATTTGGGGCTTGGAGAGGGTGGCATTTGCAGGCTCATGATAACCTCTGCCAGGGAAATTCTCTGCTGCAGGTCAGGCTCAGCTGCTAACACACAGATGCTGCCAGATGAGTCCCACCAGGCAGAGCGTTGGGCATGTGGCAGTGCCCTGCCTCCTGTGCTCATTCTTTTTAGGGACTTGTCGCTGTCCCCAGCCATCCTGGGCTCAGATTTCGTGTGGAGCAGACAGCTCATGTGCTAATTACAGCTCGTGAAATGGGGCCAGCCACCCTGATCCTTCATGTGACTAATTAGATTTTCTTTCCTCCCCTTTTGCAGGCTTTACAAAAGGGCAAAGTTCAGGATTTTGGAGAAAACTCCATATCTTACTAGGCTTGGACAGTCCCTTACAGCTTGGAAGAGAGCAAGGAGGATTAGAAGAGCATTAGCTCCAGCTTTCCCAATGCCAGCTAGGTCAGGCCTTAATTTGTACTGGTAAATTCAAGCATTTTGTCCTTGGAATTGCCTCAGGGTCACATTCCTGTTTTCCATATGCTCTAATACTGCTTTTCCAGCTTTCCATTTTGTGACACTGTGTTGTGTTTATGGCAGGTTTGCTGCTTTCCTGCAGCTCTCCCTTGATTAGTGTATGAACTGGAGTGACGGTAGCAGCCTGACCACCGTGTTTGGGGTAACAGGGGCAGGGTGTTTCATTCCTGAGGAAGCCCTGTTTTCCCCTAAATGGCCAGCCAGGTGAAGCAGCAGGCATGGTTTATTTACATTCCTTTCTGAAAAGCAAACCTGCTGCTCGGCCTTGGCAGGATTGGTGCATTTGGAGGGAAAGGGTGGTGGGGAGTGGGTTACAGCATGCCACCAAACATTGGGAAGAAGGAAAGGTGTTAGCAGATTCAGTTCATGTTTGTGTACAATACGAAGGAAGGTTTGAACAGCAAGGATTGATGGTTAAATGCAAGCTTTGTCCTTTGTTTCTTCTGTAGCTCAGAGCTTCCAAGCAGGCTCAGCCCTGCTCCTGAGTTGTGTTTTTTTCCTTCCATGTGCAATGAGAAGAGTGGATGTAAACAACCTGAGCAACCCCTATGTGGTGGATTTCTGTGATTGCATTGCCAGTGGCAAGCAAAGAGTGCAGGGAAACATCTGGCTTGTTCAAATCATGATGTGTCATGAGCAGGGGATCCCAGAGGAGAGTGCAAGTGAGGGGGGTTTTGTGACCATGTGAGCCAAACCCATCAGAGTGACCTGAGCTGCACCCTGCCTGCCAGCAAGGCTGGTGTCCCAGGGCAGGAGGAAACCTGGAGCTCTGACACTGTACTGAGTCCTGATCCCGAAGGAGCCCCAGTGGAAAACATCTTCCCTCATGTGCTGACACAGTTTCCCCCATTGACTGGTAGATGCCGTGGTGCACCAGGCACATCTACTGCCCTGGATGTATTCTTCACCATATCACCTAGTACAGTCCTTCCTTGCTGAGAAAACTTGGATCTGCCAAAAATCAGGATCCCTATGTAAACTTAATGCTCAAGGAGACAAAAGTTTGCCTGAATCAAGGAGCCTTAAGGTTATTCCAGTAATAGCCAGACTTTTAGAAAGGTGGAAGAGGATCAAGAACATTCTGCCATTCTCCTTCCCTGTCTTCCCTCTTCCATCTGGCTGTGGCCACAATGTCATCAGCATAATCACTGTGTAATCAATGCATTCTGTAGCCAACAGAAAAGGTGGTGGCTGGGTTGTGATAAGATGCAGATAGTTTTACACTGTGGTGTGCAATCTGTGGGAGGGACACGTGTATCAGAGGCTGCATTGCACAGCAGTGTGAATAGCTCTGTGCCTGATCCTTAACAGGACATGATGGATGTGCTTACCCAGGCAGGAGCTTAAAAATCTTCCTCTTCTTCCTGTGTTATGGTCTTATTCCATTATTGCATGAATGGGCATTTAATTTCATTCCCACACAGGGATCATTAGCTGCCGGGTCAAAAGCAGAAAAAGGCAGCTCTGCAGAGGAAGGACCTCTCAAAAGGGATAGAGCACCCACAGCAGCAAGGGACAGCCGCTGATTTTGCAGGGACAGCAGTTTAGAAAATGCAGGCACTTCTGTAAGTACCTTGCTGGGACTGAGCTCTCCTGAAGAGCACCTGGTAAGTGCTAAACCAGTCTGACCAGTTTGAATTCTCTTGCTCCCCTGCTAAGTCAAGTTTTTTTTTAGGATGGGAGAGCTGGAAAGGATGGTTCTCCTCCTCTGCTTGCCATTTGCTGCGTCTTTGTGTTTCCCTGTGGTCTTGGGAGTGCCTGGGTCCTGCTGGCCCCACTGGCAGTTCTCTTTCCCCAGCTACTGGTGGTATCCCTGAAGGCATCAGTCAATGGCATGGCTAGGACTGAGACATGGATGATTACAGGGTGGAGACACTGGTGCTCCCAGTAATAGCTGCTCATTTCCCAAATCTCTGCCTTGAATAAATAACATCAAGGCTGACTGAGGAATTCCTAATTAAAGGGGACACAATCAAAGCTGGAACAATATTGCTTTGACTTCAGCCTGCAGTTTACTTCTGCCCACACTCCCTAGAGGCCAGAAGTTCAAGGTAGAGGTGTAAATGTTGAACAGAAAAACTCCTGCTTTGGTTTTCCGTGTTTGCTTGTTTGTTTTTATAGAGCTGGTGTACAAAAAGAAAAAAGGAGGATTGATTCTTTCGTCTCCTTATATGGTACAAATCAAGAATTGGAGCTATTGGCATTAGATCCATATCAGTGTAAACAGGCTGGACTCACAGTTCCTGGCCTTGCAGTAACAAAGCATATAGGCCCCCTTTTCCTTAGCTGTGGAGCTGAAGTCATGCTGAGCCCCTTCCTTTCGTGTGCAGGACCCCAGAGGTCACACAGAGTGTTGTGTGTCAGTAGCCTTGGTGGCATGGGCCACGCCGGACACCCACCATCCCAGCAGTGTGCTCTGCCGTGGTGACACCTAGTGGAGAGCACACGGTGACCCGGAATTTGCACATGGGTTTGCAACCTTGCATATTGTAGTGGCAGCCAGGGAGAAGCAGGCTGGGGTCTGGGGTCTTGTGAGAGCTTAACTTAAGAGTGCCAGGGCTGCACTTAACCTTGTCTTGGTTTCTGTTTTCCAGAGAGAGCTACCGATGGGTCCCTGCGGAGTGAGGACTGGGCTCTCAACATGGAGATCTGTGACATCATTAACGAGACTGAAGAAGGGTAAGGGAACTGGCAAGGGCCCATATCCAGGGGCAGGTCCCTGCATTCCCTGTAACACCACATCCCCACACTGCAGTTGTAGCATGCACTGATGGAGGTAATAAGCTAGGCTTCCCAGCAGTCCCTGAGACAAGGTTCTGCTAGGAGACCTGGAGACATAGCAAAGCTGTCAGAGCATTTATTAGATGCTTCTTTATAATCTTGGTGAGTGCTAGGAGACATTCAAACAGACCTTCTTAGGTCCCCAGATTCCCCTTCTGTTCAAGCCAGGCTGCCTCCCATCTCCAGAAGGCATATTTGCATTTCTTCTACTTTGATTTATTCTCCCTTCGTACCCTGCTCTTTCTCTCCTCTGGGAATGTAAAAATCTAAAGGCTGGTGACTGAGAAGAGGGGAAAATCTCAGGCTGCTATTCAGTCCTCTCACTGTGCCAGTCTTTCTTGGGTTTCTTCTCAGGTATTTTCATGTACAGTCACTCAAACACACAGCAAGTGGGTGGGGGAGCTCTTGTCTCCCTCTCCCTGCAGGGAGATGTTCATCAATCTGCCAGACTTGTTAACTCAGGAGCTGGGGATTTGCCAGTGAATTCAAGGGAGAATGCTCCTTCTCACAGTGGAGATGTCAAGAGCAGCATGTAAAAAAGAAGGTGCTACATGGAATAAAACATGTAGGTTTCACTCCTGCTGTCCTACCCCACAGTGATGTTGACAGAGGATTATCAAGACCAGTTTTCAGCTTCACAGTTGTATAATATGGAACATCTCTACTTACAGATCCGTCACCACTTCTTTTCCACTATCCCCATGGTGCAAATAAACCTGTCTCTCCACAGTTCTCAGGCCTGAGCTGTGGCCACTTCTTTCAGGTCTGGGCACCCAATAACACAGCTGGACAGGTGGACTCTCCCATTGCGGTGCTAATGTCCATCCATGGACACCATGCTGCTCCACAGGCCAGTGCACTTGTGCCCTCCTCATTGCCTAAGTGTCTCCACCCCATTTTTCTCCTCCAGCACTGCTGCTCTTCCAGCTCAGCTACTCTTCCTGTGCTCTGCAAGAGCATGTTAGTTCATTTGTGCCCTCTCAGGACCACAGTGGTCTGAGACCATAGTGTTTCTCTCCTGTGAGAATGGTTAATGAGATCCTGATACTCTGTTGCTCTCTTACCCACCTGCAATATAGGCAGGATTTTGCCGCTGCATCTCCCCTGCAGCTTTTGAGCCTCCTTTTCTCCAGGGAAATGTTAAACAGCTCCTCTTTGAGTAACGCAGAAATTGCTGCAGCTTGGTCTCTCCTTCCCGTTTCTAACCCATGCCAAGTTTTCCTGTGATCTCCTCCTCTTCAGTCTCTCTGCCATGGGATTTTGCTCTATCCCCCAGGAGTGTGTTTCTAGCATTGTTTTTACTCTGTTCTCTGTTGTGTCCTGAACACCTTGAACTATTGCAGACATCAGCACAGTGGCCTCTAATTTCAGTAACAGCTGAATAACTCAGGGACATGAGTTTATGCATTATGGTTTAATGGTGGACTTGGCAGTGTTAAGTTTATGGTTGGACTGAATGACCTTAAAAGGTCTTTTCCAATGTAAATGCTTCTATGATCAGCCAACCCCACTCCTCTTGCAGAACCACAAGCAAAAGCTGCTTTACCAGTCACTGCTTCAAGCCATCCTGAAAACATGGTGAGGAGGGACACCCGCTGAGTATGAGGCATCCAGAACCTGTGGCTATTTTGCTTTGCCTCGACCTTCTGATGATCTTTCTTCCTCTCATTTCTCCTTCAGGCCCAAAGATGCCTTCCGAGCCATTAAGAAGAGAATTGTAGGGAATAAGAACTTCCATGAAGTTATGCTGGCTTTGACGGTGAGCAGTCAGAGCTCTTTTTCTGCTCTGTGATACTGCTGTAAATCTGAGTGCTGAAGACAAGTTTTAGCACCCATGCTGAGCAGACACATGTACCTAAAGCCAACATGGCTAACACATGAGGGCAGAGAAGGCTGCAGCTAATTCTTTATTGCCTTTGAAGGTTCTGGAGACCTGCGTCAAGAACTGCGGCCATCGCTTCCACGTCCTTGTGTCCAGCCAGGATTTTGTAGAAGGTGTCCTGGTGAGAACAATCCTGCCAAAGAACAATCCACCTGCCATAGTGCATGACAAGGTGCTGACCCTCATCCAGGTGAGCCAAGAAGTGTGAGCATCTGCACCAGTCCAGAGAGTGTGTGTCTTTAGGTGTGTGTACAGAAGGCTGTTGGATGTGGTGATGAGCTGTACTGTCTCCTTCTCCCCAGTCCTGGGCAGACGCCTTCCGCAGCTCTCCAGACTTGACTGGTGTAGTTGCTGTCTATGAAGACCTGAGACGGAAGGGTTTGGAGTTCCCCATGACTGATCTGGACATGCTGTCACCCATCCACACACCGCAGAGGGTATGGGAGTATTGCTGAAGAGAAGAATGTTGGGCAGCTGCCGTTCTGGAGCAGTGACAGGATTTCAGGAGCTCTGTCTTGGATTTAGAGGGTTTTTGGGTGGTGAGAAGCTCCACGACAGCCAAGAGCTGTTGGAACCAGATGGGGAGTTGCCATCAAAATTTCTCCTCTAGTTGCACTGCCCTGTCAAGTGTGAGTGTCTTACATCTCCTTCTCTCTGTCACTTTCCCTACCTTTGTCTGTAGACCGTGTATAGCTCCAACTGTCAGTCTGGACAGAACTCACCTGCAGTCAACTCCCCTCAGCAGATGGAGTCCATCCTCCACCCTGTCACCCTGCCCCCTGGGAGAGGCACATCCAGCGACATGCCCATCACACCCACACCAGAGCAGGTGAGTTGGACACAAATCACAGGATGTTGCTGACTCTTCCTCTGTTTGAGGCTGTTTCACAAACACTGCTTTGGGGCTGCAGTACTGGTCCTGCCCCGGCTTCTGTCTTCAAGGAGCTGTTCCTCTAAAGCACAGTCCTTCAAGAGCTCCCCAGAGCTCCATTGTGGTCACAGTGATGATCTTAAGGTACTGCAACCATGGAGTGGTTATGTTTCCCCAGGTCTGCTTGCAGGTAGAGAGAAGTGGGGAGCTGAGACATTATGCCTCCTTATCATCTTTGTTTATCTTGCCTCACTGCTTATTTTATATTAATCAACCCTGTCTGGCTATGTGGTTTCCAAAGGCTAGGGCTTCCTCACTTGTTTCCCCATCCTTTGTTCCTTCCTCACCCTGACTTCATATGATACCATGTTCAGCACCAAACACCTAGCTGTCAGTATTTTCCATTCCCTTGCAGAACAGAGGGTAGAAACTGTTCTAGAGAGGCTCATTAGCAGCTTGTAAACCAGAGGACTAAAGGTTCAACTGCACACTTAGCTGAGGCTCTCCTGTTGAATGGGAATTAATTGTTTTCCCCTCTCCTACACCACTTTGGAAATTAAACTATTTAAATGGCTACCACATGGGAGCTGTTAGCTGAGGAGAGATTTGAATCATACCAGCAGCCTGTGCTGGCTATTAAAAATCAAGGCTAGACTAGCGGCCAAAGATCCCAGGTGAGGGCCTGGCATTTGCTACCAGCAAAAGAATTTGATGGTAAGTAATGGAGGGGTTTCCTGCTGGGAGCTCCTGAGAGCTGAAATGAGTGGTGACAAAGAACTCCCCTGTGGCCAGTGGCTGTTCCCTCCAGCTCTGTGAACAGGCATGCACACATGGTGCCATTCAGAGCTACCTCAGCTATGTCCCCAGCCTGTCACTTGGCTTTTGCAGATCGGGAAGCTGCGCAGTGAGCTGGAAGTGGTGAATGGGAACACAAAGGTTATGTCAGAGATGTTGACGGAGCTGGTGCCATCCCAGGCCGAGCCTTCTGATCTGGAGCTGCTGCAAGTAAGGAAAACACTGGGCAGGGTGGATGGCTGGCACATGCTGCACAATTTAGCAATGACTTGATGGACTGAGGCCCAATGTATGCCAGGTGTGGAGAACAACTGGACAGTTTAGTGTGAGGGTTATCAGGGAGAGAAGGGATAAAAGGAAGACACAAGGAAGGCAGAGTTTCAATGGTGGATTGAAATCGCATTACCGAGACTGGAATAATCTCACAAGAGAACTTGTAGTCCCCAAGGGCCTTTCTTTCTGTGTGATGTGTTACACAAAACGCATACAATTATTCCATGAAAAGCTCAGACTCAATTTGCCTCTCACGCCAATATTTGTTGCCCATCAACAGTTCCTGATAGATCCCAGTAGCCTACTCTCCATTCTGTAGCCTGGAATACTGGGGTCTCTGTTCCAGCCAGATTCCAAATTTGTGAGTGCTCACCCATAGTGTGACCTTTCTGGTGACTTGCCCTGCTTTGAACAGGAGCTGAATCGGACATGCAGAGCCATGCAGCAGCGAGTCCTGGAGCTGATTCCCCGTGTCCTCCATGAGCAACTCACCGAGGAGCTGCTCCTCATCAATGACAACCTCAATAACGTGTTTCTGCGTCATGAAAGGTACTTGTCTCTTCCCTGCTTTTCCACAAGCGTTCACTGCCCTTGA
The DNA here is from genome assembly GCA_013396955.1 of Regulus satrapa. Classification (NCBI taxonomy): domain Eukaryota; kingdom Metazoa; phylum Chordata; class Aves; order Passeriformes; family Regulidae; genus Regulus; species Regulus satrapa. The sequence goes on along the minus strand of VWZN01004070.1, from coordinate 273,249 downwards.
AGGCAGCCTATCCCTCCCCTTTGATCTGGCCATGAGCATAATACTCAAGATGTATCATTCTGTATCATCCATCTTTGAGAACAAAGCCTGTTTTCAGTTTTTACTGTCTAATTCCTGTCCCTTCAAAACTTCTGTGTAAGTTCCCGATGGGATATAAAATGTCCCTGTGGCATAACCCAGGAGAAGGAGGCCACTGCATGAAAAGAGCTGATTTTATAGCTCTGAGGCAGATGGGAACAGAAAGAAATTGCCCAGCTAGAATTGCCACTCTTTTTTTTCCCTTGCATTTTGACAAACACAACTCTTTGCTAGGATGAAATCTGGGGAGTTCATCCCCAGGTGAACTGTATGGAGAGCTGTTGGTTAGGAGTAACTCTAAAGAATCCTAAGAAACTTTCTCACACCACCTCTCAGGACACATTGACTCTATGGGTCTTGTTGGGGTATCTTGAAGGGAAATTGGGCCCTGAGCCACAGTTTCCCTTTCCTAGTGGGTAGGAAAGGGGAGACTGTGCCAAGTATTATAAAGAAAAATCTCTTGGGCTGTGGGTGATTGAGCCCACACTACTGAAATGCATCCTGTCACCTTTCTTGCAGGTTCGAGCGACTTAGGACAGGACAGCCTGTTAAGGTAACTTGGAGCATCTTTCCCTCTGTGCAGCTTAGTTTGCATCCTGCAGGTCCAGCAGTGCCCTGATGACTTGGAGGGAGGTTTCAGTCTGCCCCACTTAGAAATGGTGGGCTTTGCTGTCCCAGCCAAGCTGCACCCACCTCGTGTGTGGGACACCCCATTTCCCACTTCAAACCTCTCCCGCCCTGCCCAAAAAGCAAGAGTAGAGCAGCAGCAGTTATGGTATTGAATAATGAGATTCCAATTCCCATATGAGCCTTCTCTGAAGGCTCCTACTTCAGGCTTCTACCCTGTCCTCTGAATCAGCATCTACCCTACTTACTGGTATCCATGGCTACCAAGGCATTATGCTGCCCTGGGACACTATTCCCAGCCAGTTCTCTGATCACTGTTCCTCTTTTCCATTTTCACTGAGGGAGAGCTCATATCTTTTAAAGGGTGCAGAAAGGCTTTTCTCTCCAGTATCAATGAGCTAGGACTGTAGGGTCAGGGTGTCCAAGCTGCAGAAACTCTAGACACTCTTTTCTTCCTTCAAAGGCACCAAATGAAGCAGAGAACAGCTTGATTGACCTGGGACCCAGTACTCCTTCAGCATTGAAACAGCCTGAAGTCACCAGCAACCTTTCCTCTCAGCTGGCTGGAATGAGTATGTTGCCATATGGTTTTCCCCTCAGCCTTTCTCCTGTGCTGCTTTGAAAATCCTTTCCTGCCCTTGAATCATCTCCCAAAATTATTTATTCACATTCCTAGAATAACCTAGAGAAATGCCATGTGTTTTCTACTAATAACCTCATGAAGAAACTTGTATATGCCCCAAGGTACTCAATCATATGTCTTGGTGTCCTCACCTCACGTTGTGCAGGAGGTGGCCATGACTTAAGAAGGAGCTCAGCATTAGCCTGTGGCTAAAGACCTGGCCTTCCAGCAGGACTGGGGATACAGTTGCTCCCTCTGCAATGCCTGGCAGCATTGCCTACTCGCCTCTCTTGCTGTGTGGTGTCAGGCCCACCACTGAGGTCTGGGAGAAGCAGAGCAGCTGAAGCTATGCTGCAAAGGCAGCCATGAGCATCTTGGGCTCAAGACCCAGGATCTGACCCAGCATTCTGTTTACTCAAAAAACATAAGGGGTCCTGGGGGTTCTTCAAGACATACCAAGAGCCTACATAGCACTGCCTGAATGCAGTTGCAGAAAATTGGTACCAGACTGTTTTTACAGACAAGCCAGCTGAGATATTTTTCAAGTCAAGTTTTTTTTTCAGATGATGCCTGAGTCATGAAAATCTACTCATCTGTCTGAGGTGCTTGCCGGAAGCACAGGTTATTTTCTGCCAGAGGTTATGGAGCAATTCCCTCCAGAGTTGTCTAAGACGGTCAGGAACATCTAGCCTTCAGCATCAGTAAATTTGTGCTGCTGCTTCTGTCTGAAACTGAGCCAAAAATATCTACTGACTGGGCAAAGAAACAGCTTCTGTCACTTCACCCACAACTGCACACATGCATAAACTGTGCTGCAGCTGAAGAGCAGGACAGAGGAGTGGGCCTAGAGTAGTTTAGCCTTTTCTGATGACAGTTTTCCATCCAGCACTCTCCAAGCCCACAGTCCTCCATTTATGGTTCTGTGCTGCCTGCTCACCCTGTTCTCTCTCCCACAGACCTGGGCTCAAGTGTAAGTGCAGGGCTGCACTCCCTCGACACTTCTGGCAAGCTGGAAGAAGACTTTGACATGTTTGCCCTGACCCGTGGCAGCTCGCTGGCTGAGCAGCGCAGAGGGTGAGTGGAGCAGCTCACTCTGTCCTGCTCTGCCTTCTTGCAAAGGATGAAGGCTCAGAGAAAATGGGGCCACGCCCTGACCAGCAGCAGCTCCTGAGAGACAGTAGGATGAAATAGAAATGCACTCTTCACATGCAGAGTGTTTGTAGGATGAACTCTCTGCTCCCTGTCCGTTTTCCTGCTACCATCATCTCCCCTTCATGGCACCCTCCTGGGTATGGGGAGAAGGGATCGGTCTCTGCATGTGGGCATTGCAACACCACATGTTCTGGGAGATTCAGTGTCTGGGGATGAAGGTGTGAAGGGGGACTGGCTCAGTTTTCTTGTCTGCCTCTGAACTCATGTGCCCTGACTTGGGGTGATACTGAATTTGGGAATTGCTGAGTACTGATTTGCCCTACCAGACAGAGTGTTGAGCTGGAGTGCAGGAAGAGTGCAGTCAGTTGTGGCTTGCAAGAGGGCACTGTTCTGTGCCTCAGCTTCCATTTTGGCAAGTGTGACTGATGTTTCTTCCTTCATGGTGTGTGTGTTTGAGTCCTCCTCGTGTAAAGCACTAAGAGTTGGGTCTTCATACTACTGGCTGGACTGAAGAGGCCTTCTCCACTGCAGAGTGGGATCCTGAATCCTTGCTCTGAAGGAGCTGGCAACAGCTGTGCTGACCAGATCCCCTGGGTTTAGAGACTGTGGCTGATCCCATGCTGCTTTGCCTGGCAGAACCATTCACTGCTCTCCATAGAGTACCAAGCAGTAGAGCCCACAGGCACATGCCTGCCTCCAGCCCTTCAAGACCTGTGCTCCTGCATTCCTGCAGCCACTAGAGTGCCTTGTTCTGCAGCTGGCCAGTAGCAAGTTAAGGTCTCTTATATATCAAGTTACATCCATCTCCTAAGGATGTCTCCTTCCATTCCTCTGCCTCAGACTGCTTTGGTAAATGTGGTGGGGAAACCCATGGCCTACACATGACTTCATGTGTTTTGTCCTTGTGTTTCCCCACTGCTTTTACTGTGGGTTGTACTGCCTGAGGACAGAGGCAGTCCAGCACAAAAACAGTTGTATCAGTAGCACCCAATCCAGGGCTGAAACCGGAGCCACTGGTATGTGCTCAGTGCTGGAGTTCTGGACAGAGCTGGAATTGTATCCTGTCTGCTGTAGTGCAGTCTTTATCAGGCTGAGGCTTATGATCTCTGCACAAGTAACAAGACATCTTCTATTTATTCTTCACTGCCCTTCCTCTGCCTGCACTTGCACTCCTGCCAGGTAACCTATAGTGGCTCAGGCTTCACATTTCACTGAGAGCAGAGGCTCTCAGTCTCTCTCTCTACTTGAACAGACCCATTGCTCTACAGCTCCTGAACAGGGCATGCTGGCAGAGCCTCTGGGGTTTGTTCCTGACCCCCCATGCTTTATGTGTGTCTCAGTGAGGCAGTGCTTGAGGCACTTCAAGCCTTTCCTGCCATTCTCCCTCATCAGTAGCATGATAGCAGCACTGTACTTCATCCTGGATGCCATTGTCCACAGTGGCCCCTTCACTGATGAGCACTTCTTTGAGAAGTTTGAGCGGTGCTGGCCCAAGGCTCTGGGTCCCAACAAAAACAGCTTCACTTGATGGTCTGCTGGATCTGTGGGAATGGGCCTGGGAGCAACTGGAGAGGAAACCAGAGAGTTCCTGTGAAAGGCTTCATTTTCCTAGCGTGGAGAGTTTTAAGCCTTTCTCAGCCCCACTCAGCCCCACTCAGCATGGATCAAATGGTGATGTGTGGCATTGTCATGTGTGGTAGCAGCCAAGAGGGGACACGGGATTGGGATGAGGGAAATTATGGGTAAAACATGTCTGTGTGTGGAAAGATGTAATGGTGCATTTGGAGACCTGGAAGCAACTCTAGGCTCTTCTGATCGTCCAGTCTCACCTATGGCCAGCACGGGCCAGTGAGCCTCTGCCACCATCACTTCTCACATGGTATTAGTTAAAGAGATTTTTTTGAGCTGTTTGTATCTGTGAAGTTAGGCGAGTATATAGGGGCTTGCTGCTCAAATCCTTTCTAAAATATCTGTAATATTCTGGTCATTCTGTGTTAGATTTCTCTCTTTACCCCAAAGAAGATGAGTGTCATGGTTAATACACCTAGCTCTGTAAGTCTGTGTCTTAGCTTTCATATTAGTCCTTGTCATTCTTCTGTCAGTGCGCCAGGACTGTCCTGTTGTATTCCACAATGTTCCTGTGAGAAGATTAGTCTGGTTTGTGGTGAGCTACATCTTCAATAAGGGCTTTGCACACCTTTCTAGAACCTCTTGGTAGCAGAATGACAAGGCATGAAAAGCTGTGCAGTCAGAAGAACTGAATGTGTGTTTAGGAGTTCCTGCTCTTCACTCTAAGGCATGTCATCAGCCTGTTGTCTCTCTTTCTGCTTCCAGGGTAAAGTATGAAGACCCCCAAGCCACCAAAGGCCTTGCTGGTGCCCTGGATGCCCGGCAGCAGAACACGGGAGCGGTAAGTGGCCACAGCTTTTACTGCATCACCAGGAACGGGAGTAACCTCCTGGCTCACCGAGGCACTAAGGGTGCTGTCTGTCTGGAAAAAATCAACTCTCAGTCTCCACCACCCTGCATTTCCTAGCTGGTCTGAAAGCCTTATTCTTTAAAGCCCTGAGGTGAGGAGCTGTGTGTGGGGTTGCTTCAGACAGTTGAAGGATGTCCCTCTCCAGGGAAATTTCCATCTGGAAATGTATGTTTTATTCCTCTTCAGCAAATTTCCAAATCCAGTCGCCTTCTCTCTACAATCAGAGAATTAGGCCCACCAGTATTAATATATTCTTTCCCTCACCTTAAACCCACTGCCTCCCCTCTCCTGCACACTGCAATGCAGACTCTCTGTCATCCAGGGGGAGTCTGGTGCCTCTAGTGATGGAGCCCAGCTGACAAAATGGATGATGCGTCAAGGAATGGTGAGATCTAAGGTCATGGAGCACCAGCAGGGAGGAAGAAGGCTGGGGCTGCTGAAACAGAAGTGTCACTGGCACAGCACGTGAGGATGCACAGCAGACATCAGCAGATACTGCTAACTGAAATGGAGCAACTCTGGGCTGGGCCAGTAGTGGAGACCAGGTTTGGGAAGGAAGCAGGCAGTATGTCAGTCCTTCCTCAAGTAAACATATGTGTAGGAAAAAAATCCTAGGAGCTCTGAGGCCAAGAGAACATGTGCCACCATGAGCTAGAGGATGGCTTGTTTTGGGCTGGGTGTCTGAGGCAGAGGCAATAGCTAGTGGCATCTTGAGGGTGGCTGCTGCCATTCCTTCTCCTTGCAGTTTCTTCTCCTTAGCATGAGGTGCCTCGTTTGAAGGGAAACACATTCAGACTTTAACCCTGTTGAAAGTCTCCTCCTGTAGCTAGTGATTGAGCTTTCAGGCAGTTGAATTTGGTCTTTTGGCAGTGGGAATTCCTGCAATTATATTCCCTCAGGCACACAGAGGCTTTGACAGCTTGTGGGTCTGAAGCTCGTTAGCCTGTCTTCCCATAATGGTCACAGCCCAGGCTGATGTCTGCTCTAGGAAGTTTTCCCACATGCTGTACAGCTGGCTTGAATGCACTTCTGCCCCAAAGAATCCTCTTGTAGGCACAGCAGTTTGCTTTGAAACTTCCCTAATCTCACACATCCTCATCCGTTCCCATTCATCCATCTGCCAGCTGTGACAACTGTCTGCACTTGCTCCCTGGTTTGAGGAAATCTGCCTGTCTTTGGTACAAAGGTGTTGCTCTTTTTCTTGGTCTTGGGGTTTTCCTGAGAGCAAGGGAGCTATATATATTAGAAAATATAAATACTCTCTCCTTCCTCTGCTTGGGGAGCTTCTAGCAAGGGCTGCTTCTTGCTCAGCTTTTTTCAGGAGCTCATGACTGGAGAAAAGGATCTGGGGTTTTGAATCAGACTTTGTTTCTTTCAAAGTTACCTCTGTTCACTAGGAATATGTTTCTTTGCTGTTTAAATTGACCATGGCCATGAATTCTTCTGAGTCAGCCTCATCCCTACTGAAAGTAAAATTTAATTGTAGATTACTTTCTCTTTGATGGGTCTGTTTCAGTAGTTTGGTGTGATATCAAATCCTGCTGTACTCCGTGATCATACCAGGGAATCAGTTCTTGGAAGGTGTCTTTCCCCCTTGCTGTGCTGTCACACCTGGCACCTCCAATATCTCCAGCATGACAGACTTTGACAGAGACAGACTTTGTGTAAAGAAATGCATGTCTCTTGTTCTCTGGCTGCTACACAAGCAGCCAACTTCCACCTATTGTGTCCTCACCAAAAAGCAAAGTCTGATCGAGTCCTAATACCCCAAAGCCAACCACCAAACCACAGATGCTTTTAATGGCATGTATCCTGGAAACTGTGTCTGGGCATAGATGGGACAGAGGAAGCAGGTAAGCAATGGCATTGGTAGCTGGGACAGCTTTGCAGTGGCACTGGTTGCATTTGGATGGGCCTGAGCTGACTGAACAGTGGAGCAAGAGGCTGAGCTTCTGGGCTGGGCTTTCTTTTTTCATAGTGGATTTACTGGAACATCCTCTATTTTCATGGCCTCACCACCCTTTTTTTTCTTCTGTCCCAGGTACCAGTTCCTCAAGCCAATTTCATGGAAGACATAGAAAAGTGGCTCTCCACTGACGTGGTAAGTGAGGGGCTGCCTTCTTGGAGCCAGCAGTCCTGTCAGAGTTGTCTGTGGGGCTGGACTTCAGGGAATACAAAACAGCTGGCATAGCTGAATGTGTGGCACAGGCTGCTGGGAGGGACCAGGGAAGGAAAAGCCAGGGACACAGGCTTTGGGATACCACAACAGTATCAGCAGCCTTCTGGGAGCCATAGCTAATGAACTGAGGCTCAGGGCCCCTCTAACATGTCTGTACTGCAGAAAGTGAGGGGAACACTATCCTGTCTCTCCATGTGCAAAGAATCACATCTGTGAGATGCCTTTACTTACCTTCCTTCTAACCAGGCTCTTTTCTTTCTTTGCTAGGGAGAATCAGAGGACCCAAAAGGTGTCACCAGTGAAGGTGAGATGTGCCAGCCAGCCCTTTTCTTTAGCTGTTCCTGGCAGCACCTTGCTCTTCCACAAACCTCTTCTCTTGTTCTCAGAGTTTGACAAATTTCTGGAAGAGAGAGCAAAAGTTGCAGACCGCCTGCCCACTTTGTCCAGCTCGTCAGCAGGGAGGTCTGTGTCCCCTCCTGCAGCCAGCCATCATCGGAAGCAGGCGAAGGAAGATGATGCTATGTTTGCCTTGTGAATGCCATGGACCGGCGTGCTGTGGAGCAAGAGGCTGTGTGTGCTGTTTTGCTTGCCTCCAACCAGGGGCCAGCCGAGGAAGGACTCTGTCCCCTTCCTCCATTCTCTTCCTGTTTTACCTTTGAGTTGTTTTTATTTTTAAGCTGCTTTCAGACTTCAGATAATCTTTGTTGTGTTTAGGGATATCATACAATAGATTTGTGAAGGGGGGGGTTCAAAGCTGCTAGAGAATGTGGGAGTTCAGTGAGCTTTTCTTTTTATGGTACAGTGTGGGCAAAGCAGAAGAAGCTCCGGAAGAAGCTCCCCCCTCCTGCTCTGCAGTAAGGTAGTTAGAGATCTTGCCCAAGAAATAGGAGAGGCTGCAGTCTGCTGCTGAAAATCATTCCTGCCTGCCTCTTTCCTCACCCCTCCCCTAGAATGTATCTCCACCCTCTGCCTGCCCGTGTTAGACTGGAAAGCATGGGCACATGAAGCATTACTAGTGGCTGAGGAGGAACACTAATGGTAGAGGGACCCTGTTGCTCTTATCTCTCTTGCACAAGTGCTTGTGGTATGCAACACCTTCCCACTCACAACCCCTTCTCTTCCTCCTCTTCGCCTCCCTTTCCCCATCAGTTTTTCCAGAATCCTACCCACAGCCCAGAGGTTTCCATTGCATGACAGCCAGTCGTCCAAGCCCTTGGCAGCACGCAGGGCTGCAAGCAGTACCCCAGGCTGAAGGGGCTGTCTCCCATGGGGTAGGATGTGCCTTCAGCAAACTATCTGCAGTTAATTTAATTCTCCATTATCAAACTTTTCTCCCAATGTGATCCTACCTCCCTCTCTCACTTCCACTGATGCCTTCCACCACATTGTGCCGTGGTGTGGGGAGTCTTTCTGAGCCAGGCCAACGCTCCAGACTCCCTCAGGATGGCTCTGTGTGCCGGGCTCACAGAGCTGCATCCCCCTAAAGCAGGAGGCCCTTCCATCAGCACTGCTACACCAAGTGGGAACGTGCTGCTGCTGTGGAAGCTGGTGAGCACAGAGGGCAACCCTAGACATCTGTCATCTCATGCCAGTAACACTGCCCTGCAGCAGCCAGAAGCTTCTCTGCACATGGGGAGAAAAACCCGTCAGAGCAAACCACACACGCTGCCCACTTGTAAATGAAAGCCAGGGAGGAGGAAGCCAAGCTCAGGGCTCCTGCTCGAGGGATTTCTTGTTGAGCGTGGGAGAGTTGTCTTTTTTTACTGCACATTAAAGGAGCAAAGACTTGAGCCTCCCTTGAAGATATGGTGTGTGCTGTCAGTGCTGGTGTGGGGAGGGGAGGATGCTGTGGGGAGAAGAGGGATGAAAGCATACAGCCAGATTTGCTCTCCATGAAAAGGTAAGGGCACTGGTGCTGAGAGGAGATCAGCATGGGGGCTGAGGGTGCTGGGAGCCAAGGCAGGTGCTCCCTGCTTTTTTCTACAGTCTTGTGGGAAGGGGATTACAGGCCATCTCAAAATAGCAAGGGAGTGAGCTACCTCCTTTCCTTTCCCTCTCTGCCTTGTGACCAGATCTGAATCCCCACCCACCTTGCAGCCCATAAGCCACTTATAAAGACATGGAAGAAACACAGTTGCTACTAAAGGGCCCTATGGTATCCACAGGACATCCTCAGTTGTCCCTATGCCATTTCTCCAGGGTCCAGCTGAGTGGGAGTCGTGGGAAGGATTCTTAAAAGGAGGTTGAGTGGATTTGAAAATGTCATCTGAAGAAAGGCAAAAGGGCCGAGTGGCTGAGCTTCCCGGGCTGGAGCATGTGCAGGAGGAGAAGAAAGAGCAGGGGCACGATGGAACATAAGCTGGCTTTGTAACTGTGGGGCCAGAAGAGCCTCCAGAACAAGCAAGGCCAAGCCCTCTGGCCAGTGCCTGGCTCAGCTGGGAAGAAAGGGCTCCTTGTACCCCATCAGCGTTTAGGAAGGGTATCAGCCTGTTCACACTGGTGATGCTTTAACACTGGTTCATGCCTCATCTGGCGCTTAAAGTTCTCAGTGCCTCCGGCTCCCTCAGAGCACTGTCTGCAGCTTCCCCAAAAGGAGAAACAAAGACATCCCTCAATGTATATCCTGAGTGTGGGGAGTTCAAAGACATCCCTCAATGTATATCCTGAGTGTGGGGATTCACTCCTCTTTATTGCCCCTGGGGTGCCCTGAGCCCACCTCAGGATAAAGACCCCATCTTCACCCTCACCTTGTTTTAAATTCCCCAAAGAGCTGGCACAGGACCTGGCAAAGCCAAAAGGAAACTGTCCCCAAGGAAGACTTGAGTGCAGCAGAAACAGGTTGCTGCTATTTTCGTCAAGGGACAAACAGATGGAAAGCATTTTTGGTGTCTGCCGAGTGAGGTCAGTTTGAATTGATGGCCAACAGGTGAAAATTCAGAGAGCTGCTTGTGACCCCTGGGGTGAGCCTGTCCCCACCCAACCATGCAGCTGGCCATGATCACAGTGCTTTTCACTGAGATTTATCCAACAGTGATTAGGCATCTCTTTTTCAAGTAACTGAAAATATAAAGAAGGGAGATGAAGGCATGGAAAGATTCCAGATTAATACTGTTGTATTTGTTATAGATTATACCAGTAACAGCTTGAATAATTTTGTAAGGTTTCTTTTAAGAAAGAACCTGGGGAAAAACCTGCTTGCTCTGCAAGGGATCATTTTAAGTCGAGGCTGGGCACTTTGCACTGGTAAAAATTGCTTCATGATTGAAAAAAAACCAAACCCAAAAACAAAACAAACAAACAAACAAACAAAAACAGCACTGTAAGTAATTTTTTAAAGTTTTCTGATGTTGTCGTTTAAAAAGAGCAGCGCTGCATGCTCGCTCTGACCAGCAGATGGCTGTGGTTCCTCGCACACCCAGCCCGGGTTTCCCGATCGCAGAGAACAGCCTCTCCCTTGGCAGTGACTCGCTCAGCAGGCTCTGCCAGCCCCGGGGACCGAAACAAAACAAAGCTTTTCCGTATTCTAGCACTGGGCTGTTGTAACCATCGGCCCAGTGCAGCCTCGCACAGCGACCACTCCAGAAGATGCATTCATTCATGAATGAGGTGAATCATTCACACGTTGTGACTGCACGGCAGACGGGAAGGGGTGCTTGTGCTCTGCCTAGGCATCCATTAATAACCGTACTGGGAACAGGATCCTGACCTGGACAAGATATTTTGCATGACCCAGAATAGCTGTTGCTGTGCTAGATGAAGACATAACTTCCTTGTACTGGGTCAGAGTTGCTCGACATCTCTAAAAACTAAATATATGCTAAAAGTTAATGAGAATTCCCATGATGTTTGGGTAGCGTGATATTTGGCATGCCAGCATCACATTCGTACAGGCAAAAATTACATATTTCTCTTTTACCAACTGCTAACCTCCAAATAGTACACGCATTTTTTAAAGGGTGGTAACATAAAAATATGTCCTAGTTTCCCACAGCCTTGTCTCACAAAGTCACCACAGAAGTGTCCCGAGCCAGTACAGTGGGAAGGCTGCTCTTCATTCCACAGGACTTTCATGTTGCTTTGCCATGCAAAACTTCCTCAAAACTTATTTTGAATGACAAAATTCTCCCTTCCCAAAATGAGAATAAAAGCCACTTCCCCTTTCCTTCAGATTACTGTTGGTGCTGCTAAGGGTGGATGAAGATGACATAAACAAATGAGAGGAAAAGTAGGTGCTCCAGTGCTCAGGAGCAAGGGAATAGAGATGGCCATTGACAGGATCACTCTCCGTGAGTAAAGGTTTGCTGCAAGGCTGGACATTGGCTCTTGCCAGGAGTTCCTGGATGGGGTGTGCAGGGGTGCTACACTGCACAACAGAGAGGCTGGGGGCTCAGCCCTGCCAAGGAGACTCCTGGGGACTCCGCAGCAGGGATTTTCTTGGGGGGATCAGAAATTCCCTCGCAGCTCACAGAAGCTACATGTGCCTGTATCCAGGCACTCGTTTTCCTGGCCAATCTCGGCAGAAAGTGTGGATCAGGCACGAAGAAAATTTGACAGCGGGGTGAGGCAAGGACACGGCTTTCCTGTGGCTTTAAGGGAGTCTCTTTTCCCAGCACAGAGTGGTAGGAAAATCTGTGTTTAGAAAGGTTGCTGTGAGGCACTTCAGTGGTATTTTTAGCTGCTTGACCCAAAAAAAAAAAAAAAAATCTTAAGTACCACATAAGTCTCAGTAGGAAAGAGGTGTCAATTTCTCTAAGCTCTTTTGCAGTCTTAGTCCAAAATGAAGGATTTTTTTTTTTTTAAGGAAAAAAAAAATTTAAAAGCCAAGATGTGGGTGATGTGCCAGCAGTGCCCCTCTGCCCCTGGGCAGGGAAATATTTTGTGCTGGCCCTGCACACCCTGAACCACCAGCTCCAGCAGGGCAGTCAGCTCACCCCACACCACGCACCTTCAGTCTCACCACTTGCCTTTAGTCCCTCTCGGCGTCTGCCAGACTACATCCGGCAACGGAACGCTTCAATTCAAATCCCACCACGCCTTGTTAATGATTATTTAGCTAAAGAGCTGCAGCTAGGGTCCCGAGGTCCTGCTGTGCCCAGCACCGCTCGGGGGAAGGGCTGAGCCCAAAGCCCTGACTCCTCGGTGCCTGGGATTCTAGGGAATGCTTCCCCCCGAAAAGGGGGATGTGCTGGCTCGTTCGCTGTACCGGCTGCAGTAAGCTCCATAGTGAACAGGGCTCTCCAAAGCTGAGCCCACTCTGCCCTAAACTAAGCTCTTCCAAGTAACATCTGCGCTTTCTAACCCTTCTCTGTCACCCAGTGAAAACAGACAGCAGCTCGGTGGGGTAAATAAGGTCCTGCCTGCCCGCCCTGGGGCGATCTTTGGCAATGAGTGAAGGAGGGAGCACAGTCCATGCCATAGACACCCTTTGTGTGTCTTGAGTAAGTCACTTAAATTTGGCACATCCTGAGTGCCACTCTCTAAAATGGATTCATTCCCACACGTTGTTCCTGGGTTCGCTGTTTTCCACCGGCACAGGCGAAAGCCGGGTGCGCATCCGGCACCCCAGTGTTCCCATGCCTTGACACCCCGGTGCGGAGCAGAGACTGTCCCTGTCCCACAGCAGACGGACACGGCATCCCCAGGTCAGAGAGATGCGCAGCTCCCCCGGCCTGGAACGCCAGCTTTTCCAGCCCGGCGCGGCTCTGGGGAGGACAGCTGAAAGGGGAACAACACTTCGTGGCTGCAAGCGATGCCGCCCGTTCCGCCAGGGCACGGCCCCCAAAACCCGCAGCCGCCAGTGCTGAGTCACGCTTTCCCCTGCTGAGTCAGGCTGTGCCGGGGCTCCGTGCTGAGTCAGGGCTCCCCGAGAGCTGCCCAGGGCAGGGCGGGCCCTCCGCAGCGCGGAGACGGCAGCGGCTGCTCCTGGCCCCGCTCCCAGCGCTCCGCACTGATGGAGAAATCTCCAGAAGCAGCCCCCGCCCGCCGCCCGGCGCTTCTCCGGTAGCCGGGAAGCACGAAGAGGTGATCTGGAAACCCTGCGGGGAGGGGGGAACGTGGGTCCCACTTTCTGTGAAAAACTTGGCTTCCCGTTCCTCCTTCTCCCGAGAAAAGGGCGTGAGCAGTGTGGTACAAGGTCCTCTTTGTTGCATACGTGTGATTTTTCAAATCCAAAGTTTTATGGATTGTTCTGTCTCACAGTGGGGACACACTTTGTTTTCCACGGTTGTGGCACCGAAACAAAGGAGGCAGCAGCACTGACAGAAACATTTGCACAACCGGGATTTTTATTTGCTAACTCTGCCCCATTCCCTTCCACACCTCCCTTTGGCTGCCAAAGCAGCTCCTAGCTGGACACAAGATCGATTCCCATGACCACCACAAAACTCTAGGAAGGTGTGGTGGGCTCTGTGCACCCTCTCCCAAAATATCAGCCCAGAGTACCCACAACCTGCTGTGTGCTTAAGGTCACTGCCTGACTCTGGTCAGGCACATGCCTTGCAGGGCACCTGCTCTGTTCTCCCTCCTTCTCCCTGCTCTGTTTCCAGACAGCCCAGGCTCTCTCCTTGCTCGCAGCTATGTGCTGGAGACACCAGTGTGCTGCAGCACTCATATACCCAAACATCTATGAAAACAGCCATTGTAATCTGCATTTCCTATTTTTGTCAGGCTGGTTCGTTTATGCTGGGAAATTCGCATGTGCCTCCATCTCCCCCCACGGTGTTTTCCGGGGTTGTTCTGCATGGGTTTTGCCTAGCACAGCCATGCCTGTCTACACAACCCCCCAAAAGCACCAGCAAGTGCCAGCCCCACCGGCGGCTGCAGTGCCTGAGATCTCTGTAGGGATTTCCAGTGCATTGGACTCTTGACCTCCTTTTTCTTTTCTTCCACCTATATCTTTGATCTAGACTGGAATTTTTGGATGCTGAGAGAGCAGTCAGCACTGTCAGTTCTGCCAAGGGGGGGGGCTGAGAGAGATCATTTCGCTTTGGTAAACACAGATTAACACACGAGACACCCCCGTTCGCTCCAGCAGGAACTCCTTTCTCCAGCAGGTCGTTTCAAGCAGTTACTGGAACCTTCCCCCCGACCATTACGCAGCAAATCCCGGTCCCTGAGTCAGCTTTCCTGGCGCAAACCCCGCAGCTGCACTTTGCTGTGTCATGGTTTGAGAGAGCCCATTAGCCCCTCCGAGCTGGCTAAGGCTGGTTTTCCACACGGAAGCCAAGCCAAGCTCAGCTGCCGGGAGCTGCCTGCCAGAGCCCGGCGTGGAACAGCGCTATCCACAAGGGACTGAGGAGAGCTGACTTTGCATCCCGTGACTGCCTGTGTAACTAGACATTTCTGGCCACAAATCTGCTGGCAAAATAGGCTATTAATGTTAAAAAAGGAGAAAATTCCCCACTTCCTTGTTCCAGATGGAAACACTGACCCCTCAATAACTTTCTGTTGTTTTTAACCATTCATCTCCCATCTCGTGACTAAGCATTTTCTCAGGGGCTGGGATGTGCAGACAGGCTTTTAAGCCCAGCAGGAACTTTTAGAAGTATCTTGTCTGAGGCTATTTTATTAATCTTTGCTGGAAATCCCCTGGGCAGTTTTGCTGGTGTCCTCACAGTGAGTAGCTCTGGCACCAGCCAGCCACAGCTCACTGGAAGGGCAGGAGACAGCAGGGCGTCTGGCAGGCACAGTAGAGACCACAGCTCTGACACTTTAGGGATATTGAAGCGGAATTTCCTAGTGACCTGGATGCGGGCTGGCCTCTGATTTCCCATGGCCCACCGTGCTCTAGGAGCCAGTTTGCTCCTTCCACTGAAAGCACTCACCTCCCTCCCCATTCATTGCTCTCAAGTGCCAGTTTCCAAAGTTCTCTTTGAGGAAGAGATGGTCTCCCACAAATCCCTGCTGGCCCCTCAGTGGCTCCCATGGTCACTGACCTCCCACCCATCACAAAGCAACAGCACAGCAGAAGCAATTCAAGCCCTTGCTGCAGAACACTGGAGGGGCCAGAAATGCTCCAGGCCAGCAACTGCAAAGATGATGACACCCCACTTTCAGTTCTCCTTCCATCTTGGTGCAGGGTGTTTGGGCCTTTCCAGAGAGCTAGGCTCAATTTCACAGCGGCTCCATCCCAAGAAACCCAAATCAGAGAGAGATCAGGCAGCATAAACCACCAATGGGGCATGGCTTGCTTGTCTGCCCCTTTGCAAATCTCCTGGCAGAGGTGAGCTGCACCTCTTGTGACCTGCCCAGGGGAAGGTAAAGCCCCAAGAGGCAGAGGAGGTACTGCTCTGCGTCCTGGGACAGTACGGTTACAAGTCAGGAAACCTACCTGGAATGGTCACAACATGACTAGAGACCCTCTCTTTCTTCCCCCAGTCTCCTTCAGACCCACCATAGCCCCGGATTAAAGGGAACAGGACTTTTGGAGATATCTTTTATAGGGCTTCCAAGCATGCAGCTTCTTGGAAGAAGGCAGGCGGGCAGGACGGAGACAAAATCATTGCCTTGAAAGCACCCAGAAAGTCCTCAGAAAGAACCGGGTGCAGTGCCAGGGCAGCAGGTGAAAGGAGGAGCAGGGCTTGAGGAGTGGATTTTTTTCATATTATTTCACAAAATGGATAATATATTCTCATAATATAATTCTTGTTCTCATATAATTCTTATCTATTCCCTATTTCCCTCCACTAGAACTAGAGGCTCAATTTGTGTTCCAGTTTCCCCTGTCAGAATAGGACTCATTGAAAATGACAGAAAACGAGAGCTTTAAGGAGTTATGCCAGAGGGAAACGTTCATTTTGGGGCCATTCCTGTGACAAACTGGTATCAATGTTTTCAGGAGGGACTGGCCATGGGGCTGTCTGCTCTACACATGGACTCTGCACTCTTAGGAGATGTTTGGGGCTTTGTCATGCTTGCTTTGAAGATTCAGACGTCCTGATACATTTATTTTACCATCCAGAAAAGCAAGCAAATTGTCTGCAGTGGCACAGGGGTAAGAATGGAATGTGTCAGCTTTTGCCAGCATGCACTGTTGCTTTAAAAGACAAAAGCAAGACAAGAAAAGTCTGGCTGAGTCAGGATGGAAATGCTGAGTAATCCTTCCTGAACACTGCATGCCAGATGTCTGCTGGAGTCAAAAAAAGAAGCCTGGAAGCATATTTTTTTCCAGAATAGCTTTTTAACCTACAGTCCCCAGCCCTGCTGGGACTGGTGTGGGTGCAGTGACAGAGAGGCGAGGTGCTGGCTTGGATGGCAGCATCCACAGAGAGGGCTGGCTGCAGAGGGACAGCAGATGCCACAGTCCTGCTCCTTCCACCCAGGCTCTGCCTCCCCACCAGCCCCTGCAACACCGTACCAGGGAGTTTCTCATACCGACAGAAGCAGGGGAATGGTGGCTCTAAGTGCTCTGCTCTTTTGGGCTGAGCACAAATATCTGCTTTTCCAAAGTACAGCCAGCCAGCGCATCATCTGTCCCTACTAGCCCAGCTTCCAGCATAGCTACAGGTGGGAAAAAAAGGGCAACTCATCTGTTGGCTGCTTCACTGACCATTTTATCAAGAAAAAACAACAACAACAAAAAAGAAAAAAACCCAGCAGAACAACACTACTGGCAGAAGCACCATGTCCAACTCTTTTCCCAAATTAAAGGAATTATTCACCTTTGAAAGCCTCTGCAGGCTTCCTCTGTTTCCCCCAAGTCTTGTACATATTTTGAGCTACCCCAGCCTTCTGGGTGCCTAGGAGATGGAGTGATATTTTCCTAAATTTCCCTGCACACTGCTGTGGTGACAACAGGAGCCAGCTGTCAAACAAATCAGATGCCATTGTTTCCATGAGCAAGAGAGCATGGAATGGATTTTGCTGCGCATCAGTGCTGGCACACCTGTGTTGGCTCTGGGCAAAGTGACAGGGTTTACTGCCCAGTGCCAAGGGCAAGGGGGAACAGCACAAGGGCAGGTCTGGCACCTGCAGTCCAGAGCTGGCGGATACATGAGCACAGACATGGGAGATGGGATGTCTGCACCTCAGCTGTGCTAGAGCAGGTGACGGGGAGTGCTGGATTAGCTCTCCAGGAAGGGTGCAAGGCATCCAGAGTGAGGTGCAGGGTGAGGAGGCTGCCCTCTGTGCCCCAGGCATTAGCCCTGTAAATCCACCCTCCTCGTCCAGCCCCGCTGTCCCCAGGACAACGAGCACTTCTTGCAGTACCCGGGCTCTGCCTGCCACAGGCAAGGCACTGAAAGGGTTACAGAGCCAGGCACCCTTAAAAGAGAAGTTTCTGGACATCCTCTTTGTTTTTGCTTAGTTATCAAGATGCATCAGGTGACTTCCTTCTGTTCCCTGGGGCTGCAGGCGAGGAGAGGGTGGCAGCCAGGCTGGGAAGGGAAGTGCTGTTGTGTTGCAAGAAGTTTGTACTCACACTGAGGTCAGCGGTTCCCTGCTCACGTGGCCTGGCAGTATAAAGCTGGATGTGGGAGTCAGGCTGCCCAGATCACAGCTTCACTGTCCTGGGAGCTGAAAGGAAGGAGGGAAGCACGACCAGGAGTGAAACGACGTGGAGAAACATGGAAACTTCCCGGGCACACAGCTCCGAAAGGTGAGATCTGGATAGGAATGAGAGGGCAGCGTTTAGTCAGAGGAGTGTTGCGTTTCTCCCCTTGCTTTTAGGCATCCTGTTCCTGTTCCTGTTCTGCAGGGAAAGGCATGCTGCTGCCTCCACCTCTGGATGGGGTCTGTCAGTCTTCCTGCTGCGGGACACTGTTTGGAAAGTTGGTGCTCTCTGGTTCCCACCTACTTCTATTGGGAATACTCTGCTCCTTTTTCTGCCATCCCAGGCTCCCCCTTTCGTCCCAGAGAGCTAAGATCTGTTTTGTCAGAGGAGACAGCACTAATACCTGTTTCACTGTTCTTCCCCAGAATGTCCACAGACCTGTCAGAACTGTTGAAGGAAGCTACCAAGGAGGTGCACGAGCAGGCAGAGAACACTCCGTTCATGAGGAATTTCCAAAAGGGGCAGGTGTCACTCCAGGAGTTTAAGGTACTACAAAGCAGCATTGCTTGGGGATGGGATTTTCTCACCAGTTAGATGAGTTGGGCTGTGAGGGGACTAAAGGGGGGAGGATGAGGACATGATGTATCAGCATCTCCTATGAAAAACATGAAAATCATCAGACTTCTGCACCTTGAGGTTTATTTGCTCCTCTTGCAGAAGGTGGGGAAGGACAATGTATATCATAATGGGGAGCCAAGCTGAAAAGGAGAAAAAGGACAAAGAGGTTGATGGGACCAATGTTATTGCTTTTCTCTTTCTTCATAAATGCTTGCATGTTAATTATTGCCAGTCATAGTTAATGGAGATAAAACTTCATTAACTCCATAGAACTTCAGATACTTGAGCAGCAGAAATGCCCAAGAGACGGGGAATTCTATATTTACAACACTCTAGGCAGCTGCAGCTAGAAATAACAATGGGATGGTGAGAAAGTGAGGATGTGGGATCACTCCTGGCACTGAACTTTGCATTGTCACTTGAGTTATATCACAGCTGAGATGATGAACAATAACTCAAAAGTAGACTGAGTTTGAGCAATCCGTGTCTGCTGCTAGCAAGCAGGAGCCTGTTGCTTTTTTCAAGATAAAAGAGAGAGATTTCCACATATTAGCCTAACCTGGCTAGATACAATTCCTGGGATCTGAGCACATAACAAAGCCATGAGCAAAGCCAAAGCAAGCACCTGGGCCAGAAATTCCTGAGAGGCTATAGGATATGACACATGGACTTGCAAATAACACCTACCCATTCAACCTGTGGCTTAATTACTTTGTTGTTGAATTGTTCCTTGGCAAATAAATCCAGAAGAAGGAAAGAGACGACTTCTTTCTGACAGGCAACATTCAGAATACTTAGCCAGGCATAAACTCAATCTCAGGTGCTGATTTCCTGCTGTTAGAAATATGGCATTGGTTAAGCAGTGAACTTTGAGACAGGCAAGCATGTAAAAAGACCTTCAGGAATGAAACTTTGTTTCGTAGGAGATTTTTACATGCTGTCAAGCGAATGAGATGGGACATGGATTTTAAAAATTAACAAGTTTTTAAAAGCCATGTTTCTCATTAAACCACTGCTGCCTCTGAAAGCAATCAGTTGAGCTATATTTTTGCTTAATTTGTAATGTAATGTTCTCATGTTTTGTTTTTTTTCCGGTAAGCTGGATAACAGGTTACTGTTTAAAAAACTCTGGTTTTGTTTACTCTCTTGGCAGACCTATATTTCTGGCCTGCTACGTGACTTCCCAGACCGTGGATATTTGTTTCCACAACCAGTCACTGCCCGTGTGCTTATCAAAGTCCTATTTGCTGGCACAGTGGGGAGAGGTTGAAACAGGAACTCTCTCACTGCAGAACTGACTGCTTTGTGAGAAAGTAAACTGCTTTCTCTCCTCTGAGCAGCATAATTCCCCCTAACCCAAACCTGACTCACCTCTACTGCAACACCTTTGTCTTTTACCATTTGCTGCTCGCAGGGGGTCCCAGGGGAAGGAAGGGGTGCTGCAGCTGTAACAGCCTCTGAACACAGAATGCCCGGGGAAGGAAAGAACACAGCTATATTGTCTCAGACCACGTGGAAAAGCTGGCAGAGAGAAGAAAGTGTCGCATAAGCTGGGAAAAACAACAATAACAGTGGTTTCAAAATAGAAGGGAGAACACAGCCTCACAGCACTCCTTCACAAAGGCATCTTTCAGAGGCAGGCTGTGCTTCCAGATCCCTTTTATCTTGTCTCCCTGGGGCAATCGAGGAGGCAACTGAGGAGGCAACACCGCTTGCATTCCTGAGTGAGCAGAGTGGTGGTGCCTCAGTTCCCAGGATGGTGGGATCCTGGCAGGATGAGTATGTTGAAAAATAACCAGGGTGTGTCGTCATCTCACAAGGCCCCACAAAGGGAAACCACATTTTGGGGCATTCAAATTTGAACAATGTACCAGAAAGGATACCTTTGGGAATACCCTCTCTATTGACTGAGGGAATGGAAAGGCACCAGGAATGCTTAAGGAGGGCTCCAGTTTACATTACATCAAGCTGCAAGACTTTAATTTGGAGGCAAGGCAGTGACTTTGAGAAGAAGTAAGACCAATAACTGCTGGAAAGGGCTCCCTTGACTGCTGTCTCTGGCAGAAGGGGAAGGGCTAAACAGTGTCTCCCTGTACCCTGCACTGTTTTCCACATGGGAAATCTGCAACCTCACAGATGTTCGTTGACTCATAGTGGGCGTGCCCACGAGTACCTCTTTTGTTAGTACAATTTGTCCCACGCACCTGAAAAAAGACAAACAGATGCACCTATAGCTCATCCTCTTTCTTCTCTTTCAGCTGGTTACAGCATCCCTGTACTTTATCTACTCTGCTCTGGAGGAAGAGATTGAACGGAACAAGGACAATCCAGTTTATGCCCCGGTGTATTTTCCGGCGGAGCTGCACCGCAAAGCTGCTCTGGAGGAAGACCTGAAGTACTTCTATGGCAGAAACTGGAGGGAAGAGATCCCATGTCCCGAGGCTACTCAGAAATACGTCGAGAGGCTCCACTACATAGGCAAGAATGAGCCAGAGCTCCTTGTGGCCCATGCCTACACTCGGTATTTGGGAGACCTGTCTGGGGGGCAGGTGCTGAAGAAAATTGCCCAGAAGGCCCTCCAGCTGCCCAGCACTGGGGAAGGGCTGGCTTTTTTCACCTTTGATGGGGTCTCCAATGCCACCAAGTTCAAGCAGCTCTATCGATCCCGTATGAACGCTCTCGAGATGGACCTTGCCACTAAGAAAAGAGTCATGGAGGAGGCCAAGAAAGCATTCCTGTTAAATATACAGGTGAGTAACAACCAGCCAGCCCTGCCAGCCCACATCCTCTCTCAAACAGGAAAATAGCTACAGGACAAATACAAGGCCAGTATTTCCACTGGGGAGGTTATGAGAAGTTGCGGATCAGGGTGAGCTGGTCAGAGTTTGATGGCCATGCTCCTCCAACCTGGGAGCCAAATAAAACAACAGCCTCTGAAAAGCTCTTCTCCCTCCCTTAGTGTTTAAATCGAATCTCCTCCATGTGCCACAGTTCAGATATGAATGAGGATTAATACTGGGAATAGGGATTACCTTCGAGTATCTATCCTGCCTCCATGGTGAAGTTCCACAGGTCTGCTGTGCACTCTGACTACGTGGCAGGTATCTTGCTTTCCTTCCCATCAGAAGATAGACAATAGCCTTCTCCTTAGCTGAAAGCTTCAGTGAGAATCCCTAAAGAGAACAAGGACTTTGAAAGACTTCCTCTTGACCTCAAAGGCAACTTTTGTCCTATGCAAAATGTGCCAGGAGACTTAAACTGAAGCCTCATGTCTTCGTCTAGTTCCTAAAGTGCCTGGGGAAGGGGCAAGTGGTCCAGTGAATAAAAAAAGAGAAGGGCACACAATGAGACAGTGTTCCTTCTTCTCAGGTGTTCGAGGCTCTGCAGGAGCTGGTGTCCAAGGGCCAGGAGAATGGTCACCCTGTGCAGCCAAAGGCAGAGCTTCTTCGCACGAGGAACATCAACAAATCGCATGAGCACGGTAAGGCACTTCTAAGGGTGGGTGCTTCACAGTGCTCCTTCCTTTCCTTCTCCCTTCCTCTGTCCTTGTTTGTAAAAGCCATTGGGAAATAAGCATGAGGTGCTTGCCCCATCTCTTCTCCAGCCGTCAGCAGGTAGTGCAAGGAGAGGCACTGCCGAGTGCAACACTTCTTCTAGACATGACAGGGCAAGGATAACACATCTGGGCTCTCCAGAAAGTCAGTGCCAGTGAGGAAGCTTTACAAAAAGAGACTACTCTCTCCACCTCTAGGGCTTTAACAAATGTAAGGTTCATTCACCGCAGGGAAAACTGACCTTGAGTTCACAGAAGCAAAGGCATCAATTTTGGGTGCTGCAGATCAGCCGTGGTGCTGTGATGCTGACAGAAGGTTCTTCTAGACACAGTCCTATCCAATGGCCTGTCCTTTTGAACTGAATCTCCCTCTCATCATTTTCCAGAAGTATTTGCTGAAAACACTCCAGAGAGTGTGCTGGGTTTACAGTGAACACTGCTCTGGGTGGTGGAATGTAATCAGCTTCTCAGACAGGCTTGTTACCTGAGTGAGGAGCAAGCTCAGATGTTTACAGAGCAGAGTGGTTTCCATGATGACATGCAATTCAAATAGAAAGTCCCTTACGGCCTACCCTTCTGAAACTAAAATGGAGATTTGTTTTCAGGGCATCCTGGATTGAACCCCAGTTTCTCCATGGCAAAGATGAAAAGCAAACCTTGCCTTAAGCATCTCTAGATTGTGTAGCTTAAAGCAGCCTTTGTGGGAATGGCACTAAAAGTTCTCTGTGAAATTTTGCCATTCCTTTCCCAATACATTCATACAAGTAAGATTTTCAGAAAATGTTGGTGTTGGATGAGGAATCCCACCCTGAAGTTGTAATGTGAAAATGGCTTGGAGTGCTGAAGACTGTTCAAGGTCTTTAGATGCCTAACTTATTAAATCACTGAGAAGTAGGAGACAAAATACCTTTTAAAACTCTAGCTTCAGTATTTGTCTGTCTTCTGCACACATCACGGGTTTGCTGGAGCTGGGCAGTGCATGCATCAGCCTGTAAGGAGACAAGGGAAGAGGCTGCTGGTCAGAGGGGCAGTGGGCCTTTGTGATTCCCAGGTCAAGTCTGCTGCTCCCCTTCTCCGCTAGGAGAGCAGAACATGCTGCCGCTGTTCCTCCCAGCTGGGCTCTGGGCTTTCTCCTTCCTCCCTGGATGGCTCCAGCAGGACATGCTCGGCACTGGGGAGAGCAAACACCGTGCGCTAGCGGCTTCGCGCCACAACCTCTTCTCACTTGCCTTTATTTGCTTTTTCTCCCCATTTGCTGCAGGTCCAGCAGCTGGGAAGGAAAGTGAGAGGACAAGGATGAGAAGCACAGACACGACACCCACCACTTCTCTGGTGCGGTGGATCGTGGCGCTGAGCTTCCTTGCCATGACAGTCGCCGTGGGCTTATTTGCCATGTGAAAAAGCAGGATCTTCACCTCCTCTCTGTGACTCCCCTCACCCTGAACTAATCCAGCTTCCCCAGTCCTTGTGAGAGAAATTACCCCTGACTGGGTACTGTGATCTTGGTTCTGCCACTAATACTAGGAGACTTTTCTCCCCAGAAATCAAAGAGCACTGTAAGGGGGTTCAGGCAAAGTCTCTCCTGTGCTTGGTGTGAGTTCTTCTCAGAGACTAATTTTATCACCAAAAACCAAGGGTAGAAAAGGCTAAAAGCAATGGCCAAGAATTGTTGTTGCATTACAGATTGCCTAGAAAAATCCTACAGGATCAGAAACACAGCTTTGACACCTGTCTTTCCTCAGAAAGACAGAGCTCCTCGGAGCTCTGTTTGCTCAGTTTTTTTGTACTGCTAGATAATACTGTGATCACTTTCTCTGTGGAGCCTCATGGCTCCCATGGGTTACAGACAGTTTTACATGACACTAGTAGGTCTTTGTTCTTTCTTTTTCCATTTATTTTTGGTCTTTGAAAAACAAAATACAGTTGTTGAAGACACAGTGTCATTCTTGTCTGGTTGTATAATTTATACACATAATAAATTTCAATGTAAAGTCTTTCAGACTGGTGTCTCCTATTATTAAAGCCTTACTCAGGGAGAAAGGAGGTTTCTTTCTTCCTCCCGTTTTTATGTCTTTCAGAGTGGCTGCCTGCACAGACATGACAATAGACAGAAGTGGGAGCTATCATCAGAGCCAGACTCTGCTCCCACTCCGTGCTAACAATAACCTGCTCTGAGCTGGGGCAGGTTCCTTCGGCTCCTACACACTGCTCTCTGTTTGTAGAAACAGCACGAAATTCAGTGAGCGTGCAAAGTATTTTTGAGGGGTGGAAGTGGTACCTGTTGCTGTCAGAAGCAAAAGGTGATGTGACCCTCAGCTGGTCAAAACCAGGACAGCTCTCCCTGAGGTGCCAGCCAAGGGCTGCGTTACCAGGCTGCCTTTGCGAGAACTTGAGCGTGAATCAGAACTGTCCTGTTTTCACCACCCAACAGTTAAAGACATCCTTTTGAGGAGCCTTTGGTCGAACGGGAGGCATCAAGCACACAACCACTGCCCTCACCTGAGTGGCAAACCAACTCACTCAGTCCCAGGAGCTGGCACACACGTGGCGTTGCTAAAGGCACTCCAAACACCCAGCCCTGCTGGAGCAGCCCATGCACACAGCTTGCTTTCTTTGCCTTTTGCTGAGGCACATCTGGAGGGCTGGCTTTGTGTCCTGCTCCAGGAGCTCTCCCAACACAGGCGAGGCTGCAGTTTGGGCATGGCGCTGCAGGTTCTGACAAAACTGCTGTGTTATCACCTCAGAGTCCCCTCTTTCTACAAGAAAGCCTCTGTGATCAACCTGTGCCCATGATCAGCCTGTTCTGGCTGTGACCTTAATCCCAAAGACACGTGTTCCTACTGTTCTGTTTTAATGACTGGCACTGAACATACTCAAAGAACAAGAATCAGAAGGCAGTCCTGCTGAGAATGAGCAGTGGGAAAACAGGACTGCCATCATTCTCAGGCTCTTTTCTACTCTGCATCCCTTCCCCAACACCCTTTAAGAATTCTCCCTTTGGATCCACCTGCCAGAAGAAAATAGTTAATTCTTGAAAAAGATAGTTGGGTGTTTGAAAAGCAGGAATATGAGGCTTGATAGCTATTTAAATACAATAACTTTTTCATTCAGATTTGAATTAAGTTCTACCCACTGAGTCCATCTAAACCACCCCAGCTAAACAATTTTGTTAATTCAATCATGCTGAGGTAACTAAGATCCCAAAGAGACAAACAAATGCCCGTGAGCTCGGAATCACAATGCACCACACTCTCCACTGCTCAGAGAACCTGACTGCAGCCTCAAAGTTGGAAAATATGGGCTCTGACCGGCATCATACGCTCCCTGATCACGGCAGGAGAGAAATGGTGCTTTGGGTATCTCACAGCCATTGCTGTCACACACTGAAGACTCCAGGCTGAGCCTCAAGTCCGCCGGGGTAGAGACTAAGGCTTTGTTTGCACTCGTCTATGATCTTTATGAACACATCTGGTTTCACTGCAGCAACAACACCGTTTTTGTTCCCCACGGGCTTCACCCGAAGCCGCTCTTGCCACGCACTGTGCTTCCCACTTTGCTCTGTAGCTACGGCGCGCAATACCACGCTTTGGAAGGGGCAAAACGCGCACCCGGTGACCCGCCAGCTTTCCCCCTAAATTCGCTGACAGACAGGAGGAAGGCATCCCGCAGAACTCGTGTCCTGAGGCCCCGAAGCAGTGACGGGCCCCGGCAG
>VWZN01004070.1:226821-247706 GCA_013396955.1 Regulus satrapa | reverse complement strand
GCCTCGGTTTCCGCCGCGCGCCGCTTTTGCCGCGAAAAAGTTGGCGGCGGGTTCCGGCGGGGAGGGAGGTACGGGCGGCCGGGAATGGGACCGNGCCCCCCCCCCCCCGCCATTTCGCCTCCCCCCGCCCTTCGCTCCCAGATTTCGCGCCACAGCGCTCGGGGCGGGGAAGGGGGCGGGGCTCCCCGACTTCGACCAATCAGCGGCGGCAGCGGCGCCGNGGGATGGGGATTGGGATTGGGATGCCCCTGGGGCACTGCGGGGAAAGAGCGCAGCCAGTGTGTGCGGGGCAGGGCGCTCGGCGAGGGGCGATGCCGCCGGGCATTTGCTGCGGGGCGCGGGAAGGAGGCGGCCGGGGCTGACCGGGCGCTCTCGCCCCTTCCCCCGCAGCGGAGCAGCAGCCGCGATGTCCGGCTTCGACGATCCCGGTATTTACTACAGCGACAGTTTTGGGGGAGACGCGTCAGTGGACGAGGGGCAGGTTCGGAAGACGCAGCTGCAGAAGCGGTTTAAGGAGTTCCTGCGGCAGTACCGGGTGGGCACGGACCGGACGGGCTTCACTTTCAAATACAGGTACTGCTGTGGCCCGTTTTCCTCCTTCTGAGCTTTCCCCATCCCCACTTGCACATCCGATCCGCTCTTAACCTCCCTCCTGCAGTGCACACACCGCATACACAAATAGCCACTTCGTCTCTTATAGGCCGTAAAAAGGTCGGTATTAAGTGATGTTCATATTTAACCTGATAGAAAAGCAGAGCTCTGGTGTTTTCACAAATTTTTAGGCAGCCAGTCAGTGCAAAGCGTAGCAATAGAGGGATCCACACTGCCAGGCTTGTACTTAGTTCTGAGCTTTAGGGTCTGTCTTTGAAGTTTTAGTGCTTTCTGGTCTGGAGAATTGTCTGTATCCATTAAATTAGTGCACCACTCTCGACATTCCAAGTGTGTGGGGCTTCTTTGGCCACCCTTTGCCTATGCAGTTTGGAGACACAACGCTGAGAAAACATAATGATACATCATAATCAAGAGCTAGAACAGTATTTCGGCTCTGAATTTCATTAATACTGGAATTTTTAAGGGAAATATCGTCTGTTCTGTTATTCTTTATTTTAAACCGCATCTTATGCATAGTAGTTATTATCTACATAGAGATTTTTTCAGGAGCTGGCACACACGTGGCTCCAGTGAATACCTTACATTGCCACTGCAAACACTGGTGTCCCTGGTCCTATGTCATCTTTCCAAGTGGGCTTGGGTGAAAGATTGCCCAGGTTCCCCTGCACTTCTCCTGAAACTCACCTAATTTTCCCTGCTTGCTTTCCAAACCGTGGAACTCCGTGAAGAACCTGCCTTTTCTGACCTGCTTGTCCTAAGGTCACTGTGGGTGGCTGGAGCTTTCTGCCCTGCAAACCTTTGCCGCTTCCTGCCTTCCAGGGATGAGCTCAAACGGCACTACAACCTGGGGCAGTACTGGGTGGAGGTGGAGATGGAAGACTTGGCCAGCTTTGATGAAGATCTTGCCGACTATCTGTACAAGCAACCAGCAGAGCACCTGCAGCTGGTAAGGGAGGAGGTTGGCAGCATAGAATTTTGTCAGGAGAGCAGCTCTGATGTTCTGTAACAGGCCCGCTGACAGCCCGTTGTTCCCTCTAGCTGGAAGAAGCAGCAAAAGAAGTCGCAGATGAGGTCACTCGTCCTCGTCCCTCAGGGGAGGAGACTCTCCAAGACATCCAAGTGATGCTGAGGTCGGATGCCAACGCAGCCAACATCCGCAGCCTGAAGGTGAGGTGAAGCGAATCTGCCACGCAGAAAGAGCCGTGTCTGTGTGGGTGTGATTGCTGGGGAGCTTTTGGTACCTGGTCACATGGACGCAGGTCACTCGCTGATTTACAAGCAGTGTTGCTCTGCAGCTGAAATCTGACTGCAAAGCGCTGTCATTGCTCGTTCCTGCTGCAGCAAGGGTGTTTTTGCTGTTGGTGGGGTTCTGCACAGAGTGTTCTGTCCTTTGTTCTCATGCTTTGTCGTTTCCCATCCATCTTCCATTGATGGCTTTCTCGCTTCCCCTTCGCCTTTCCCTTTGCAGTCTGACCAGATGTCCCACCTTGTGAAGATCCCAGGGATTGTAATTGCAGCGACCCCTGTGAGAGCCAAGGCCACCAGAATCACCGTCCAGTGCCGCAGCTGCCGCAACACCA
Source organism: Regulus satrapa (assembly GCA_013396955.1). Taxonomy (NCBI): domain Eukaryota; kingdom Metazoa; phylum Chordata; class Aves; order Passeriformes; family Regulidae; genus Regulus; species Regulus satrapa. Next base: position 245,514 of record VWZN01004070.1, on the reverse strand, counting down.
TCAGCAACATCGCGGTGCGCCCGGGCCTGGAGGGCTATGCTCTGCCCAGGAAGTGCAACACGTAAGGACTGGCAGGGGTGTGCACCAGCAGGCTGGAGGGCGAGAAAAGAATGGCCTGCATTCCCTCTTCCTGCTACGTGCCATGCATTGCAGAATCTGCTCCCTGTTCCATCTGTGCTGCTCTGCCTCCACCCTTTGTGCTGCCCCTGTGACAGTGTGCAGTTCTGGCTGGCAAGTTCTGTTTGGCCACCTGGTCATGCTGGTTTTCACCCTGCATGGTCAGTGCTGTATGCAGTGTTGAGTGACCATGTCCAGGGAGCTCTTTTTATTTTGCCTGTTGTACCTAAAGGTTCATTCCTGTCTCCAGCTGTTCCATAAGGCTGCATTATGTTGCTCTTCTCTATTCCAAACCAACTCCTTGATTCCACATTCCCACTTTGGTGTTACCTTCCTTAGGGATGCTTTTCTGCTAGCCTTTTTATCCTGCTTTATTGCTCCCGATGCCTCTGAGAGCTGTGAGGTTTAGGCTGCCATTGTGCTGCAGCTCTCAAGGCAGCCAATCCTGGTGAGTTGTGTCTTTGGGATCATACCTGCCAGGATTTATTTTCGGTACCTGAGCTCTAATGCAGCTTGAGAGGGGTTTGGTCTGGGAGTCATTCTTGCGTGTGGTCTGTACAGCACCTCGCTGCTGATCCCTGACTGCATGAGTGCATCTACACTCTGGTGTTGCCCTCCCTGAAAGCCCTGCATGGAGTCAGGCATCAGTCATGCCACTCTGAGACAGCAGCAGGATGTGAGGATGTGGAGCTGCTCTTTGTCTCAGAGAGCTTGTAATCTAGCAGAGCAGATATGTCTTGAGAGACTGGGAGGTGGATGTCAGCCTTGTCACACTGCTAATTGCTTTCTCACCAGAAACCACTTAACATTTGTGTCGTGCAAGAGGTTGTAAAGAAAAACGCCCTGCCGTGTCACTGAGCCTGTGCTGCTACCTTCTGTGTAATTAATGAATTACCTTCCCTGCTTAGAGCTACCAGGGGAGGGATGGGAGGCAGGGAGAGCGCTCAGACAAGTGTCACCCTGCCTCTGGCTTGTTCTCACATACACACTCGGCACTTGTTGAAGACAAAACCGAGGGCTTGTTGGGCTTTGGTCTGGTCCCGTGTGTCTGCCCTTACCTGCTGATGTGGCACTGCTTGGAAGGGGGATCTGCCCCTTGCTCTGGCTGCTGTCCCTTCCACAGGTATGCTCCAAGGAGTGGCTCCTCGGTGCTAACAGCCTTCCCTGATTGATCTCTCTGCACAGAGAACAAGCTGGCCGCCCAAGGTGCCCTCTGGACCCTTATTTTATCATGCCAGATAAGTGCAAGTGTGTGGATTTCCAGGTCCTGAAGCTGCAGGAGTCCCCGGATGCAGTGCCACACGGGGAGATGCCCCGGCACTTGCAGCTCTACTGTGACAGGTACTGGCCCAGCCTTCCCCCCCTGCCTGCTGGCTGTTGCTGGTGCCATCACTTCCCACTGCCATCCTCTGCTTTCCCCTGTCTCCTCTTAGGTACCTGTGTGACAAAGTTGTCCCGGGGAACAGAGTCACTATCATGGGCATCTACTCCATCAAGAAATCTGCGCAGAGCAAGAACAGAAGCCGTTACAGTGTGGGGGTGGGCATCCGGAGCGCTTACATCCGCGTGGTGGGCATCCAGGTGGATACAGAGGGCTCAGGTGAGGGCTGCTTTTGGTCTCTGTTGGTAGCCTGGTTTTGGGAGACACTCCACTCCCTATCCTGAGCAAGGTGGTCCCTCAGCAGGAGCTGTTTGAAGTCAGAGCCTTGGTCCTTCTCTGCTGTTTAAAGATCAGAAGCGTCAAGTCATTCCAGGTGTCTGACTTGCCCTGGGCTCTCTGTAATCATGTCCTGTTGTAAGGCTTTTTCTCAGTCATATTACATGAGGGGGTCTCAGCTCGAGTGTTTAGGGGGGTCTGCTTAGCCATCCCTGATGATCCTGGCTGAAGTCCATGGTTAAAATTGTATTTAAAACGTGGTCCTGACTGTAATTCTCCCTCTGGTTCCTGCGGAGCTGCTTTGCCCAAAATCCTTGCTTTTACTTACCAGAACACAGCCTGCCTTGCTGGGTTAGCAGATGCTTGCCCTCTCCACCCTTCCCACCTGGTGGCACCTGGCACAATCTTCCAGAGAGGATTTTGGTTGTACTGTGCATGGGGGGAGTGATATAATTTCCTTTAAGACCTCAATTTGTTCACTGTTGCATCGTCCCCCTCATCCCTGTACAGGACATAGCTTCACTGGCTCGGTGACCCCTCAAGAAGAGGAGGAACTTCGTCGCCTTGCTGCCATGCCCAACATCTACGAGACCATTGCCAAGAGCATCGCGCCCTCCATCTATGGCAGCACCGACATCAAGAAGGCCATTGCCTGCCTCTTATTTGGAGGCTCCCGCAAGAGGTGGGCAAGAGTCAGCCTCGGTTATCCAGCTCAGTGCTTTGTTGTCAAAATAAAGGCTCACCCATCCCTCCTCCCTCTCTTCTTCCCACCCCCATTGCTCCAGGCTCCCAGATGGGCTGACCCGCAGAGGGGACATCAACTTGCTGATGCTGGGAGACCCTGGGACAGCCAAATCCCAGCTGCTGAAGTTTGTTGAGAAGTGTTCGCCCATTGGGGTACGTGGCTCAACGTGCCTACTTGTAGTGCACCCCTTTTCTCCCTTCTGCTCCTTGTCTAGCCCCAGAGCCAAGACAGTCACGTCATGGCAGACAGCTGCCTGTGCATCCACAGGTAGACCTGTTGGCAGAGGTGTGAACTGCCATTCTCAGTACTAGCCTGGAAGGGATGGGGAATGAGGGAGGGAAGGGGAAGAAGGTCATGCCTTTCTTTTATTATGCTGTGAGCTGGGCTGTTTGCTGATGTCCAAAGACGTGCCTGAGCTGCTGTTTATTGTTGAGATTTGATCAGCAGAGGGGCTGGCTGGTCAGGACAAATTAAGTTGACTGCATCTCAGGCACAGACCTCCAGCCCGAGCCCAGGCATAGAATTATGTTTTCAGCTGTGTTTTTTTGTAGTCTCTATTAAACTCAGCCTCTGACTGTATTGTTCCCTCCAGGGGCAAACAAAGCTAATGCAGCAGCCCACCAAACAATGAATCACTCCCTCTTCTGTAGTTAATATCTGTGTTTGTGTCTGCATGCCCTTTGGTGTGTCACAGCTGCTTAGTCCAAGGCTTGGGATGAGACAATAGTCCTGCTCTTTACCCAGCACATCTGCTTTTTACATGAGCAGTAAACACATTTCCTGGACGTTGTTCTGTCAGGAGCTCTGGATTTTACAGTGCCAGGGGTGCTTTGTCTCTCAGCTGGAGCAGTGGGCTCCTGGGTGCTGCTGCAGCTGATGAACTGTCCCTTTCATTGTCCCACATGCCACTAGGTGTACACCTCAGGAAAAGGCAGCAGCGCTGCTGGTTTGACGGCCTCAGTGATCCGTGACTCTGTCTCCAGGAATTTCTTCATGGAGGGAGGAGCCATGGTGCTGGCAGATGGAGGAGTGGTGTGCATCGATGAGTTTGACAAGGTACCTGGGGGGTGCCTCTGTGGGAGTGGGAAGGAGAACCCTCGGAATGCCAGCAGAGACCAGAACTGCAGGAAGAAGGGGAACTCCTGTGAGACTCCTTCAATTCTGTTCAGGGAAGATCCTTTCAGGAAAGGAGGATGGGGCTGCAAGGGAATTGAGTTACATCCTGCCCTCTAGGGCAGAGGTCCTCATAGAGCTTTATGTTGAGGGTCCCTTCAGCAAGAAGGATGTAGCAGAGGTGACTGATGGTGACTTTTTTCTCCTTGCCTGGTTTCTCTCACCTGGGGTGAAAAGATGCGGGAGGATGACCGTGTGGCTATCCATGAGGCGATGGAGCAGCAGACCATTTCCATTGCCAAGGTGAGCTGTGGATTGATGCATGCTGCCCTGAGGTGGGAATCTGAGGGCCCAGCAGCCAGAGGTCACATATCTTTTGCCACAACTGCCCATTTTAGAGTCCAGGCAGTGGTATTGTTGGCTGCTCGTGTCTCTGGTCTGAGACCAGTCAGCCCTGCCTGGAGGCTTTGGGCAGCCTGAACTTCATGGCTTCTCCTTGCTGGTGGCTGTCAGGCTGCACCTGCAAGCCTGTGCTTTGTGCCACAGCTGCCCAGGAGGACTCAGCCCTGTCTGCCCAGTGTTTCTCTCAGATCACAAACCTGAGGTGAAGCCTCCTGTGTCTCTGCCCTTGACAAGAGGTTTTAAATGAAATTACTCAGTGCTCAAGTTTCAGCTGAAGCCAGTTCCCCTCCAAAAGGGATGGACATGTGGGTCCTGCCCCAACATTACAGAGCAAATGGGCGCTGCTTATGGGCCTTTATTTAAATGCAAGTTAATGACAGTGAGTCCTTGAAAATGGCTTTCAGCCTTTCACTGAATTAATGACCTGCTGTGTAGTGGAGGTGGTCTTGATGCCACCCTTTTTTTGCCTTTGACCACAGGCAGGAATCACAACCACGCTCAACTCCCGCTGCTCGGTTCTGGCAGCTGCCAACTCCGTCTTTGGGCGCTGGGATGAGACCAAGGGTGAGGAGAACATTGATTTTATGCCCACCATCCTGTCCCGATTTGACATGATCTTCATCGTCAAGGATGAGCACAACGAGGAGCGAGACATGGTGCGTTGAGCCATGTGGGTGCAGCTGGGACTCGTGGTGCCCCTTTCTTTGGGAGGAGGAGGAGGCTGGGGCGTTCCTGCTCTCTGACTTACCTTCTGCTTTCCCAGACCCTGGCCAAGCATGTGATGGCCTTACACGTGAGTGCCTTGACACAGACCCAGGCCGTGGAGGGCGAGATAGAGCTCAACAAGCTGAAGAAGCTCATCTCCTTCTGTCGGACGTGAGTGATGGGCGTGTCTTTTTGGCAGCGCCCGGGCTGCACAGTGGGAGGCAGTGGTGGAAGGCAAACCACCCGGCACTCCGGGTTGACCTTTCTCTTAACTCCCGCCTTGAAAAACGGGTGCAAGGGGAGCCTGCAGTGGTGCTGCAGCACCCAAAGGAAGGGAGGGGGTGCCCAGGGGCGCTGCCTCCAGCTCCTGTTCCCCGTTGCAGGAAGTGTGGCCCTCGGCTGTCGGCGGGGGCGGCGGAGAAGCTGAAGAACCGCTACGTCCTGATGCGCAGCGGCACCCGGCAGCACGAGCAGGAGAGCGACCGCCGCTCCAGCATCCCCATCACTGTGCGGTGAGCAGCGCCCCCTCCTCGCCCCCCGGAACCTCTGGGATTGGGGCTGATCCCAGAAGGGGGCTGTCCCGGTGCTGGGGTGTGAGGGTGTGGCCCTGAACACTGCAAGTGCTGTGGGGGAGGCAGGAGGTGCCTGGAGTGGGGTAGGTGGGGATGGCAGGGGTCAGGGGGAAGAAAGCACCCTTGTAGCTCTAGTAGAAAGCAGGGAATGTTTCCTGTGGCTGCAGGCAGCTGGAGGCCATTGTGCGCATTGCCGAGTCCTTGGCGAAGATGAGGCTTCAGCCCTTTGCCACCGAGGCAGATGTTGAGGAGGCCTTGCGGCTCTTCCACGTGTCCACGCTCGATGCGGCCATGTCGGGCAGCCTCTCAGGTGAGGAGGAGATGTTCTGTGCTGGGAGTAGGAGAGACATGCTGGGCCTGCTCGGGGCAGGGAGAGACAAGCTCCTCTCCCAGGACCTGGCTGTCGGGGGCAGGTCTGGACCTTCTTCCTGAGCAAAGACAGAGCAATGCTTGTGGCAGCAAGGGGCTATCGTCGCTATGGGGCTGTGCCTCACAGGGAGGGCAATGGCACATAACACTGAGGGTCTCCTATGCTGCTCCAGGGGAGGGCTGGTCTGGCCCCTTGTGGTCCCAAGGGCAGTCTGATGCTGGACGTGGTTCCCCAACCTATTAATCCTCTGGCATCTTTCTCTATGGGGAGGTGTAGACAACGTTTCCTTTGGTAGCAGCATGGAACAAAGGGTTTGGCAAACACTCTAGCAGTCAGCTCCACATTGCTGTGGTTGGAGCTCCACAGCACTTTGACCAAGTTATTCAGGGGTTCCCTAAAGTCTCCAATCTGTGCAGTGTGGTGGAGGACACAGGAGATGAGCACTGTGTCCTGGAGAGTGACATCTGGGTGGCACAGGGAGCTCACACAGTGTCTCCCTGCAGGGGCCGAAGGCTTCACGACCCAGGAGGACCAAGAGATGCTGTCCCGCATTGAGAAGCAGCTCAAGCGCCGCTTTGCCATCGGCTCCCAGGTGTCCGAGCACAGCATCGTCCAGGACTTCATGCGGCAGGTGGGTCAGGGACCCCATGGAGGGCTGGGCTGTGAAACCAGGGACCTCAGGCTGCTGCTGGGGACATGAAACTCCTTCCTCAAGAGCAGACTGGCGAGCCTTTTGGTCATGCTTTTGAAGTTGTTAATAGGGAATGTGTGTGCAATGTGATTTTAGAGTTTAAGGGGAGTGAGGTGAGTTTCTGACTAAGCTCTGAGGGCTGGGGCTAGTTCAGGGTCCTACCCTTGAATCCAGAACTGTTTGATTTGTGACACTGGCTGCAGTCAGATCGAAAGTAGGGGAAGGAAGCATCAGTGTCTTGGACTATTTGGCTTACTCCTTCTAGAGCATCCAGGCTTTAGCAGAGATTGCAGGTTCCTGCTGAGCTGCTGTCTGCTGTTCTGCGCTGTCTCATCTTGCCCTGCTCTCCCCTTTTGCAGAAATACCCAGAACATGCCATCTACAAGGTGCTGCAGCTGATGATGCGGCGGGGGGAGATCCAGCACCGCATGCAGCGCAAGGTCCTGTTCCGCATCAAGTGACCTCCCCGTGCCAGGCTCCAGGAGGGAGCTGCTGCTGCTTGACACCTGCCCGGGAGCAGGCACAGTGCTTCAGGAGCTGGGGCCTGCTCCGTAAAGAAGCTTTTCCATGGGGAGCCAAAAAGCCCCAGGCCTCCATCTTGAACCAGGGTTTTGGGGTGGTCAGGGTGTCTCTTGTGTGCTCTGTTGCTGTGTCATGTCCATGTTTCTTTGAATTCCAAAAGCTTTTAGTTTGTATTAAAATAAAACCTGATATTGGTAGCTTGGGATCTTTGGCCCTGAGGGGCAGAGGATGGATCCTCTTCCTCCTTTGAAGGGGGTGCGGGATTTTGGATGGAAGGGTGTCCCTCCTCCCTGCCTTCTGTTACACACTTACTCTCACTCAGGCTCCAGCCTCATGGGCAGCACCAACAGCCCTGAAGGCAGAAGCACATTTCTCTCTTGGGGTTTGGCTATTAAGGCATAAAGCCTGTTGGCATAGGCTGTCCAGTTGGGCTCAGCCGTGCAGGAGGCACTTTACCCGCTCCCTGCCTGCAGTCTGCTGCTTTCTTCCCCCTCAGCTAGTGGCAGTGAAGGAAATTACTTGCTGTTAGTTCCCTGCTCTTGGCTAATCCCTCTTTGCTTTCTCCCTGGGCTGCAGTAGAGAGCCCCTTTCCCCTGCAGTGTTAAAGGGCTCTGTGAAAGTCTTGCTGCAGGCATGGGCAGAGTTCCCTGCTTGCTCCAGTGAGGATATGGATGCAGGATAATCCCGTGCTGTCCTTGAAGTAGTCCCTGCCACCACCTCCTTTATACTAATGGCCTTGGGGAGGATTGTCACACACACCAGGAGCCTCTCCTGAACACTGCTCCAGGGTGCCCTTGTGCAGCTACTCGCCCTTCTGTATTTTCAGAACAACCTTGCACTTGGAAATTCGGCAGATTTTTCTTATTTCTAGCACGTTAGTCCCGGCTCTCTAAAGTGTCCTCACAAGGATGTATGGTGCTGCGAGGTCCCTGCTCTCAGCAGCTTGGGGCAACCTTGTCTGTAAGACTGCTGCTGTTTGAAGACAGCAGAGTGTTGGGTGAGCAAAGCTGCTGCAGGTGGTAGAGAGACAGGCTGGTGTCCGTGTCTGCTTTCAGGCTGAAAAACCCCAGGAAAGGTTGCAGCAGCAACAGAAACGTTCAGGGCCAGCAGAGGGTACCAGAGTCTAGAGGATGCCAAGCTGTGGCTCTGCCTCCTAGAGGGGAAACCAAGGGGTCCCACTGGGCTGTGGTGTGCTGTGCACTCAGTCTGGCAGCTGCCACACGAGGGCTAGGCTCCACTGTAGCACCTGGGGGTTCAACAACATCCCTCTGCTGCTGGGTTTTGAGAGGCACACGGTGCGCTCCTTACGTGGTTGTGGAGTTGGAAGTCTGGAGGGGTGGGATGGTGGTGGCATGGGAAAGACTGGATGCAAATTAGAACAGCCTTCTGCTCTTCATTCTCTAATATTTTTGGTTGGTGACAGCCTTTGTGGAGGGCTAGAAGGAAGAGAAGTCTGGCCCAGACTCAAAGAACAGGCAGGGGTAGGTCCCTCGTTCTGATGGTTTTATTGCCGCGTGTTTTTGCGTGTGCCAAGCACCTTGCAGTGCTTGGAGAAAGCAATGGTTGGGGGCAAAGGGGCAAAATGGGGCCCCTTCTTCTACCCTTAGGGAAAAAAAAAAACCACCTTCTGTCCTCACCAGTGCTCCCTGGATGGAAAAATAAAGAGAAGGATGTTGCTGCTCCATGGAGGAGATCATTTCCAGGAAGAGGAGTAAATGAACGTGGGAATAATGGCCACATCCTACCCTAGAAACCCAAGTTCTCAAAACTACCAGTGTTTGTTAGAAAGCATCCTGCCCTCCTCACAAGCTTGCAGCATCAAGTGTGGCTCTCAGAGCAGAGCCAACACAGGCCAGAGGCAACAGCATGGTGTCATGGCTGTTTTGCCATGAGCCATGGCCCCTGCAGAGCTGTACTAATGGGTCCTGCAGGCCTCAGTCCCTGCCACCATCCCACAAGTACCTCTGTCCATGCCCTGAAGGTGCAGGCAGTATCTGGTCCTGCTTTCAGAGGTGCACAAGAGCACAGCAAACAGGGAAGGGAGTGTGGGAATATGGGATCAATACCCACAGCCTGCTGTTAACACTGCCTCTGGAGGAGACAGCCTCTGTTCCCAGGCTTGAAAGGAACACCCAGTGATGGGGCTGTGTGGGGAGAGAGCAGGGGATAGGGTACAGGAACACAGAGCAAAGGCATCTATTTCCATCACATCTCTTCCTTCCCTTCTTGCCTACTTTATTCCCTCAGACACCCCCTCATCATCACGATTTTTTTTTCTGTGCTGGAGCAAGAGGACATGGCTGGATTTTGGCTGCTTCTAGCTGCCAGTGGTGGTCATGTGTCATTCAGAGGTTTTAAATGAGCCATCATCTCCAGGAACATCAAGCTGTGCTGGGCGCTGGCAGGTGTGGAGGTTGGAAATTCTAATTTTTTAATGTTGTTTTCGTGACATGATAGGGAGCTGAGGTAGATTTCTGTGATGGGGATCAGAATGATTGATCTCTTCGTGCCAAGAATTGCGTTGATTATATGGTATGAGGTTATGTAAGTGTACATACGGCTTGAAACAACATTGTTTAGCAATTAATGCATGCAGTGTTATCACAAGGAGCAGAGCTGGGATGTGCGCAGCTGGGATTGTTTGTAGCTTGAGATCACTGGTTAGTGATGCTGACTCCTGTTAAACATAGCGGTGCAGGTGGAAATTTTGTGAGGAGCAGCAGTTCTCAGTTGGGTAGGTGCCTGGCGATATCTGCTTGAGAAGGGATTGCTGGTCTTGCTGGTGAAGATGGCCAGATATTTTTCTTCAAATCAAATGATAATCACATTATAAAAGACCATCATCCTCCTGGTGAGGCTGTCTCCTGGTCTCATCTGAAGCTCTGGCATGCTGAGATTTGGGATAAAGTCCCTGTACAAGTGCCGTTAGATGACCAAAAATGCTGTTCTCAAATACAGTGCTTACAGAGAGAGCAAAACCAGTCACTGAGCAGCACGGCATTCCCTTACCTAGCCTGCTGACCTGACCTTGTCCCTTCCTCACCTCAGTGCCATCTCCAGCACAGGAAGCCCCTTCCCTACCCCTGCCTTGTCTCCTTGGGAAGCACAGCTGGATGAATGTAATCATCCCAAACCAGGCAGTCACCAGCAATGCTCAGGTGCCTTTGATTCAAAGCTTGGGCTGTTGTGGAAGACACCGACCACTTGCCCTGATGAATTAGTACCCAAAGAACTTGCAGTCTACACTAATTCTGCATGAGACGGGTTAATCTGTGTGAGTGGATCACTCTGAAGAGATCCAGTTCACTGGGCTCTTTGCCAGCATTTTTGGTTGTCCAAGGACATAGCTTTAAGCTGCACCAGAGAAGGTTAAGGCTGGACATAAGGAGGAATTTCTTCACAGAAAGTGAAGATTGGAATGGGCTGCCCAGGGAGGTGTTTAAGGAAAGACTGGATGTGGTGCCTAGTATCATGGTCTAGCTGACATGGTGGTATTAGGTCATAGGTCAGACTTGATGATCTCAAAGGTCTTTTCCAATCTAGTTGATTTGTGATTCTGTGAAGCTCATCAGAATATTTCTGTGAAATGTCAGTGGAGCTCCAGTACTGTAAAATCCAGCAAAGCTGAGTCATCACATCTGCACCACTCAGATTTCTTCCATCTTTGTGTAGGATGAGAGCTGTTGCAATGCAGCAACATAACCTCTGAGCATGTTGTGAGTGTCACTTCCTCCATAAAATAAAACAGAACAGAACTGCAGAGTCCTGAGGGCTATTGCTCAAGGATGTGAGATAAACACTGGCGAGTGGGATATGCTGATATGGGCAATGTGAAAAATAATCTCATCTGGTCCAGCAAGCACCAATCTCAGACAAATGAAGCTGGGACTCTTCCCGCTTTCTGCTGCTGACTTACTGGACTAGTTGAGCAAGTGATTTTATCTCCTTGCCTGTTCTGGATAATAACCTTTTTGGAGCACAGATCACTTCTGACCATGATTTTGTGCAGTGCCTGAGAGAAGCAGTAGCCCAATCTCAGTGGCAGAGTTTACCTGCTGGCTTAAGTAACATTAACACATTCTAGGATTTCTACAGCCTTTGTTAGGAAGAGAAATGATCTCCTGCAGGCAAAGAAATTCTTGTGATTTGCTCTGCACAGTGCCAGAAATGATGAAGAAACCAAGGGAGACTGTGGTACAGCAATGCTGTGCTGCCATGCGGAACAGCACACGTGTCATGGGTCAGGGTGCCTCTGAAGTGCTCTGCTGCCTGGGGCTCTCAAGCTGAGTCTAAAGTCCTCTAAGTTTGGCTAACAGCCTATATCCCCTCATTCTGGGCTAGGTTCCTTCAAAATCCCAAACCACTCATTCCCCCACAGCAAGTGACGTACCAATGTCTGCTACTGCTCTTTGTCATGTTTTGCCATCCTTTTGCAACATCCTTTCCTGGACACCTCTGCTCCTGGTCTCTCTCAGCAATCCCAGGCAGTCCATTTACTCGTCTTCCCCTCCACTTCATGCCTCATGCCTGCTCTCTCTTCTCATCTGCGTGGTTGTCCCCTCCTGTTTCCCTTCCTGGCCACTGTGGTCTGTCCCATGTCACCTTACAGAGTGCTCAGCAAAAGCCTCCCTGCTTCACTGGCAGGCAGGACATCAGGGTACAACTTGCTGGATCAATTCTCAGCACTGCCTGTTAGGAACAGGACACCAAGGGACATTCCTCAGAGCACAAGCCCTGGACTGTCTAACGCTTCCTGGCCATTCCTCCTCTCCTTGCACTTCAGCTTTCACTCATCCAAGGCGTTCCCCCTACTCTCCCCATTATTTATCTTTACCTTATCTTGCCTGCTTTTTTCTCTTTTTTTTTTTTCCATAAAGCTTTTTTTTTTCTTTTTCTCAGACTAATTTGGCCAGAAAATCCATAGATCTCTGGCCAGGAAAGCCAGGAAGCACTAGTTTATAAGCCTTTTGGACCCTCAGAGCAAAAGCAGGAGCACTATCCTGACCCTCTGGACTGTTTACTGAGTGGGAAACAGATCTATCCATAGCTGGCCACACGCTGTGTGCCCGTCAGCACCTCTGCAGTGTAAATATGCATCTAAAAATAGATGCACAGGCATCATTCCTTTCTGGAAATCCTTCACCTGATAGAGTCTGTCAGGTTGCAAACTGCACCTGGTACTTTTTAGACTCTGTCACAAATGATCAAAAAGGTGAACTTCAATATTTCACTAGGACTCTAGAGCTAAGTGCATAATATTAAAGATATTTACAAGGTTGTTAAAGAAACGGTGTACAGCTCATCTAGGATACGGGTAATATCACTGTCCTATACCCTTGCAGCAGAATAGGGTGCCCATTCTACATTATCAATTATCTCCCGTTTGTGTTTTGTAATGAGGGGGTGTTTGGTGGTCTGCCCAGGAGTGCAGAGACTGTCACCAGTCTGGGAGGTTTGCCATTCATGTGGGTCCAGCAGGTGAAGGGTGAGGGCATGAGCCAGGGAAAACCGAAGACACAGAGGAAAACAGCTTTGCCAGCACCACATGGCTCTCACAAACTGCTCAGTGCCAGAGTCCTACGTACCTGCTGCTCAGTCCAGATCTTTTGGCAGCGTAGCTGCTGCTGTGGGGGAACTACAATGTCTGATTTACCTGGCTTCTCCTGAGTCAGGCAACTAAAATATCATGGTTTCCACAGTAACATCACTACTGCCACGCTGCACCAACATCACTTTACTGTACCCTATTCAGGTACAACTGCAACTTACAGTAATAGATAAATCACATACAAAGAGGGTGAAGCTTCTGCTGTTGCATCTCTTGCACTGGAGAAAAGAGCAATGCTAGGTCAGAGAACCAGCTCAGAAGGAGAAGCCCAGCATTTGAGTCCCTCCTCTATGAGAAAAAACAGAAGACCTATTTGTTTGTGGCTCATGCTGCATGCCCAAAACCCAGAGACACAATTCACAGTCGTGACCCCTTCACCTTTCTTGCTCCTCAGAGGATAAAATGGTTTCCTGTTTATTCCAATGGGCAGCTGTTGTATCCACAGGGGAGAGCAGCGCTCATGGTTAATGTGGCTGATATCCAGACACGTTTTGCAGAAGTTGCTTGTTTGTTTGCTGGGCTGTCCAGCAGCTGCTGAATGCCCTGCCTTTGGGAACAGGAGACTCCCAGGCAATTCTCAGATGCTAGAGCATGGGAGAGGACTTGTTCTCCCCACACTGGGATCAGCAGGCAAGGAAGAGGTCCTGAGATCTTCTTCAATGTCTACTATGTGCTGAAGTATTTTAGGAGCTATTAGGTCTTCCTTTGACTTTTTCACCTGGTTCATGTGTGCCCCAGAGATGTTCTGTGCTACCCATGGGAGAGCAGAGGCAATAACCTTAGCAATAACCTCAGCTGTTACACATGAGTTTGGAGTTCATAGCCAAGGCTATGAGACATCCAGGACCAGTGAGGGAAAACTCCCGGAAATTGTCCAGGAAAGAGAAATCTTGGGGTGTAGGCAATCCCTGAAAACATTATCACCATGGGAGTCACTCCTCAAGGCTGCTTTTGTGGTCACTTGGACAGAAGAAAACAATCCAGGATGTGAAGGATGAAGCTCCCAGGAGGTTCTCTGCCAGACATGCCATCACCATAGACCATTTTTGATCTCCTCCATCAGCTTGGAAGAGGCAGTTAAAATTGAATGCCCATGGGAAGGAAGCATCAAAGACAGTTAAATGCAATAGAAATACAAAGCCTGATGCCCTCTGCCTCTGTATGTTTCTCTGTTGACATCTAGAGCACTTCTCATGTTTACTTTTCTTCTTTGCATCTCCCTGCCAGGCCTGTGTTGGCTGTTTATGTTTTTTAATGCTACATTGACCCAGATTTGAAACAGGCAGGTGGTGATCCAGGCAGTGGGTTTGTATCTGACTCTGCTTATGCAGTCAGCTATGAAATGCTGAAATGGAAAGAAATCAAAGCCTAATCTCCAGTGACCCATACACAGGCAGCAGAGTCACCATCAGTCTGGATCTGGGGCACTGAGATACAGGTTGAAAACTGGAGACCTGGCAAAAGCTGGCCTAATGAATCAGTTGCGACCTCTGGCCAAGCTTTTGCTGGTACTGACCCAATATATTTACTCATCGGCTTTGCTTTTCAGCAGCGCATCCTGTGTGCACCTCCGGGCTGGAAAAGACGCTGGCTCATAGGCATTGCAATAGCCAAGGGCTTTGGAGAACTCCTGTTGACGTGATAATTTGTTTTAAGCATGTCATCCACCTGCTGATGACAGAAAAAAGAATTTGGATGGTTCTGTTCTGGGTCACAGCAAGCAGCAAGAGGTAGGGGAAACCTGTACAGTGCAAATGACTGTAACTTCTCTGCTAGTTAATTTCTCTGCTTTTTCGGGTCACTTTTGTGGCCTCTCTCACGTGAAGGGGACAGCAGAGCAAAAGGATCAGTGAGAGGCTGTCCAGGGCACCACTGGGTGCTGGTGGAGGCAAGGGAAACACAGGGCTAGTGGGAGCTGCTGGGAGGGGAGATCTTATATAAAACATGCCTGGGCAATCCCACTTCCCATCCTAAACTGGTTCCCAAGCTATTGCCCAGGTCTGTTCTGATTGCTCGTGGTGATCACGTTTATTGCAGCAGGATGTCAGGAAGAGTCTAGACACAGGCCTTGCTATCTGGAAAGAACGTAATCCCTGCTTCAGTGCATTTCAGCCAAATACATTGACAAATAGCAGAGGTGAGGACTGCAATGTGTTAGTGAGAGTAAAAGGATAGCAGCACTTCTCTGCAGAAGGAAAATTAGTTTCTGTTTAAGCATAAGTTAAATATCAGAGGAATTATGATCTCGCAAATGAAACATAACACCCCTAGGGGCTTATTCCTGTATCAACCTGTATCAACTAATTTACTGTGTGACCTTCAGTACTTCATTCAGGCTCTCTCTGCCTCCATCGCTTTTTTTTGTCAAACAAGCCCAGTGACAAATTCCTTTCTTGCAGAGGTCCTGTGAGGACTATGCATCTCCACGAGATCCTCAAAGGATATATCAAAGGCAAAGTATTTTCTCAACGAGAACTCATTTAATCTCCTGAGTGATGTAACGTGGCACATTAGCTCGTTGTGCTAAGCCTGGAGCCTCCCACTCAGAGCCCATCCCACCTGCCTCACATGAAGGCGTGTGTTGTCCTTCCACAGCCACTTCTCAGCACACTTCCTTCCTCTCCCCCTGCTTCCTTGGATATCTTTTTAGCCTCCCTAACACCTCCACCCTTGCCGTAGCACACAGGTCTTCGCAGAAGAGCTCTTGCCTTGGCACAGATAGGCAGAGCCAATTGCTTCCCTTTAAAGAGAGATGTTGCCTCAGCAACCAGAGTTTTGAAGTTGGGCAAAGTTCTGAAGCAAAATCCCAACCAATTGTGATGGGAAATGACACTCGGGAACAAATGTACCATGTTGCCATGGCAGCCTGAATACTTGCACAGAACTTGGTGTTTTGAAAGTATAAAAAGACTGTGCTTCAAATGAGTCCAACTAACTTAATGCCTTTGTCAGGTAGCTGCACAATGCCAAGTGTCTGGCATTTGTGATTTATACCTGGCATGTGAATGACTTCATCACTTCTGAAATGAAAGTAACTTTTGCTCTCAGTCTGACAGATGAGTATTTG
The DNA here is from genome assembly GCA_013396955.1 of Regulus satrapa. Taxonomy (NCBI): domain Eukaryota; kingdom Metazoa; phylum Chordata; class Aves; order Passeriformes; family Regulidae; genus Regulus; species Regulus satrapa. Next base: position 229,945 of record VWZN01004070.1, on the reverse strand, counting down.
AGGCCACAGATTCTCCCAGGTTGTCTAGTCTGGTATTGATCTGTTAGGGTTATTTCTGTCATTTGAACTCCATCAGTTCTTGGTCGTCTTGGTTTCCTCATCTGTGTTTCATCTGTTATTTCATTCGGTACACTTCTATGTCCAAGTGTCTGGACTAAAACCAGCAGGTGATTTGTTCAAAAATATGGGTCCTCTTGCTAGTCCCACTGTCTTTGTTTTGAGCCATGAGGTGCATGAGTGGCTTTCAGGGGACACAGACCTTTTCATTCAGCTCTGTGAGCTGAACCAAACATAATTTTTCTCCATCAGCTAGATGTCTTCTCTTAATTACAGTGAGGAAAAGGAATATTCGGCCTCAAGGTTTTCCTGTGCCTGTTAGGCAGACTCACTTTTCAAATCCAAATGTGAACTGAATTCCTCTGAGAGTCTGTAACACCATCCAGATCTGAAGTTCATCACCATTTGCCCTAGAAAAGCCTGATTCTTGTTCGGCAATTTCTTGGTAGGCAATTTCTTCCTGTGACCTGGGAAGTAAGAGCAGAAGGAGGATGAGAAACTGAATTTTGGTGATCTGCTGCTGTTATTCTTCACTGTTGCAGGCAGCCAACCCTCTGGTAAAAGCAGTGTGGGTAGAAAAAGGGCTGTGAGATACAGCAGGGAAACAGGCACTGGTCCAGTGCGGAGAAGACTGCATCACAGACAGTTCATAGAAGGAGGCAGATTCTCAGTATTTAGCTGAGAAATAACCCGGGGCCCTGACAGCACATTTCATTCCTTGCTGGTGGAATGCTAAGCATGGGGACAGCTCTCTCAGCTGGCCAGAGGAAATATGGCTTTGTCAAGGTCAGCTCTCCTCTGCTGGCAGAGAAACATCTCAGCTGAGGATCCACCGTACTACTGGTGCAGCGAGCCACAGATGGACCCCCATGGGCCAGCTTGGGCTGAGTGCTGAGAACACGGTGACACGAGGACTTCCCACCTAGGCTGGGCCACAACTCAGGGATCACATTCCACCATCATCTGGGACTTTTCTTTCCCCCTTGTCCCCTGTGTGGAGTGTGTTTCTAATTGCCCAACCCTCCCTTGCATCATATCGCCTGGGGTTCTGCTTCGTCATCCTTAGAGTCCTCCCCATTGCCCTGGGTGGTCCAGGGCTGGCTGCTCTTACTTGTAGGCTGTGTGGGAGTGACCTAATTTGGAGAAATTGTGGGAGAAGCATCAGGAAGCCCACAGGGAAGTGGGAATTTCTGTGCTCCTTGGCAGGAGCTCAAAACACGCATCCATCCCCTGCAGCTCCTGCATAGTCTTCTTCCCTGGGTCATCTACTCCCCTGGTCCATGTGTGCATCTCATCCCAAATGCTCCCCTCCAAGGAGACAGTTTATCTCAAGTGTTTTGGAGAGAGGAGTCACTGTTCCTAATTACTTGGCAGTACAGAGGTTTCTAGTCTCTCATTTTCCCTCGACAGTTTTATTATGGAAATATTTTTTACCCTGGACTCTCTCCTTTGTGTTTTTGTGTGGCTTTTATAATAGGGGCTCTTCAGTGCTTGCTCTCAAGCAGCTCCAGTGAGAGATTGGCTTCAGACAAAACACACAGCTGCCTCTGAGGAGGCAAGCAGAGGAATGCCAGCTGTTCTGTAAGGGCACACTCCGCGCAGTCCCAGCTCCCCAGCCTCCACTCCCACACCTGCCTTTTCTTCTCTTGGCCTCCAACAACTGCAGCAGGCTCGAGGAAGGGTCAGTCCTGTCCCTAGTGACAGGTTCCTCTTTGCAGCAGTGCTCAAAAATTATATTTGGGACTGCAGGGCTATGAGCTTCATCCCTCATGGAACTCTTCTCTGCCACTCCATCTAATTACTCTTCCTTATCCGCTGTTTGTACAGAGCCATGCCAATAGAAGGAAAGGTATGGTACGTACCCAGCAGATAAAGATGGGATCTGGAAAATAAATGGAAAGAACAGGAGGCCACTCTAAATATTCACTTAAAATGAATTCTTTAATCTGAGTCTGTTGAGGTCTGAGGCAGTTTTGCTGAGGATTAATGCCACAATTATTAAATAAATAGTATAAAATCCATAATCGTTAGTACACTTGAGATTGTTCCAGTTTACTGGACAAGTAAATGCTCAAGCTTACAGCAACCCCTTTTAGGACGTTTATTTTGTGCCGTGAGGGCTAAATGTATCTCTGAGCCACACACTTTATAGGCTTAGACAGAAACCTCTTTTCAGTCTACATAAGAAAAAGCAGAGAGAAGCATCATTAACTAAAATTAAAGTATTGCCCTGCCCATGATCCTGTCCACCAGATTCTGCTATTTTACATGGAATGGGTCTGTCTCTTCTCTGTGTGCAAGGTATAAGGGTATCACAATCACCAAGTGAGAGCAGGGCATTGAAAGTAGATTGTGTGTACTCCAGCACAAGCCAGTCAACCCGCCCAGCAGTGGAGGCTTTCAGGGAGTGGGATCTGTGTAGGATGTTCAGATAAGGAGTGAAGGTCTGTTTCATGTTATGTTAGCATTTTTCACTTGTGTTGTAGCTTCTATTAGTAGGGAGGAGTAAAGTTGAATTGGTGGGAATGAAGCAGAACTGGTTTTTAGAGAAGTCCCAGTGGGTCCGTGGTAGTTGCTTTGCTAACACTTTATTGCTCAGAGTTGACTCACTCTGTCCAGAGGGGGCTGATCAGCAGTGGCAGAAGCTGCCTTGCAGGACAGTGTGGTGACGTGGATTTTTCCCAGGATGGTGGAGATGGCCACATGCCATTCCTCACAGGACCTGTCAGGAAGGTTTCTGCAGCGCGGCTCCATGGTTGTCTGCAGTTTTAGTGCTTGGGGTTTGATATGTGCACAAGTTTTTATGTGTGTGCACTCATCTGTAAATTGTAAATTACTGTGCTGCTCAACCAAAAGACACTGTAGCTCCTTCTCAACACCCTTGAGAGCTACTGGCTGGAAGCACTACCAGCATAAATAACCAGGGAGACCTGCAATTTCCCACATCTCAAAACAGGAAAATGGCTCAAATTTCTCACAAAAAAAAAAACAACAAAAAAAAACAAAAAAAAAAAAAACAACAACAACAAAAAAACCCAAAAAACCCCAAAAAAACTCCCAAAAAAAC
>VWZN01004070.1:203233-226708 GCA_013396955.1 Regulus satrapa | reverse complement strand
GGTGGGTGGCTTATGACTGAATGAATCTCTGCTTTCTGGTGTCAGCAATTGGCAGAAAGCACTCTTTACAGTGTGTATACAGATGTGCAGAACCAGCCCCAGTGCCAGGGCTGGAACAAGGCCCTGCCACCCCCGGTCTGCTGAACTGTAACTGCAGAAATTTGTTATAAAGTCAGCAAAGGAGGAGAGGGAAGGAGCTGAAGGTCACACAGGATTTTGGTATGTGTGTGACAGAGCAGAGAGAGTGGCATCACCGGCAGTGCCAGAAAGAAGGAAAAGCATGAGGGAGGAGAGATTAGGTGTTGGTTAGCAGTATCCTCTCCTGGAAATTTGCTCTCCACCTAAAAGCTATCAGTCCTCCAACAAGGGTGACACCCCTGAAGCAGTAGGACTGGGCTCATCACAGCTTCTTGCAATCAGAGCAGAGCTGTTCTTGTGCTCTGAGTGTGGCAGGGCCGCAGTCTCCCCTCTTGTGTGTGTCCCTGGGGGCCAGAGATCATCTGTGCACTGATCTGGGCTCCCCCTCTGACCATTTGCTAACGCCCAGTGTGAGATGCAATGGTAAAATGGGTTTTCTAGTAGCTTTCCTCAGCAGATCTCTCATCTCTCCCACCAGGAGGGCCAGCATCTCCTCTCAGGACTTGCTTGCACCCAGCCTCAAGCCTGAAGACACTGCTGCTTTGAAGAGACGGCATCATATTTCCCACATCCAGAGGAATGTGCAGAAGACTGCAGGAAGAAATGAAAACACGTTGATTAACACCTGGGACCACCTGAAATCAGAAAGGAGGCGGGAAGCATGATCTCTCCAGTATTGAGGCCATCAGGCTGGAGCTGGAGTACCGCTGAGTGGAGCAGGCAACAACAGCTACACAGAAATAAATGACTCACTCAGAAAAAGGTCAGCCACACTTGATTTGCCAGAGGCAATTTGTGGGGAGCATGCAAGCTGTGACACGCAGCAGTGACCACTTTCAGATGATTCGTTTTGAGGCCATCGTGAATCTCCCTTCTTGGAAACCATCTCAGTCAGAGACATCTCACCCTGAGGAGGGTGGATCTCACCAGAAATGGGACAGAGGGGGCCACGGGCAGGGGTCTTTATTGGCAAGCAGACCTGGTCAGCAAACGGAAAATTTTAGTGATATCAAAAAAATTAGGATTTTTTTTTTTTTTTGCACAACTTCATGTTAGTATTGCTTACTTTCTCATAGAGAAATGTTAAATGCTGAAGAAAAAAAAAACCCTTTGTAATTTTCAATACTTCATTTTCTACCAAACCCAGGAGTGAAAATTGGTGAGAATGGTTTCACGAAGATTGATTGAAGTTTCATCTTGGAAGGAATAAAATAGGTAATTTCTAAACACAATAAGGGAAAAGTGAGATGATTTTCTGCAACAGTGTTTTGTCATGCTGTGTTCCATGTCTTTCTCAGTTTGCACAGAGTGTCATTCATGAGTACCCACTTAGGACACCCTTTGGTAACAACATCCTCTCAGCAGGACTGTCCTGGGACAGCTCAGATAACAGAACACAACATTTCTTCTTCTAAAAACAGCTCCCAGGCAGTCTCTGGGCACTTTCAATCTGATTATTTAAGTGGAGTTTGAGTACAAGATGTGATTTGGTCATTACAAACTCCCATCCTTAAATAAATTTACATTGGTGTTTCACTGGAATGTTTACTCCTGCTTCCCTGAGTTCCAGACATTAAACAAATGGGTTTTGCTTAATTAAAAGCTCTCTGCAGGGGTACTCCCTTAGCTGGGAGATGGGAGATGAGGAAAGGAAACAAAAGGGGAAAAATAAGATTTATTTCTTCTGCTCTTGGAACTGCAGATCCATATCAGGATCTCCCATTCCTCATTTTTTTTTAATACATGGGGTTGTTTGGCTTCAGAGTTAAAAATCCATAGAGAAAACCAATTCATTTTAAGTTTCCCCTATGGATATCAAAAAGAACAAGATATTCCTTTGTACTGCAGCACAGTTAGGAGTCTTCCATTATTTTTTTTCCCCCCCTGTTTTTTTTTTCCCTGCTCTGGCAGGGTGGGATGTGTTTCTGAAGGGTGTTACACCTCTCTTTCCTGAGCAAGACTCTCTGTTCCATGGCAGAGAACAAGCCCAGCTGAGAGGGGTCAGGGTGTTTGGGGATTGGGGTAGTGTACATGGAGTACCCATGGCAGAGTGCTCTCCGGAATCTCGGCTCCTGAAGGGGTGGGAGCCCTTGCAGCTCCATCATTTCCAAGGTAGGTTCGTGTCATTCATGCCAGTGGAGTAAGGTGGATGTGAGGTGTAAAGAAAGATGTGGTGATACTAGCCTGAGATCTAACTTTTCTTTGCCTCTTCCAGCAGGCAGTATTGCGTAAGGAAGAGTACAGCATGCAGCGTAAGTCTGAAGTGTTGCCTCAGAAGAACCCTTCTGAAAATCAGGAGTTACAGGAATTCCTGAGCCAGGAGATGCTTCTGAGTGACTGTGTTTAATAATCACTGAAGAAGCCAGTTAACAGCTAACACAACACCTCATCAAGAAATTCTACTGCGGCAATAATGAGCCTTTTTTGCCAAGATCCAGAGAACTCTTGGTGTTGTCATTTGAACTACGTTTTTATACTTGACAGTTTTCAAAACACTATAAAATTATACAAGAGTGAACTGCATGCTGTTCTGCCTATGTTGGATTGTGAGCTGGAGCTGAATTTGGTGTTTCATCTTAGCCTCTGTATTGCTAGAGAGATAAATACTCCCAACACCCTAATAATGAGCAAAGAAGCCTCACAGTTGTAAAGGAAATTGAGAAAACAAATAACTTTCAACTCTGTTATTATTTATAAGATGAGAATATTTCCTATTCTTATGAAATAATGTCCAAGGCTATTTTCATAGAAAACTTTTGCAGAGCATCTCAGTGCTGAATTCTATGACCAAAAAAGGGTTCTTGGTGTTTCTGAGCTTCTTTTCCTAATGTAGGTAGCATATAGGATTTTTCACTGATCTTAGACACTTATTTGGCTCCACTGTGGCATGGCAAGTCTCTGTTCTGGAGCCCAGTGGTACTCTTAGAGCTTCTCCTGGTACTGAGCTTACCCCTTCATATGCAAGCAAAGGTTACTGTGGAACATTCACCTTTTGAAAATGTTCCTAGAGTGATGAAAAAGGAAAAAAAGTTTAAACAGCTGTTGAGAAAAGAGGGTTATGCAGGAGTGAAATACTTCACATAATAAGCAAAACTTAAGAAGTAAGCCAAGCACTAGGAATGACAAAACAACAGAAAGAAAAGCAGAAATATTTTTAAATACTTCAGTGCATCCTCATAGAGATGCCCTTTAATCAACCTAGTGCTATTGGATTTGTTTTCTCCTCACCATTTAAGGAGCTCTTTGCATTTTCAGTGCATCATTGTGACATTGATCCTAGTGTGCAATGAGTAATTGTGTTTTCTTTTAGTGAAAATTTCCAGCCCCCAGCTTGGTTTCTATAGCCATGTTCTTGTAACCATTCTTGAGAGGGTGCCTGATATTGTTCCACATATTCATTAATAACATGTGTTGTGGCTTTTTCTGATGTAAACATTAGCCAGGCTTTCATTAAGTTTCTAATAAACTTGTCCACCATCACATACATTAAAATGAAAAATTGTCATTGACCCCTTTTGTAAGTCATTAATGATGACACGCGATTTGGCTGATGAATCACGGGCTTGCTGCAGTTTTTGGCTATGTTTGTGTCCATCTCAGTGGAGTCTGTCCCCTTCTCCATGGTAACTGCTCTGCCTCTGACATCACTAGCCAAAATAGAGCATGGAGGTTATAAAATCCTGAGGGGGTGTGGGGTGGGGAAGAGTAGAGGCAGACAGAATGAAAAAAAAATTCAATAAAGAAAACTTCCTTAACGCTCCAGTCACTGGACAGTGCCCCATGCATCAGTCAGGCAAAAGATGTCTGAAATCTGAGAAATGGGGATATCAGGATTCCAGAGCTTGAGATTTGCATGAGGTTATTGAAACAATTTGGAAAGCAAAACAATCTGTGACTTCTTTTTGGACGGAGCCATGAAGCACTTTATCCATATGATTTTCTTTTTTGGCATTAAAAAATCCTCTTCACCGGAAGAAGAGTAAAGAACCTGATGTTAGGAGTCAAAAAAGCTCTTTGACAGCTAGGGACAGCCACAAGAGCAAAAAATCACAGAATAAGCGTACTAAAACAGATGCCAGTGCCATTCAGTCTTTATCACAACTTTTTCTGCAGCCTGGGATGCTGCTTTTCTAAAATCCAGAAGCCATGAACTAGATGACAAGAAAAAGAAAAGAAAAAGAAAAAAAAAGAAAGAAAAAGAAAAAGAAAAAGAAAAAGAAAAAGAAAAAGAAAAAGAAAAAGAAAAAGAAAAAGAAAAAGAAAAGCCATGAACTAGATGACAAGAAAAAGAAAAAGAAAAAGAAAAAGAAAAAGAAAAAGAAAAAGAAAAAGAAAAAGAAAAAGAAAAAGAAAAAGAAAAAGAAAAAAGTAGATTTTTAGGTGAAAACAGAAAAAATATAACAAAAAGGACCAACATGGAAATTCAAAACCGGAAGGGAAAAGCAATGAACCCAAGGTTTCTCAGCCACTAATATTTCATAGTTCAGAGTACAACTGGGAATTTCCTAGGCCCAGGTTAGTGTTCTGGAGCCATCAGTTCTGCGATTCAGATGCCACTGGAGGACAGGATTGCTTAGAAGGTGTGCTGTGGGGTGGGGACACACAGTGGGCATGGGGAAAGGTCACGAGAAGTGGAGCAAGTTTAGGCTGATCTCTGCTCATTGGAATAGGGCTGTTGGTCTCGGGAGGGTTAAGTGTTTCCAGGGGAATGGGAACTCAGCTCCAGCCTTGTCAGAGCTCTGAAATGACAACACATATAAAATAAACACCAGTGGAGTGTTAAGATAATGCACACACACCAGGCCTGTGCAATGTCGGGATCATTTTAGATCACTTCACAAAGCTATTTTCCCTTTTTGACTTGTATTTTTAGCCAGTTTTTAACATCCTGAGGACTGCTTCATTTAGGAGAAAAAAGCTAATAATGGAGCCATGCATTTTCTTATTGAAGCCCAGCTTTATTTACACTGAAGGTATATGAAACCCTCTTTCTTTGGACAAAACAGAAGTGAAACAGCAGGAAACAGTTTCTTTGTTCACAACTCTGAGGCAGCATTTACTCCCCAAATCTTTTTCTCTATGTTCTGTCATTTCTATGTTTTCCCTTTCTCAGTGCCAGCATGTTTTTCCCCCTCATAAACCAGATGTAGCAGAGGTTTTGTTTATTTTTACTGTAATAAAATGTCTTCTAGGAAATTCAGAAAGCAAGTTGTGCAGTGAACAGCAGAAGGAATGCAATGTGAGTTCCCCTAAATTTGTACCCACTGTCTCTGTCTCTATATCCACTCAAGAGCCCAAACAACACAGTGATCATGTGTCTGATCCCCATTTGCAGTTTGGCTTGACTGCATACTGAACAGGAAAAATATCTGTTAAATTTATGCTGTGGCCTCCCCCTCAGCACATTCCCAGCTTGAATATCTTCACTTGGTCATTGGTTTTCATGCAACTTTTAAGAATTTGTTATGTTTGAGGCTGTCACTGTAGAAACTGGGGAGTTAAAAATCCATATGGCCAGACTGCATTGTCTCATGTCTTATTTCCTTAGGTCAGCCAGATGAAAAAAAAAAATCCACTTAAAAAAAAAAATTCAATGAAATAAAGAAACAAACAAACAAAAATGAGTGAATAAGAGAGGAAGGCAGAGAGGGAGGGAGGGAGGGAGAAGTAGGGTGAACAAAGGAAAAATTACATTTTAAGATAATTGAGAGGGGAGAAGACGCCTAGTAATTAAGAAGATAAAGAATCAAAAGTAATCTACAGATGATTTAGGTAAAGGAATTTTACACTGCTTATTTTATAAAATTAATTTAAGCTGCCTTGCAAACACAGGTGCAATTAAATCCTGTTTCTCTGTTAAAAACAAACATTAAAGGATAAGAAAATTTAGTTATGCCATCTGCAGAAACATCTGTCAAATATCAGTTGCTTCTGCTTACTTTGGTGAATCTGAGTGAGTTTGGACCATTGAATGTATGCACACCATATGTATTAAATTACATTAAGAGGATGGGCGACATGATTTGGTGCTTTGCCATGATGGTTTTAGCCAGGCGCTTAAACATACATGTTCCAAAATGCTTTTGGTTGCAAGGATGGATATTACACTGTGGTCAAAGACCAAGAGCTGAGGTTTGGACTGGTGTCCAGCAGGATCCAGGGCAGTGGCAGGGGCTGTTGAAGAGAGGCAGGAGGTTCCAGCCTAGGTTCATAGCTCAGCCCCAGTTCTGTCAGCTGCAGGGCCAAGGAAGCTCCAATTACCACTTCAGCCCCTTCGAGATGAGGGTCCCCCAGATCACGAGGAGTATCTGCTGCCACATGGCTGCAGACCCGAGATAGGGAGGTACAGAGTGGCCAACCACCCTCCCAGCCTCCTGCCCTAATCCATGCAGTGAGGAGCATCCCTTCCTGCCTCTGTCCCTCACTGTCCTCCCCCTGACATGGTGGCTGGCCCTGGTCAGCAGAGAGATTGTGTCACCCTCTGATGGAAATCCTCTGCTTCCTTCGTGGCCATGCACCTGTGAGACAAAGGCTGCAGCGGCACTGGCAGGGATGTGCAGAGGTGTCACTGGTGTGTGCCCACACGGGACAATGTCTTCGCTTGCTCCAAAGCCCAGGCAAGACCCTGGCAGAGAGCAGGAGGAGGAATGCAAGCAACCATCACAGGGTGATTCAGATGTGAGCAAGGCAAGCCCAGAGGCACAGACATTAGCTCAGGGGTGATGAGGAAATGTCACCAACCCTTTCCAGATCACTGTGTTTCACGGGTGGGCAGATGCTGCAAATGCCAAGTGCAGAACTCCCGCCTCATCTTCTCCTCCATCTTGCACTTTCACCAAGCTGTGATGCGTAGATGAGCTGTGCAATTCATCACCACGCTGGAACCACTCCGTGGGCTCACAGAAAGCTGCACCTAGCAAAGACTAGTGGAGTATACCAGCATTTTTAAATTAGTGAAAAGGAATGACACAGGTGGCAACAATCAGCCCGAGAGCCTAGCCCCAGTTAGCACTGCAGCTGGATCCAGCTAGAGGAGCAGAGAGAGTTTATGGGTGCACCTCCAGGAGTGAGCAGGCAGGCTGGCTGCCCTTTTAAGCTAGAGATGGAGCTCTTTTCTCTGGACTGATTAGAGAATGTTGCTGCCCATTTCAGATGAGGGGCGGAAAATGTTTTGCTCTTTGGGTTCAACCAAGAACCCAAAAGAACCCCATCCTGTTACTCTTAATGCTTCTCAGGATGCTCAATTTTGTGCAGACGTGGCTGGTGCACTCATTGATACAGAGCTTCCTGGAAGCCTGGGCTGCTTCATCAGGTCCCCATGTCCCACGAGAGCTTCCAGAGAGGGAGCTTCCAAGTGCTGCCTGAATTGTCAGTCTCTCTGCTGTCCTGGGTTAAGTTGCAGATATGTCAAGTGATGAGTGTGGGTTTTCCCCAGCCATGTGACAATGTGATTCAGATCGTGCAGATGCTGTGTGATCTGAGCAAAGATGCAGAGGCTGATGAGTAGGTTGGAAGAACATGGAAGATCCTACAAACTGGTGTCTTCCTTATCAGGCAGGGAAGCTCATGCTGGTTAAAACGCAATGTTTGTTTCTCCAGAAGTGGTTTTCTGTGTTATACTGCCTGTGCCCTGAAGTTTGATTAAGGAGACATCCAGTGATTCAGGTTTCACAGCATTCATGTTTGATTTCAGCACTGAGGGCCAGGTGAGAAAGATGGGGTGGGCCCTGAATAAGTCCTATGGGATTCATATCTAACAAAGAAACAACAAGGAAGGCAGTGAAATTGTCTTAATTGTGGACTTTAAAGATTCCCTGGTGATTTTTGGCAGCTGTACTCAATCATCCCCTGTAGCAACAGACACACTTCTGAGCGTGGTGTGGAAACAGCGCTGCTGCCTGGTTGTGATGAGCACTCCTTGCTGCAGAGGGCCAAGTGCTGCTTGGCTGTGGGGAAGGTGCTTTGGGAGGCAGGGGACACCTGCCTGCTCATCGGCAGAGGACGTGATACAGTATGATAGCGTGGCTCCCTGCCATTGGACCCAAGTTGTAGCAATTACTTGCAGATAATTACAGGTGTTTCAAGTTTGTCAGTGCACTTTTTTTTTCCAGAACTGCGTGTCTTAGCACATTTTGAAAGAAGCAAGCAACCCACAATAAGCATGCTAATTAGCAAGCAGCAGTGATGAGAGACACCAAAGAGATGCTGGAGGAAAAGAAATATCACAAATGGTTCACAGGATTGTGCATTTTGGCTCTGAGCCAGATTCAGACCTTGCAGTCAGACTCCTGGCCTAGTGGGGAGGCATTTCCAGCCTTTGAAGTCACATTTTCTGCTGACACCTTCGTGTGGTGAACATGAGCCCACACTGCATTCCCTGATGTGCAGAATAGGATGCAGATGGGGTAGCACAAGTCACTGACATGACAGAGCAGAGCAGTGATAGCCTGCAAGCCCTGGAGGTGGGCAGGCACTGGCTGGGGACACGGCACCCGGGGTATGGCTGTGGCTCTGGGTGCTGCTGGCTGCCTTTTGTCACCCTTGCTTTGAGCACCAATAGCTTGCCCTTGGTCAAGGCAGGTCAGGCACATGCCCTGCACAGCAGGTCCCGGCTGGAAACCTGACTCTTTGGAATGCCAGGAGGCTGCTAGGACTGCTCCTGGCTGGAGGAAGTGGCACTGCACTTGAGAAATGAATCATAGTCTTCTCCTTCAAATTCCTATAAACCACTTAAAATCCTTCCTCCTTTGCCTTTTTTTTTCTGGGCTCTCTCCCAAGTGATTTCTCAGAATTTCCATGAAAATTAACTCACAGCATAATGGAAACAGAATTAAAAAGTACATCCCATCATTTTCCTTGATGACCGAAGCTCTTTTAAGGTGAGGGTGTCATGACGGATGAGTGAGGAAGTTAATTTCCATTTTAATTTCAAACTTCAATGGAGTGGGTCACCCGCTTCATTTTCTGAGTGAGGCATTGTGCTGAAAGCTGTTACCTCTAGGCTTGGCTGCATTAAAAGTGCATTATATGAACTTCAAATCTCTTCATGTTATATTTAAACTCTAGGTGTGCCTACTGGGTGGATTTTCAAAGGCAACTGTTAGCCCAGCAAAGCCAGTCTGTCTTGGGGAGCTGCCCCTGTCACCAAAGATGAAAGAAGCGGTACAAAATTCTGTTTAAAATTGTATAAATCAAGGCCATGGCCTTGGACTGAGTGAAAGAGGATCCTTCTTAGTGTGTCTTTTCGCTGGGATGAATACTGGAGAGGTAGCAGAGGTTGTTTGGGTCAAACTGAAGTAGAAAGTTTTGCATATATTTTTCTCAAAATATAAGAGTGAAAACATGAAAATAAGGACATTTCAGGTCATCCTGAGGCCTTTTTGCTAAGGCAAAGAGAAACAAGAGAAAACATTGTCTTCTGAATCTTCTGCAAGTCTTTTTTAAAATTATTATTTTTTTAAATTCAAAACTGCTAGTCAACTATCAAAACCCGGTGTTTTGGAATACAGTGAGTGGAATGCTGTTTGAAAGTCTGAAGTCAGTCAGAAAATCTTTGATGTGATTTAGGCTTTTCCAAAATGGAACATCTCATTTTGCACATGTCTAAGTGACGGTGCATGGCATTTTCAAAATTCCTCCTTCTCTTCACAACTTCTTTTTCCCCCAGCCAAAATTATTTGTTGATTTTTACCAAGTTTTGCAAGTAGCTCCATTTAGTGCTTGTCAAAACATTTTCCAGATGATCTAGCTGTGCTGGGGTGAGAGGCCAGGATGAGACAGGGGATGCAGCAAGGGCTGTGTAAGGAAGAGACAGAGGGTAGAGTGGGAATGGTTGGGCAGGGGCACAGCTGGTTCTGACCAATGTCCTTATTGTAGATGCTTAAATTCAGCAAATGGGAATTTATCCCAGGGAATCAGGGAAGAAGTGGGAGGAAAACCTGGAGTGCAGAATGCTCCAGGAGAAGAGCTGAGGGGAAAGAGAGAAAGAGTTAATTGGAACAACCAAAATAAACCATGAATGTATTCTCTGGTGACAGTAAAGCCACACTAATTCATCATAGCTCAGTAAGGAACTGAATGTAACAAAAGTGATTTAAAGCAGACCCAGAGTCTCTGCATAGGGTTAAGCTCAGCCAGCTGAGCAATGTCTTTGTCTGAAGCTGGCCAAAACAGGAATGGTGAGAGGGTAAAGTCCAAAATGCTGGCTCAAATTTTTTGCCCAATGGACTGCAAAGGCTAGACTCCATAGACTGTGAGCTCTTAATCTCACCAACAATGAAGCAGGCTGTGTTTTCACTGCTATGCCTATGGTGGCTACACGAGCCAAGCCCCTCAAGGCCCAGACACACCCTGGAGTGGGAGATGTGAAGTGCTGTGTACTCTCTGTGGTTCCATGAGAACCACGCACTGAAGGCACAGCCAATACCCCTCAAATTCACTTCTACCCTCACACAACATCATGCTTCTTGAAGGTAAAGCTTCTGTGTTCAGACACTGGCTGGGTTTCTTCACAGCCCAGGGTTTGAGCCAGCTCCCTGTGGCCAGGTGGCAATGCCAAGCCCGTGGCATACCAGAGAGCTGGACTGTGCAAGAGAACGGGGGCTGCCCCTGAGGGCAGCAAAGGAAAACTGAGACAGACACACACTAAAACATAAAGATCAGGAAATCTAGGAAAGGGTTTCAGGAAACAACACCTGAAAAACTTGCTGTTAGTTTTCCCCTTTTCCCTTTTTCAATGGTGTCCTGGTTATTGAAGTAGAGTGCCAGTTTAATGTTATGGGAATATAACAAAACCATGCATTCTACTCCCCTCTAGGTCGTTTCTGATGAACCGTTGATGATGTGCACACCTGACACCTCAGGCTACAAGCTGGGTGTTAAATGGGATAAGGAAAAAGAGGCAAACTCTGCAAGTTGGGGTAGTGTTTCTTTTTCTTCACAAATTAATCTGCTGTGATAACTCCCTCCAGGGGAAGCACCAGCACAGTTACACCCATCCTGAGGGGGTCATCTCTTCCAATGGGCCATAATGGACTCAATGGATAGACAGCTGCAAGGACTTGGACCATCAAGGACTCCCAAAGTAGCCCATGACTCAAAGGATCCCATTGTTCCATCATTCCATTGTGAAACTCTCTGCCCTAGGGGAGATACTGAGCATTCCCACCTGAACCTCAGGGTGTATAATCTTTGGGTTTGGAGACCTGGGACACCACCACCACCGCTCCAGGGATCCAGAGGAGTCCTAGAAATTTCACAGGACTGTTGCTTCCAACAGGACTGCAGCCACCATTTGGTAGGACTGCGGCTGCCAGCCTGACCAACAAGCTGTACTCTGGCTGGGTAGGTTTAAGCCAGCTTTTCTCTGTAATGTTGCATTTATTGTAATCTGTTTAGTGAATTGTAACTCTGACCTGAAATCTCTCTTAAGGTAGTTTAGTGGGGTTCATTTCTCTTGCCAGTTTACTTTCAAATCAGAACAAATGGTTATGCATCCCTCTAATGCTGCTCAGGGACAGAAGCATCTGGCAGAACTTCACAGCACTGAGATGTCACAGCAGTTTGAGCCAAGCAGATCTTCCAGGCCCATGGGGACCTGTGCTCCCTCCTAGTTTTTACATCTTGGGCTGGCTTCCATGGTAAACTACTATGGACTTGTTTCTGTTCATGTCTGTGTTTTTCTGTGACAATTAAGGAGAAGAGACATCCATGGGAAAAAGTACTCACCCACAGGGCTGGGGGAAGCCTGCATATTCTAGATATTCCTCAAGGATGCAAAAAATATATAGGGATAAAGGACTTTTGGCAGATTTGGACTTTTGCAAACAGTGTAGGTAGGAGGCATGACAATAGAGGCTAGTGATTAAAATATGATACTCAAACTGCCTCACTCTTCTTTGCAGCAGGTCAGCTGTCTCATATCTTAAGTGCAGGACACAATACTCTGGCTCTTTCCTTCCCCAAAGCTCTTCTGGGCCAGATGGAGCTGAATGTCCCGAGTGTCTTCTGATCCATAAATTTGGTTGGGAGAGGCACTGCAGTACCACACAGCCACAGGAAGTACACCAGCCTCCAGAGCTGCTGTTTCCCACTGCATCCTCCCTCATATGCTGGCTATGTCTGTCATCACATAACATTATGGATCACTCTAGCGTTACACAGGAGGATGCTTGAGAGATCTGGGCAAGGAAGACAAGGGAATTCTCAGAAAGGAGGGGGAACAAATAGTACTCAACTCTCCAGAGATAATTGGAGAGAGTTATTGCAAGCTCTTGTTTCTCCTCTGCAGAGAGGAATATTTGTGTAGATCCTCAGCTAGAGTAAATCAGCATTGCTGCTCAGTACACACAGGAAGTTGTTCTCACGCTCTCTCCTCTGTCAGTAAACTGAGAGCATCCTTCTCAGCTCAACATGAGATCAAATTCCTTAAATCCCTGATGGCACCATCGATCCAGTCGCTCTCTCTGGCTTTGGCTGTGTCTTACATACTCTGCCTCTAGTTCCCTGTTTCTCATGGGTGCCCTTTCATTTTATGAATGCTTTTCCAGTGGAAACAACAAAACAGGTAGAGAGCTCTTGGGTACACTCAGAAAGGAAGAATGACTCCACAGTGAGTGCCACACCATGTTCAAGTCTTTGCTCTAGGCTCCTCAGGCTTCTAAGCCATGAAAATGGGGTTAATAAAATAAGTATCTAAGCTCCCCTAGCTTTTAAGCCATGAAAATTATTTCCTTGTAAAAATATCACATAGGAGCACAGAAGTTCAGTTCTGGGGAATGTCAGAGAATCTAAATGCCTTCATGCAGTTTCCACCTCATCCTACAAGTATTTAAGTGTGGTTCTGTCCTGCCTGAGTGGTGCAGGCAGAGGGAGGAGGCTCCCTCAAGCAGCAGCTGGAATGAGGAATCAGGCTGTGCAGAGGCTGGTGAGGTACAAGGCTGATCTCTTAAGTGGGGGAGCAGCTCTTGGCTTAGGGTGGTCACAGAACAACATTGTCTCGGTAGGATAAGGGGACAGTATAGGCCCCAGCCTGACCAACAACTGCTTGGAAATACAGAATTGAGGAAGGATTAGATAGCACTGCATTCTGTATTTACAAGCAGGGAAATACAGGCAGGGGAAAAAAAAAAACACTGAAAGAAATATGTCAAGGTTAAAATTAAATATCTAAGCAATGTATTTTTTAAAAAAGTATAAAGATCTGGTGATAAATGTAGAAAGATTTTAATTCTAACAAAACAGTGCTGCACTCTAGGTTAGCTGTTTCTTTGTGTAATCCCTTATTTTACATTCACAAAATCACTTTGTGTCATGGCAGCAGCTGCAGGATTGTATGACCAGCACTTTCAGTAAATGAGAAAAGTCACAATCCCCAGCAGCCTCTCATGGGTACTACTGACACACATTGGACTGCTTGGTTTGCAGATTTGACTCACTAAATTGGAGGAAAATCAGTTCAACCACAGAGCAAAATTGGATAGTATATACCAAGGTACTGAGCTGATCAGAGCTCTAGCATGGAAGGGCAAGGACTTGTGAATGGGCTGGTTTGGTTCAGAAGAGGATGAGATGAGGGCACTAAAAATCACAGGGACCTCTGGAACACAAATTCTAGGGGGAAGATGAGTGATCAAAGGGCACATTGTACAAGAGGTTTGATTCCACTCAACACCACTATCCAGGACTTTGGCATATATAAAGGAAATGCATTTAGGGCCCCCTTCCCATCTCCACTTAAAGGCTTCTGCTCTATTTCACATTCCTTCCACCTCGGGGTATGGCATATGGCTTTGAGATATTCTGCCTAACTTGGTTGTATCCCTTCCAGGTGTATCTTCTTCCATCCTGGGATATTTTTACTGCAATCAGTGAATATTAAACCCTATTTTCAATGTCAGACTGAAGGGATTTTTCTGTCAGACACAGACTTATTACCTTCTGTTGTCATGGTGCTTTCCATTCCTCTTACCTGAGCATCTACTTGACACTCTCACTTTACTCAGAGTAACAAAGAGGTGGCTCTGCTGACTTATTGTGTAGAGCCATCAGACCTAAACTTCTCAAACAGAAATGTCACTAGGGCAGTTTCACAAGCTTTTAGAATCCAAGGACCAACTTTACTTTATGAAAGGACTCCATGGGCAATTTATGCTTTGTCTCCATGGAGGTTTTAATTCACAAACCAGTAACAATTAATCCATTAGAAATAAATCTCTTAATGCAGTAAATTCCATCTGTGTACGTATTTCACAACACCTACATCTGAAGAATGCTGAGTGAGAATAAGCTGGGAAACACGGGGTTTTGCAGGCATTTTCCTGGTCACAGCCTGAGGTAGCTCAACCAACTTCTGATGATACCATTCTTTAAGGGAGGTTTCTCTCCTTTGCCCTGCCATCGTGGGTAGTGAAGACACAAGAAGTGTGGAGGGAGCAATGCTGGGCAGTGCCATGCTCCTCTTGGCATGACTTTTCACTTCCAGTATCCCTGGAGCTCCAAGCTTTGTGGCTTTTTCAATCCTAACCCTCTCCCAAACCCAAACTGAAGCCTTTGGCTGAGACTCATGTGGCCATCACCACAGACTGTCCAGATGAGAAAGGTGTGTGACAGCTACCATTTCCCTTCCCCTCCTTCCTGATGGAACTGGGGCTCTTTTTACCCCTTCAGTACATTGGTTTAAAGAAAAAAAACTCTTGAGAACTATTTTTTTTTTTAATCTAACTCTTTTATCTTAGTCAATGCAGGTACAGAAAATCATCAGTATTAGGGCAGGGAAGGGATTAGGAGAGCTGGCTGTGGACAGAGTGCAGGACAAACCTGGCAGAGAAAAGTGGCCATTGGACTTGAAACCACACATTTCAGACCATACTGCTCCAGCAGGTGGGGAATGCTTGCCAGGATGCTGATGCTGAACTGCTGGTATCTTTTCTCCACCTAAAACTTCTGGTCCTCGCTGATGTATTTCTTCCCTCACCATAGATATTTGCTAAAAACAGTCATACTAAAACTGAAGGGTTTTTTGGTTTGGGGGGTTTTTGGTTTTGTTTTTAATTTTTTTTTTTAGAAAAGAGTAATATTCAAACCCTCAACAATGCAAGAGATTACAGGTTTAAGAGGGTCCTTACAAAAGAGACTGAATTTAGGGAGTGCTCATATTTTCCCCTGCCAGCCACTCGTTCAAACACAGCCTTGGTCCTTAGTAACTGGAAGTGGTTCCTGCCTGATGGATTTTTTATTGAGTGACATAAATAGAGGTGAAATGGAGAGGATCCTTGACACAATGGCCAGATGCCAACATCACAGCCCCCCAGTATAATTTTCAGTGGAATTGAATGGTTCAAATGTATAATGAATACCACCTTTTTCACTTGGTCTAAGCATTTTCCTCCATGGTCTGCTCCTGGTGGTGAGTAGCTTGCCTTCTCACTACCACAGCTGTAGCTTTTTTGCAGGTAAGTGGAAGATTTCACTCTTGTGGGCTGCCAATTAGATGGCTTTCAGTACCAGCTAGAGTCAGAGGGATGATTAAAATAAAGTGCAGCCTTTTGTCCTGTCCATTGCAGAGGAAACTATCAGCCATTTCAGAGGAGAATAAAGACTTATCCCACCTCCTACAGTCCAAAAGATGAACAGAATAACTTTCAAAATGTTAGAAATATAGATTGATTTACCACAATTCTCATTTCCCATGAAAAGAGACAACTTGCCTTTTTTTTTTCTTTTTTTTTTGTATGAGACCTCTCATTTTATTTCAGTGTTTTGGCTGTCTCCTGGGCCCCTGTTTACAGTGTTAGTGCAAGCTAGTGACTAGTTTTGGCCTAAGTCTTACGAAATAGACATTTCTTTTCCTGCTGCTTGGCATAACTATACCATTTTCTTTCCTCAGAAATGTAATAATGTCTTTAATAGGAGGCAAACATTCAGGTATCAAAAGACCTAAATTCTGATCAGGCAGAAACCCAGGTGACTCATTGTTTATGGTCATTTGCAAGTGCCTTCTCAAAGAGCAGTGGTCAGATTGCTCATGACCTGGTCATATTCCAGTCTTAAAAACTTTAACTGGAGTTTGGGATGGTTTGTTGTTTTTTGGGGTTTTTTTAACTTTATTTTTTATTCTGGAGAATTCCAAAGCTCTCTCCAGCCTGTTACACAGATGTCACATTTTCAGATACCAGATGTGAATTTCCTAAAGTAAATCCTGATGCATATAGAGAGGACTAATGTAAAGCTTTTGAAGTCAGTAGCAAAACCTGCTACTGACTCTGGATCATGTATCTATGGGCTGTAAAGATATTTGCAAGTTCTTTGGGATAAGAAGACCACATAGATGCAGAACATCCCTGTAGGCCAGTAAAATTGTCTGCAGTTCACTGGAGATGGAAGTCAGCCTGCAGTCTTCAATGGGAGATATATTTCAGAATAAATATGTATAGTAAATATATTTTTCCACCCTTAGAAGTTTTTTGAAGGGCAAATATTATTCTATTCCTGCATTGATATGAATCTACTGCAGAATAGTTCTCTCTCTGCAGTTTCAACAATGGCAAAAAATACGCAGCAAAGTGTTGAATGACAACCTCCCCCAAGGACAAGTTTCAACTCAGATGGTTTATCCCTGAAAAAAATCTTCAGTTTCAGTGGATGGGCATGAAAACATAAAAAAAAAAAAAACAAACAACCCTTCTTTGGAAAGTTCTTGACCAGGAATTTTGTTGCAGAGAATTCTAAGCACAGACTGATACTGAGAAGGAGACTGGGAGGTATTTGGCTCCTGCCAGGCATTGTTTGTTAGTTTGATTAAGCTCTTAATCTTGTGTTTCCTCTGTGAGTATCAAGCGCCAGAAAACTGCCTTATTCAGATGCCTAAAGGGAAATAAGATTCAACTTCAAACAAACAACAATCACTGCTCCATTTTTGATCATAATCTGGGGAGGAAACGTATCATGAAGCATCGTGGCTCAATACCCCAAAAAATCAAGTTTGGGAGTCAGAATTTAAGAATCTGTCAAAGCTAATCACTTCAAATAATGCTGCAATAGAAGATTGGACTCGCCAAAAGAAGCATTTGCAGCAGGAGATAAAAAGATTACATGCTGAATGGTCTGATGTGAATAGGAAAGATGCTATTCTTAAAGCCCTGAGCTTCCATGATGCAGTATTAAAGCTTTGGACTGAAATGGTAAAGCTAAACTTGAACTGTGCACTGATAACGTCAGAGCAATCAGCCTCTGGGATGTGAGCAGAATTCCTACTTCAAAAACAATTTTTTTGTTGAATTGAGATTATTAGTATTTAAAACAGCAGCAATTAGTCACTGAATCCAAGAAGCATTGTGCTGGGCTTTATTCTGTGCTTTACAGTGAAGAGCTGGTGCCCCAAGGACTACAAATGTGTGAACAGACAAAACAGAAATATGGATGGAGGGGATACAGAGAAGGAATTACCTGCTCAATGCCTAATATCATATCAGCATCACAGCCAGAAATATGACACAGGGTTATAATCTGCTGCCTGCTTCAGCCACGACTGCCCAAAGCTGCCTTCCCTGAAAACTCACTTCACACCAAAAGAATCTCATCTCAACGAGACTTTATCCTGGTGGGAACAGGGAAACCAATGACAGCAGCTGTGATAAGGTAAATTCCATGGGTTCATCACCTGTTCTGCACTCACCCCTGAAATGAAAAGCCTTTGGAGTGAAGCCTTTGGAAAGAGACATTCCTAAGGGGACAGAAAGTGAGTCCAGGTCTTCTGAGTGTACATGTGAATACCTTTTCAGGGAATTAAAAAAAGAAACAACTTTTCAGATGCTCAGACGTCTAAAGAAGATTGGGTATTAGCTGCAGTGAAACTCAAGCTGACAGGCTGCATTCAACCCTAGTCAAGCCGTGTTCAGGAAAGGTGAATCCAACTGGCAGAGAAAGGAGATTCCTGGGGAGTTTAAAGAGATGCTGTCATACAAGGAGAGACCACAACAGCCTGTCTCTTGAGTCTGGCTTCAGCTAAACACAGCAGGAAGAAAATATCAGGTTGGGAGAGCAGCTGTTCCAGACACAGGACAATGTTAAGAAGTGGTAAATGAGCAAAAGTTTTCCACAAATGCATTTAACCTTTGAGCAACCTCTGCTGGAAGGACTAGCGAGGCAAAAACCAGCAATACTTTCAAAGTGGAGCTTGTGAACTGGGTGTTGCAATGCACTTTGCTATGGAAAAGGCAATAGAGTTAATTGGTCCTCCCAGGCCTTTGTTCTGAGAAGATACTGCTGTCCTTCATAAGATACTTTTCTAGAAAAAAGCAATGAATTTTTTAAAAAGCTCTGCGTTCCACAGAAATCTTGTAAAGTCTCTTTGCTATTGCAACATCACGGCATATTTTATAAATGTGGGAATATCTGATAACTTCTTGAGGAGGCTCTTGTGATCATTGAGTTATTTAGGCTTTATTATTTTTCAGCTGGACGTTTAACATTTTTAAGAATTATACTTTTAAAACCTGAATCCTTTTGGCCAAAAAACCCCAAGTTCCTCTCAAATTCAGGAAACTGGAAAAACAAAGCTGCCCACCTGAAAAGAAAGCCAGTGATCTGCAGTTATCCTAAAGTTCATAACAGATATACTTACAGCAAACTTTTGACCCACACACCTCAAGATGAGTCATTTTTGAGAAAGTTTAAAGCCTGCCTTTAAAGGATGTCTTCGCTACCACATACACCCATATCTGTTGCCTCTGGGGAAAAAAAATTAATTATAATACATTGCGTTGGTATTGATATATTAATCACACATATGTAATGATTATTCTTGATAATGCAGCTTAACAATATAATACAGCATTAAGGTAGAGGTCTGATTACATGCCATTCAGCAAGGGTTGAGCCACTATATTTAGATGCTGACTAATTTGGGAGAGCACTTATCCATCTTCCTGAGGAATTTCTGCAGCTCTTCTTCCTGTGGGATCTGAAGACTTCGCACCAGCTGGGCTTTTCACTCCCAGGGTTTTTGCAAGACTGGAACATGCTGACCTCCCCATTCCACACCTCCTGGGGCTCCTTCCCTCTGCTTGCCACAGTGTTTTACAGGTACCAACACTTCTGGCTCTCCCAGAGGTGGCAAAGTCCTGCTGTCACCTGGATGGGGGTGAACTGAAGGACATGTGCAACAGCACCTGGAAACTGCATCTATGATGATCAAGATCTGGTGTCTGTGATGCAGCATCGTCCAGATGTACACTTACACCTAAAATATGGGTTTGATTTAACTGAACCCAATTCTTAGTTAAAATATGGATGCTTTATTTTTTCATATGGTGTATGGAGGAAGGGAGGAGTAAAGAGTTATTGAATAGTTGTAAATGCTTCCCTTCAAGATCCCCTTAATGATGCCCCAGTGTATTTCCCGTACAGGGCACTGTGTTTATCTGCAAGGTATCTCCAAGGAAGCATTCTTACCTAGGAGATATGGGCTTCCCACATCTGCAGCGCTGCTGAGACACATTTGCTGGCAGCTAGAAGAAAACACTGCTCACATCTAAGATGAGGAGCCATGGTTACAAGGTCCACAGGGACAGCAGAAGTCAACTCTGCAGTGACTTTCCCAGATTGAAAAAGATCCATGTCCTGGACAGACCCAGGGATTTGTATCAAAGGCCTTTTTAGGAGCTTGTGAACTGAGCATGCAGACAGACCCACTGGTGGCAAAAACTGGAGGAGGCATTGAAGGACTGAGAGAGAGGTTGGCAAGGAGAGGCTGCGAGGGTGAAGCTGGACCAAGTGAGCCAGGAGTCACCCATCATCCAGCCCAGAGCTACAGCAACATGAAAAGACAAGGCAATCAATCTTTCTAACTTGCTTGGCTACATGATCAAGGAACATTAAGCACTGCATCACAAGGCTGCTGTACTTGGAAAGGTATTTCAAGTCCACAGTGTACTGAACCAGAGCGTCCTGAGCAAGGCTGGGTGGGAAGTTATTGGTTGATTCTTACGGAGACAGCAAACTCCTCAGCATAGGAAGAAAGGACCACACATAAAGATCGCACACGTGAGCTATACAATGCTTTCACTCCTTTAAGCAGACCCCAGGATCCAGGCACCAAAGCACATTTGAATGTCTCTGGCAAGAACACGATCCCACAGAGTATAAAGACACCATGGTGCACACAGGGTTAGAGATAGCTGAGCCAGAAGACACGGGAACTCAATCTCCTTTCAGCACTGAGATCCCTGTCTATCCCTGCTTTGTAACAGGTGGACAAACAAATAACAGGATCATATTTGATTGCCTCCCTCAGAAATGTCAGGTCATCATTGCAAGGGCAGCTGGCTGAAATTAATGTGTTTTAAAAATCACTGCATTTAGCTGTGACTAAAGCTACCAAATAAGAAAGTTTAATCTATTACTGTTATTCATGGATTTTAATGTTTTTGTGGGGTTTTTATTTTCCTTTTAATTTTTTCTTTTAAATTGTTACTGTGGAAAAAAGAAGTAGTTTTTCTTTCCCCTTTGTAGTCTGATTTGCAACTGGTTACATCCTGAAGAATAAATGAGGTATTTCTTTTTGCATATCAAGAGAACAACTTGGCCAACTTGTGCTTAAACATCTTAGTATCGTAGAACAACCATTCACTGTTTTTTAAATAGTTGCATTTTTAAAATTCCTTATCTATGTAAATATCATTAGGAAACAGTTTAGAATACAGAAAACTAGCATTTAAACTGATAATATAAGCTAAATCAAACAACATTACATGTGCTGGACAGAAGTAACTTATCAAAATCCTTTGGGTATCAAACCATATGTTTTAATGTAAAAAAAATATGCTAATGAAAGTTATTTTTCTTTTGATGTTCATCAGGTCTGTAGAACTAGTAGATATCAGCCTAATTTTGAAGAGAACAGACTTCCCCCTTTCGTTTTCTATTCTGCTTCTTAGCTTTGAGTGGGTTAACAGTTGGACTGATGTAAACTGGAAACAAAAGCAGAGAAAATGTTATTCAGCTGCAAAAGGGATCTCAGTTGTCAAAGCGATCCACCACTTCGGTAAACTCTCACTCTTGGAAAATAGCTGGTTCAGCCAGGTTTTTAAATTTATAACAATTAATCTCTCCTGACGACTGTTAATTTTAAGCCTCGCTCCTTCACCTTTCTTACGCTCCAGAGGAAGCAATGCAGATCCTTAAGGCTAAGAGAAGCCTCCACAGCCTATTCCATCTGCGTCCCCCTGCTCCCCCCAGCCTGTGAAGGCAGCTGGATAGGGTACAGCCAGGCAGAGCAGGCACCTCTTGCATGGGGAGAGGGAAAGGGAAAAAGGCAGAAGACGCTACAAGCAGATGTTATAGGAGAGGAGGAGATGCCTGCCTGGGTGGTCAACTGTGATTTAGGTGCCTAAGCAATTAATTGGGAGAATTAGGGTTTGCAAGTGGTTTCCTTGTAGATTAAGATAGTGCCTAAACTAGCCAATACACATCTGAAAAGGGAGTTATGGCTACATCCCATCTTTCCCAGATGCTTTTCTGACTGAGTTGCTCAGTAAATACTGCAAAAGATCAAGGTGCTTGAATACCGCTGCAAGAAGCAGACAGGGACTGACTGTCTTTTAAGGCATGTACATAACCATGGCTTATTTTTGTTCTGGAAGCAACTTATGTTCTTCCCATATGGGTGTTTTTGAATGCAGCCCCAAAATAACAACCTCCATTTGGTTGGGAGTGAGAGTACAGAAGAATGAGCAAAGCTGTAAACAGCCAAATTCTCCAGAGAAATAAGTAGCAGTTAGGAGTTCCTAATCAAAGGATATTTCATGACTTCATAGTGATTATTAAACTCCTAAAGGGGCAAGTTAGATTTAGAAACTCCCCATCTAAGAAATTTGCTCCAAAGGTCTTGAATGAAAGTTACATGCCTCCTCATCATCAAGTCTCAGATCCCAGGGGAGCACTGATTAGCAGTTGCTGAGGACATCGTCTCCAAACCAGTTCCCACAGATTTGGAAGGTGCATTAAACTCCTGTGTTGCTGGACAGAGTGCTTGGATTACTCCAAGGCTCACACCAGCCAGTCAGCACTCTGGGCCAGAGAAGGAGCCAGAAAAGCACCCCTGGCAGAAGATGTAAGCAGTCAGTGCCTGGGGGTACAATACTGAAGGGCTGTATAGGGCTGAGGAAGCCAAGTCTGGTGAAGATTCCACTGTTCTGCCTGAAGGGTGAAGCTAAATATCCATAGAAGAGCACACAGCTTTTGCCTCAGTAGTAGCTGGTTTATCTGTTCCAGGAGAGGCTAGGAAATAAGCTAGCATACATGAAGTGTGGATGTTCCCATGACCATGCTCTGCAGTGAGAGAGCTGACCCAGAATCAGACCAGCCCTGCCCTGGGATGTAGGACAGACAGAGTTTGTGGCCAAAGCAGCAGACTATTCCCCTGCCCAAGTATTGGAGCCTCTTGAACTACCTCTTATTATTAAAAACTGATTTTTCTCCCACTGCCTCTGATGCTGCCTGGGGTGTTGTCAGGGAGGGGCCTCAGCCTGTTCCCAGCACAGGATTGTCATTAGCACTCACATCAGTACAGACTGGCTGGGGGACCATCAGTCTACCACCTAGGTGGTAATAGCAGCACAATGTTGTCCCAGCCCATTATTTCCCTACTCTTTTCCCAGGTAGGCTAAAGCACCCTCTGCACAGTGTTTGGGAGATGTTGAGGCCCATCTTCCCCCACATGCATGCACAGCTTTCTGAACTACACCAGGCTGAACAGAGATGTTCCATCTGCCGGCCTCTCATATTTGTTTTCATCTGTCAAAAACCAAATCCAAGTCTGAAGGCTTGCAGGAAGATCCTGGAGTTGAGATCCAGGCTTCAAATAGAAAGAGTAAAAGTCACAGATATTTATATTAACATGTACAGCTTTTTACATGTTGAAAACATCTTAAAGCCAGGACTATCAGCTATATAGCAGATTTTTACTGTATCTTTAATATTTAACTGTTCAGACTGGCTAATGGAGATGACCATATTTTGGACCAGGTGTAAAAAACACAGCATCAGTAAAATGCCACATTTCAGTTAAAAAGAAAAGTCTTGAAAGGATACTCTGATCTACCAGTAATGAACACAAACAGAAGAAATTCCACCAAGCTGGATTTATCAGTAAGGAAGAGATAGAAGCTGAGGAGAATTGGCTGATCCCCATGTCCCATTTAGGACTGGGCTCTTAGTGGCAGTTTCGAATAATTTCTAAATTCTCCTTGAGCAAGTGGAACAGGCATTCTCCAAAACTGACTGCAACTGGTATATGCAATGGTTTCAGGTATCCATGATACATCTCTTGCCACACTT
>VWZN01004070.1:161149-203208 GCA_013396955.1 Regulus satrapa | reverse complement strand
TTTTTTTTTTGCTTAAAGCCTTCCTTTGGAAGAAGAGGGAGCTGTATTTTTTCTGGGCTGCCAAGTATGCTGATGCAGGGACCATTCACGAGCCAGACTCTGACAGTGGTGCCAGGCTGTCATTCAATGCTTAGACTGTGGATCTGGTTTTTCCCGAAGGAAACCATGGCAGTCTTTCACCACTGAGCAGCTAATTACCCATAATGTGCTGAGGTGCTTTGCAGTTACAGATGGGGCAGAACTGGCTTCTAGAAGTAAACTGTCTGTAAGTCCTGCATCCTCGCTCTACCAGTAAATAGACAACCTCTCAGTCTCTTGTGGCTAAGGTCTAGTGTAAACTGTGATTTACAAGATTGAATATCTTTTCCAGAGTGGATTTACAGGCTCTGACTTTACCCTCATCTTTTAACTCAGATGAGGTTTGCAGCTGTGTAAACGAAATGACAATTGCATCTATATCTGTGCCAAGAAAATGTGCTAAATATACAAATAGGCAACAATGAATATGATTTAATCCTCAAAGCAGACACATTTTGAAGGATTTGATTTCTTTCCCTTCTAAAAGTCAAGCTCTTGCTGTGAGTCCGTATCTACAGAAAAGCACTGTTGGTGGGGATGCCTGGTTCTTCCTTTGGCTTAGGGAGTGCCACGACCCAGAGCAGCTCTGTCAGCCTCTGTCTCAGGACCCTTTTGAAGAATGGGGAAAGCAGGGTGGGATGAGAGGAGGAAATCCCTTCAGCAGGCAGCACAGTGTGAAAGGATATTGCCATTTTGGAAGAAGAACTTCTAATCAAATCTTTGCAAGCCAGTATTTCTCAGATGAATCACACAGAGGGAGGCTTAGAACAAGGTGTCTCTTTCCCAACCTGGATTAGCTCTGTGACAAGGACGCCTGTTTTTCTGCACTGTGGCATTTCACTTTCAAGAAGCCAGAGAGGCCAAGGCTCATTCATCCATGTGCTGGTGGCCTTTCCAGAGTCACGTTGAAGCTGGGCTTGGGGCCATTCTGGCAGCATTGCTGGCTTGGGTTAAATCTGCCTGTTTATTAAGGTAACATTCCCTTAACTCCCAGTGTGCTGAGAGTTTACTATGAGTGTGCAGGTGCAGCGCAGCAAGATTGTGAGGAGAGAAGCAGGGAATGTTATATCCATATGTTACATCCCTCCGTGGCAATAACTCAGTCTGGGAAGGTGGGATGAGCAGGCAAATGAAGGCACTCCTTCCAAGGCAAATGGGAGGTTCAGCCCACCTGGGACATTTAGGGAGGTTTCTGTCACACCTGTGTTTGCACTGGGACAGTTTCACACCAGGTATATGTTTTAATGAGAGGGATCTACCCTCATAGCAGTAGGCTTGGGCACTCCCTGGCTGAGCTGGGAGGACTGGGAAGCAAAGCTATGGGGAAGCAATTATTTATCATGAGCTGCCCAGATTCTGACGTGAGCAATGGGTCCAGGTGGAGACAGCAAATCTCTATTGCTTAAAGAGAAAAAAGGAAGCAAGAAAAGAGGTTAATGCTGCTTACCCTTGATAAAGCTTTTAGCTGCAAAATGTCACATTTTTCAAAACCCAATCAGCCAGTCATGCCTTAGGCTTTAGCAGCTGTAACTCTAATTGGACCAAGAAAATTAGTTGATCTGCAACATGAAAACACAAAACACAGCAAAAAAACACCAACCCTCACAAAGCACATGCTAATGGAGTTAACATGGTGAGAGGGTCTGTATGACATGAGTGCTCACTTCATTCCCAGTGTGGCCTTTACAACCCCCTCCAGATGACAAAGCCCACTCTGAACTCTGCTTCCAAAGAGCCCGAGCTCCTAAGATGCAGCAACCATGCCAAACTGCCCTATAAAGAAATGCAGTTTTAATTGCTGGTATCAGTTAGCCTTGGAGCAGTGGAACAAGCAGGTCACCCAGATAATTAGCATCCCTCATGCTGGAAGAGCAGGAGTCCAGCTTCATGGAGTGACACAAATGTTGACTGACACCTTCCCACACTCATGGTGCTGTTGTCTCCTTCCCGGGGAGAAGGGCATGCTCTCCTTTGTCCATGTCTGACAGCACCATACATCACCTTCTGTTTCCTGCAATATTAATCCAGTGGCACTACTAAGAATAGCTCCAGACCTCAGGGCAGGGAGGGAGCTGCCCAGGGTCCAAGTGTGGAAGCAAAGAAAATAATTCCAGGAGCTAGTCAGATGGATGGTTTCCCATTTTAAATGTGCATTCCATATTTATTTATGTACACTGCCTCCAAGCAATCTTCATAACGGCAGACTAGACCTGGATTTCTGATTGTGAGAGCTCCCCGCCCTGCTGTGTCCAAAGGCTGAAATGTGTTGCAGCCTGCCCTGGAGGACTCTTGGGACTCTTGTTTGGGAAAGGCAGGGCTGTGCATCTGCTTGGGTTATTTAGGAGTAAGAAAGGCTGGTGTTTTTCTGTGATGGTAACTCTTTGCCAGAAAAGGACTGATCACTACAGGGGACCTCCCAGAGTCTGAGTCTGTCAAGCTTTACACAAGAAACAAAAAGCAAAGTGGCTTTCACCACTTTCCCTGGAGATTAGTCCAAAACCAGATGGATCCCAGCCTTCAGAGACTGTCATGGCACTGGACAGAATGTCTGGACAACAAACCATTTCAAATAGTTTTCTATTTCCCTTGATGTCTGCATCCATGGGGCTTTTGTGGACTATGTTTATATCCTCTGCTAAACGCTCCATTTTAGGTGTTTCTCATATGCAAAAGCCTTACTTTCCTATAGAGGGACAGATCTACAGCTGCTATGTCTTTCACAAATGGCAATTTCCACCAAAGGAATTATTAGTGCAGTTGGAGATTCTTGGCATGTATGTTTAACAAGGAGGTATCAAATCCTGCTTCCATGCAGCTTCTTTCCTCTTGGGTCCTAAAATCTTCTCAAGAGCGTACAGCACAGCAGTCTTTCCCCAGGCTCTCTTCATGGCCATTTTCCCATGCATTTCCTTTTCCAAATGTTTCTGCCTGCTTTTCACAGGGATTTTCATTTTCATCTGCCTTTAATTTGGACAGAAAAACCTATCTATATTTGAGATAGGAGATGCTCTTATTTTAGTCACTCATTTCACAAAGGAGCTATTTTATTGGAAAGGCTTTATGGGTATCTCAGCACAAAGTTTCATAATTACTTTATTTGCAGAGGTATCACTGTATCAACACAAACAAACTCAAGAGAACAGAGGAAGGAAGTGTTCCAGGGCCTGTCACAGTCACCCCCACTTTCAAAGAGGAGTACTCCCAGTGAGATTTGGGTCCTCAGCTCTTGAGTCATCAGGGATGTGTTGGTCAGGTCACACTTCCAGCAGTTTGGGTTTGTCCCTGCTCTAAACAGGGCAAAATAGGTATGTAAAAAGCAGGTTTCCTCTTTTACAGTTCCTTTGGTGTGACTGAGAGGAGAGGGAGATGTGACTCTCTGGGAGATGAGAGTGATCTGAGCTGGACTCTAAGCAATGAGTTTCCCCAGTACTCCTCTGGTAAGTGCCCACACTCGAGATCACTATTGCATAAGATTGATGGTCACAGTCACCTCAGTCACCTGAGTAGTAAGTGTTGCCTTCCAAGGCTGTTACAGAAAGCAGTGCCAGCCAAACTGCTTGTGTTTAGTTTGCTGGCTGACATACGTGACCTGTGGAGCCAAGACAAATTTGCTGCCCACTATTCCTCTCTCATGTCTCTTTAGGCACTGTTGCTTTGTGTTTCTCCCTCCCAGGGAGCATCTGTGCTTTTTTTGCTCTTTCCAGCAGTTAGCATTTAACACAACTTGCTCTTACTGACTTGTCTACATATCCCTTCTCTCTTTAGACTGCTGATACAACCGTGGTTGGTGCTTTTGAACCTGGACTGGTCTGAAAATCTCAGGATTAGTTGTGACTGCAGGCTAGGCTTCAAAAATTAAGTGCTTTGTTGGAGTCCTGTCTGAGAACTGGAGAGGGATCAAATGTGTCCACTACGCAGCCATCTATCTCCTTGGAGTTTCATAATATTATCCATCTGTTCTTTTGCTTTCTTACAAGAAAGACTCGCAGGGTTACAGAGGTACACATTAACACATCTTGTTGAGATTGTGTTTAAAAATAAACCTTGTCCATCTGTGTGGAGAGAAAAATCCATTTCTGTTAACATGGTTGTTTTCCTTCTGACACTTGCTGTCTGCAATACCCAACGTGGAACAATGAGTGTTGGAAGAAGGGAAGAGCCTTACAGCAAGTGGACCAGTGCCTAGCTTTGCATGGGGCTGGTAAGAGTCAATACTAGAGAGTGAGAGGGAACTTTTGCGTGCAGGAAGGTGGCAGAGGAAAGAGAAGTATTTGCAATGTTCCTCCTTCCCACCCCTAAATGCCGCTGGAGACAAAGCCTACAGTGGTAAGGTGCCACACCTGGGGTGCAGTATCTAAGAACAGGGCTCTGCTAAGTGCATGCTCACTTCTATCTCACTGCACAAAGAGGGATGACAAAGGGAGGATTTGCAGAGAATAACCAGATGTGAAGGAATCTGTCTGTCCTCTCATATGAGGGCAGCTTTGGTTGGAGAAAATGGCTGTCATGAAGTGCTGGTAAATCCCTTTGTGAGCAGAATTACTGAGGGGCTGGCAGCTAGACAGGAGAACCATGAGCAGCTCTATGCTGTCCCTCTGCCACCCCCTGCAAGGCACCCCCTCCAAGAGGCCATTTTAAATATATTGCCTGTCGATTTCCTTGAACACAGACAGAGCACTGTGAAAGGCACTCACCATGTCTCCCACAGCTCCCTCGAACACCTGGGATTTGATTCCTAACTGTGTTTCTATGCTGGGCTACTCTTGCTGCTACGGCAAGGGAGAAATGCAAAGCTACAGACACTGGCGAGAAACAGCAGGCAGCAAATCACGGGTGGCTGTGCAGTCCGTGTGAGCTCGGTCTATGTTCTGCACTGGGCTCTGTCACAGCCTCAAAAGGCAGTGGTGTCCCTACGTAACTCTGGCCTGTTGTGTCAGACTCCCCAGGGACAGACAGTGGTCAGTGAGGAAGGGAGACAGTCTGAGTGAACCTGAGGGACATCTCCATTACCACACACAGATACAGGTGATATTCCAGGAGCTCTCTGCACTGCAACTGTGGGACAACAAGGACATGCAAAACTTTTAGCTTAAGGAAGAATTTTTAATTGTTCTGTAACATTTTTCTTGGCTGTTTACGACTATGTGTGATCTCATTGTAGCTGGGACTGGCATGCTGCAGCCTTAGGTCTGTGTATTTCCCTCCAGCAATAACCAGAGGGGAGGTGACAGTACCTGCTATGCCATTCTTAGGGCTACCTGCAATTTTCATATTCATTTTATAGCCTGGGGTTGGTCAAAAAGGAAGCCTGAGGGAAGCTTACAGACCTAAGCCACCAAATGTGAGGACCTTTCATTGCAGGCTGGCTTTCATATTAGTGTTAATTTGCCCAGGTACCAGTGAACAGACCATAATCTTCCTCATTGTGAACTCAACAAATCTGTGCTTGGTCTATCATGAGCAGTGTTCCCCTCTGGAGATGTTGGCACAAGGTGTGAATGTCCCTTTCTCCCTCCCCTTTTGCATTTTCGTGGTACTCACGTGCCACAAACAGGACAGAAGTGAGACAGGAGTTGGGGCAGAGGGCTGGAAAGGCTATTAAAGGCACCTCAAGTAGCTGTTCCCTTTCTGTAAGTACATCCTTCTTCAGAATAGCTGGGATGACTTTGCCAGCTCCTGTCACCTTCCTCTGCTATCTCCTGTCCAGAGGATGAGGGAAAATGGAAGTACCCCAAAAGAATGTGTATAGAATGGCTTTGGTTCATCAAGTCACGTATTAAATTCCCTGAAGCTCAGTGTCGGAGGTGCTGGAAAACTTCACCCTGGCTAGAGATAATTTCCATACAGAAAAAAAAGCCATCCAGCCACAGAGCAGTTAAGAACTGTCCGGGCTCCTTGCCACATTTGATAATCCTAAAGAGGCTTGGCCAGGTTCGCTGAGAACCACATCAGGGCATGTTTGGCAGGCCAAGGCACCGAGGGATACTAACCTGGGCAGCCAAGACTTTCTGCTCTTTCGGTGGCCATGTGGGAAGTCCTAGCACCTCTGACTAGGTGCTAACGGGACACTGAAGGTGTTTGTAGCAATGTCAATGCTGGCCTGCCAAGCATCTTGAAGCATGAGTCACCTCTTCCTGAATCATGAGACTGGCCTACAAGTTATTAATATTTATTTTCTGACTGAAAATAGGAACAACCTGCCTTTACTTCCAACCCTTTGAATCTGAAGGATTAATTCCAATGATGCTTACAGAACTTTCTCTGCATTCACAAAAACTTGGGTTTTTTGTCCTTGTGTTACTTTCCCTGTTTTAAAATAAAAATAAACATGAGGACTTCTTCCTTCTCATCACACAGATCCAAATCCTGAAGGACTCATCAGCTGTTAGGAGATTTACTATAAAACCACAAGGATTTGCAGTGGTTATTGACCAGCCATATGTTCAGCTCAGTGCAGTGCCCTTTTGCACTTCTGACCAAGCTGCCTATCTGCCCACTTTAAAGCTCTCCCTGCTGGCAAGAGTTTGCATTAGCTCAGCTACAGTGAGGACATCAGATTTATTCCTTTTTTGCCCTTTTCAGTATTAACAAATAAAATTTGTCCAGTGGGATAGACACAGTTGCTAGTGGTGTCTAAAAAACTCATAACTGAGGATGCAATAAGCCAAGATGGAAGCAAATCTCTAGTCAACCCCATGAACTACTGCATGCTGGAAAAGTATCTTGGAGATCCGTTCTGCTAACGGAACCCCTGGCTTTTCTTCACCTTTTCCTTCACTCAAAAGGAGAAGTACGGAAGAGCCATTCACCTGAAAACAATTAGAACTCAAAACCTCCTTGCTTTGTATTGGCAGTGAGAGCAAAAAGCCGTCATACATCCTCTCCTTGGACATGCAGCATTGCGTCTCTGTGGTGCAGACCTGGAACACATGGTTTGGTAAGGCTGAGTGTGTAAGGGCTAAAGCACAGCAGTCAGTGGGTCATCCATCCTATTTTTAGTCATGCACTCTGTACCTGAAGCACCCTTGGTTGGCTGCTGGTGGTGAGTAAAACCCGGAAAGCCAGTAACCTTTCTCAGGTCATGCTCTCATGGGTGATGGATGGGGTGAAGGGCACTTTGCAGGCTCCTGCTGTTGCCCAAAAGCCTGCAAAGCCTCCAGAAGGAAAAGCAGAGCAAGGGGGAGGCTTTGCAGGAAGCTCAAGGCTCTGATAGATCATTTATTTCTGCTTAATTGCCAAGGATGTGAAGCAATTGTTGACGAGGCTGTGAGAGAAGGGAAGTGCCCTTTCCCACCTTCTCAACCTGCTCATGGTTGCATAAGCCTCAAAGCGCAGAGCCTGGGGTTGCTATGCCAACTTGCATAGTTCCTCCCATCCACCTCCCCATCTGAACAATGCCGTGGGCCTGAAGGAGCAGGAGCCCATCCTGAAATGAAGCAAAGGATCTGCTCCACCAGCAGCAGAGGCTCTGCTCCATCAGTGGAGCAGACTGAAGGACTCTGCGAGCTGTGTGTACCCATGGGCCTTGTGCCACCGATGAGAGACTGCACCAGAGCAACTGGTTTGCAGCACTTCAATGTCCCGAGTGCTTTGCCTTTGCTGCTGAATTTGGTTTCAAGTCCTCATGAACCGCATAGTCTGTGTGTTATCCATCAAAGGAAGCACAAGTTCAGCGTGAGTCTGTGTGCCTGCTTTCCCTTCTGCAGCATTAAAATAAATGCTACAGAATTGTAGAAGCGCATTCCAAATGCACTGGAAAGGAGGAATTGCTGTTTCCAGGCACTTATGTAAATGGTCTTCTGGTGCAAAAGTGGAAAAACTTTAACTTAGGTTCATCACCCACACCCTCCCTTAAGAAGGACACTATATGGACCTAGGCTGTATGGAAAAAGGGTCAAATCCTTAAAAGAGAACAAAAAAGCAGTGTGACTTACATCTGTGTTGCATAGAAGAGGGTGGCAAATGAAGCAGTTTCATGGTTTTGTATGTTATCTTAATTAGCAGTGATTTCCAGCACTCCAGCATAAATTATTATGGTTAGCCCCTTTCCCATCTTTGTTTGACCTCACACATAAACCACAAATTCTTTTCTCTGCACTCCAGCAATAAACAGGAATGGAAATCCTGACAAGTTAGTTTGCAGTGATTAAATTTGTCCCTTCTGTTCGTTTCACAAATGCAGTTGCCCTCTGATTTGAAGCAAAGTGCAGGTCAGTGCCAATGGGAGCTTTTAATAATCTGGTAGTCTGATTGGGCGCTGAAGATGGAAAATTTTCTTGTTAATTGGACTGTTGTGTAATTATCTAAGAGGAGCAAGCTCCTCTGGACAGAGGAAGGCTGGGACAGTGCAGTGTGATGGAAAAGGTAATGGGTAAATTTATACTCTTGTACACATTCTCAAAGCCTTCAGCCAGAACAAACACACAGAAGATGCCTTAGATCTTAATTCCTTTGACTCAGCAGCTTAATTGTCATTTACAGCAGAGAAAAGGCACTTTGATAGACTTTCATGTCAGAATGATCACTCTTCACATGGCTAAAAGTGGGGTGCCAGGCTAGCACAGCCTGCAACCTGGGCAGAGGACAGGGACTCATAGCAAGGAAAGGCTGGTGCTGCCCTCCTGCTTCTGCAGCTCAGGGCTCGGGGGCCATTGCCCAGCCTTAAAATCTGGCCCCTGAGGAGGCAGGCAACAGCACTGCTGGCTTCATACAAACAAGACCTGATTGTAGCTGTTGCTAAAAAACCTGAATTTTCCCAAATACAGGTCATCAGAGAGATTTGCAGGCAGAGAAACCAGGTAAGTTCAGGAAAATTCTCCAATTTCCCATTAACAAAAGGGGCCCATTCAAATTTGACCCCCATCAGTAAATATGTGCAATTACAGAAGCTTTGATCAGAGTTCTGAATTTTTAGTTAAAAAATAGGATGCTACTCATTTCCACTGCAGAGAAAAACCTGACCTTGCGGCACCCTGAGGGTCTCTTTCCTCTTATCTAGCTGGTTTTAATCCTGCAGTTTTTAAGCCTGTTTTCTGATTTTGAGGACCTGACATATATTTGTGGAGAGATTGTAGCAGGCAACACTGCCTTTTAAAAACTGGGCCAAAGCAGTTTTGTGCTCTGGTTCCTTTCAAGGATGCAGATGAGGTTATTGACATGTCCATTAGTGTACTTCCCTTGTAGGAAGGTTTTGGTGGTCTGCAATGAGGTTGTTACACACACATCTCTGTGTGCTGTGTCACCTCCTGGCTGTACAGATGATGCTGGGGACTGGAGACTGTTTCCAGTCGTGCAGCCTGAAGGCTATTATTTGTGTGGCCCTTTGCAGACAGATAAAACTCACTCTGCTCATCTCTGAACTAGCCAAAAGCTATATAATATCTCACCAGGACCAATTAACTCACGCTCAGCAGCTGGCTCATTAGTAATGGTTGCTCAGTTTTCACTTAGTTTGCATTGTGGGCAGGGGGAGCTTAAGTCTGGAGATGCTTACTCTGAGCAACCTGGGAGTAAACGTTTAAAACCTGTATGCACACTCAGTTTTTCCATCTGCAAACTGCTAAAATATTTATGTTCCTGAGACACTAAGCCTCACTTCCTAGGTGTTTGCAGAATGTATGGAGATATTAGCAAAAAAGTTTAAAAAAAGTAGTATTACCTTATTATTATTATAATGGATTTTACTTTGGTTCTTGAGCACATTATTACAGTCCTCTGAGAGGAGGAAACAGAACAAGAACAAAAAAGAAATATAAAAGAACAACCTGTCATTATCACCTGTTCTTCCCTCAGAGTGATATTCCCATTCACAGGCTTCCTTTCATGAAAAATGAAGGTGTATAATATCTCTCAAATCAAAGGGATGAGGCATTTTTCAATCCCTGACACATTCTTATTTTCTTAATAAAGGAACTGCAAATGCCCAGGTTCTAACATGGAACTGATCCTTTAGATAGAGGAGGGCACAGAAACAATTAACCCTGTGTGAAGACACAGAGCTCTAATTCACATGTTCTTGTTAATAACCGTAGTGAAACCACATCCCAAATAAAACCTGAGCAGAATCAGGCAGATGCAGAGCCAGAGCCACCATGGAGCTTCAGGGTGGTAACCCAAGAAGATAATTTAGTATTAGACAGCTTTAGTGCTCAGGCTCCAGCTCCAGGAAGACAACCAAGGGAATTGTCTGAGAGATCAGCTTGTCATCATGCAGGCCACCCATATGGCTTCAGGGAGAAGCACTGGATTTAAAGAAGCTTGGCAGCCAGGCATAAATTGACATTGGTGTGAGCAGAGCTGTGCTAGGAGGATGTACCTGTAAAGACTGAGAGGTTTCACAGGTGAGCTAACCCTGTTTTCTGGAGGCACAGGCGTAGATCAGATGTGTTTGTGGAGTATGAAGGAAAGGGGGAAACCAGCTCCTTAGAGAAACAATTTTCTGCCCTCAACAGCTCACTAGGCAAGAAGAGCTTCTGACTGGGGATGTTAATATGCAATCAGCTGATACCAAATATAGTGGCCAGGCCCAGATTTGCAATTGCCACTTCTTAATGGAGCCCCCAATAGAACAGCTGGTCACAGGCAGCACCACACTGGCTGCAGAGGGCTCTTGTTTGTCAGTCTCTCTATTATGCATTTTTCACGCACCTCTTCTTGTTCCATTTGTTTTGTCTTTGGTTTTAGCTGCATCTAATGAGGCTTAATTGTGCTTTTGGTTGGCTATTTTTCTGTGAAGTCTTACACAGCTCTCATCCCCAGTCCTCTGCACCTTCTCCCAGGTCTTCCTTTCCCTCAGCTCTCCTTAGTTGTCCATATTCCTATTGCAAGTAAAAATGTTTTAAGAGATGATCATCAGCCCTGGTAGGGAGTTAGAATGGATGGAAAAACAGGACAAGTACATATCTTGGGGATCTAAGCAACATCAGTGGGAACACAGCTGTAGAAATGGCCCAAAATGAATTGTTTTCCTCTCTGTCTTTTGGAAGGCGTCAGTCAGGGGAGAGCTTGCGGGGCCTTCTTGAATGAACCCCTTCCTACTAGCACCATTCAGCAGGAGAGACTTGTGCTGGCTCCCTCACAGGTGTGCACTTATCTGTGTGGACACAGGGCCTGGGAGCAGCTAGGGAAATGGGATGCTAAACAGAAACTGGAAACTGTCAGATTTGCCTACAGCCACTCCTTCCTGAAGCACTACCTAGTCCTGTCAGGTGAGCACCTGACTTGTCCTTCTGCTCCAGCAGGATCACAAGCTGCACGGAAGGATGTGCTGGGGAGTGCTTTTGCTCCATCAGAGCCTGAGAGACCATAAACAACCCTACCCTGATATTCACTGAGGGCAAGGAAATTAATTGTGCACTATGGCGGTTTTTTTCCCTCCATGTTCTATCCTGAAGCTTTTTCAAATAAGGGGAGGGAAGTTAAGCTTAAATTTTGCTTTTGAGTAGTTTTTACAAAATGGGGAGAGTTTTAAAAAGTTCAGCAGTGAAATAAAAATGTAAGGATGCATGCACTTCTGGTAAGGAAATATGGACATGCTGTGACAGTGGCAAATGGAAAGGAGGGGACTAGAAATGCAGTCTTTTCTCAAAAATATTTAATTAAAATGTAATAAAAAACTGATTCACAAGAAATAGAGTAAAAAAAAGAGGTAACCTGAATTCATTTTTCATAGCAATGTTTTTCCATTTCACAGGGATCTCAGTAAATACTATTAATACATTTTACACTGGGACACTGAGAAATTTCAGCTATGCACGAATTCTATAAGTATCTAAGTAATACAAGTCAAACCACCACTTTCTAAACTGCATGCTTTCTCCAGCTGCATTCTCTCAAGTATTACTGTTCTCACTCATAACTAAAGACCATTAGTTATTTTCCCAGTCATGGTAGCACCCCTGGAGAGCCCTTCACTGAGTTTAAACGCTGGGGGGGAGCTACAGATAATTCAGAGGCAGTAACAGATCAGCTGCTCATCTATTTGCTGTTTAGAATATGACTTGGTACCTGCAGTTTACTGGCTCCTGAACACTAACTTTTCAGCACTACGGGAGGGAAGGAGCACCAAGCAGGAGGGATGAATGTGGGAGGGAGGAAGGGAAGGAAGGTGAGGGGGTGGAAAAATGAGTCTGCTTTACTGAATAATGAGGAGAGTGAAAAGGAATGGGAAAAGAGAGAGAAAAACTGGTTTAAATATTTAATCTCCATTGCATTTTCTTTTGAAGAGGAGTCAAAAGGATTGGAACATCTTTTGTCTTGAACTAATTTCTGACCAGAGATGAGCAGCATGTGATTGCCACTTCTGTCATTTGCCTTAAGGTGGAGAGAAACAGATTGGTCCTGCTGCATCAGCCCAGCACATCAGTCTCTGTCTCCAGCTACAGCCAGTGCCTGAAGCTGCAGAAGGTATTAAATTACTCATGACAGTGAAGCTAGGCTTTATGAGCCCACATTGCCCTACATTCTGGAACCAGCATGGTCAGCATGTGTGGTGCCCAAGAGCTGCACCCTTCTTTGGAGAAGGAAACTCCTTGGAGAGGTTTGAGGAGCAGTTGTGCCTCCCCATATAGTAAGTCACTTCATTTAGGTCTTCACCATTTGCAACCAGATGGTTAGTGCAACACAAATCAGCTCCAATTTCCTCTTGTTTCTCCCTATTCCTCTGTACATCTTTCTTCCCAGCCTCTTTCTGCCACATCCTTTCACTTCCCTTGGCTGGCTCTCTGTAGTCCTCCATCTCTGCTGACCCACGGTCTAGGCAGGGCCAAAAGCCACACAGCTGTGCCTTGTCTACCAGTCACAAATGCACAATTTGCAGCACCTTCCACAGCTGGGGCAGCCCACGGAGGAGCTGGAAGGACCTGCATGCCAGATCAGAGACAGCAGCTACATGTGCCAATGGCCATTGTATCCACCAACCATAGAATCACAGAGCGATTTCTTTTGGAAGGGACCGTAAAGATCATTTAGTTCCAACACCCCCTGCTATGGGCAGGGACTCCTTCCACTAGACCACATTTCTCAAAGCTCCAGCCAGCCTGGTCTTGAACATTGCCAGGGATGGGGGACATCCCCAACTTCTTTGGAAAACCTGTTCCATGGGCTCACCTCTCATGTCTGTCAAGATCCCTCTGGATGGCATCCCTTCCCTCCAGCCTGTCACTCAGCAAGGCAGGCACAGCCCTTCATAGCAGTGGTGGTTCTCTGTAGTGTTCCACTGCCTGTCATCCTCCTAAATAACCTTATCTGGATAGAAACCTCATTTAGGCTTTCTTTATAGACTGGAGGAGTGGGAGGGAGAAATGCCTCTAGAGAATAATATGTTGCTGGCCTGGCTTTTATATTGATAAATATCTGTAAGATTTAAGAAAGTCTGATGGTCTCTGACTAACCAGAGGAAACTGCTGAGACTGGGAACTTCTTTTGTTTTGGCAGAGACTTTGTCTTGCTGATTCACTTACTCCCTGTATGACCCTCAAAGCAAAGAGGTGCTGCCATCCCTACTCCTCATATGAGGGCAGATGTAACGTGACTTCTCCACCAAATGTCTTTGAAAAAGTAAGAATTTTTTGACCTCTGGTCTCCTGAGCCCTGAGAGAAAGCATGAAACCCAGCTTTTTGTCAACTCCTTAACTGGTAGCACGCCACAAGAAATTAAACAAAAAACACCAGCCCAAAAAGCTGCAACAATGTCTTTTAAGCCTTTGAAGCCTCACAGCTAGAAATTATCTTTCAAAAGTTATTACTTCAAAAGTAATTTATTATTTTACTAGCTGTTCAATAAGAGATCATATAAAGCTAAGGTGCCTAGTGAAGAATGTTCTTATTTTATTTTATTACCATCTGAGGAACTTGGTTGGTTATTTGAAATGCTGGAGAGAACAGGTGAGTAGGAGTTTGGGCTGGGTAGAGCCAGCTAGCCAAGAGTTTTGCATTTTACAAAAGAGCTTGAGTAGGCTGAAATTCCAGGCTGATGAGATGGTCTCCACTATGATTACACTTCTTTTTTGGAAGAAAACCCGGTACACTTGACACATGAGCCATAGGGATAAAAGAGGAGTTTATTTTCTGTAGCACTACGGGATTTCACTTTGCTGGGTTTTGTGGCCATTCCTGCTCCTATGGCAATGATACTAGGATGCTGGTCACTCTTTTGGATCTTAGCTACACAAGAGCTGACAAGACACCAGAAATGGTCCAGGTTTGATCCGAACTAATTACTTAGAAATGGCAAACATCATATCTTACATCAAAAATCTGTCAGAGCCATGAAAGTACTCCCCCACCTTTTGCCAAAAGTCTCAGGAGCTCACAAAGGAGACCTGGTACTGTGATCCAAAAAGAGTTCAGTTCTGCTCATAACCCCAGTACCAGTTCAGTACTGCTCCAGTGGTGCTCTGCCACACCTTGCCCTTCCCTCCCAAATCTGAAGTTGTTTGCAGGATCTGCTACTTCCCAAATTTGATCAATGTTGTTTTGCCTTTGTGTTAGCCTGTGAGTCCCCAGATGCACATCCTGCTTAGGATGACCGTGACCCTGACTTCAGTGGGAGCTGCTTCCTCTCACACACAGTTCCAGCTGGACTCAGCCCACAGCCTGTGTGGATCCTTTGAGGTCTGGGAGCACAGAGACACTCACAGGCGTGTCAGGCTGTGCCTGCAAGAGCCATGGAACCCTCCTCAGTGGTTGCTGTGGATGGCTGTGGATGGGTTCTGTGCAGCACTAGGAGGGCAGACAAAGAGAGGAAGCTTTATTCCAAAGGTGGCAACAGAAACATCCCTGTGCTCCGAGGAAATGGAGGAGAGAAAGTGAAGTGTCTTGGAAATTCCTCAAAAGCCACAGGCATTGGTGAGAGGAGAAGGTTTTGAGATGATGCATACACAGGAGTTGAAAGAATCTTAGTGTTCAACAAAGAGTCAATTTCTCAGGGGAAAGGAAAAAAAAATTGGGAGAACTGTGAAAGACCAGAAACTGTGTTCGCATTTGGAGGACTGTGCCTCCCTTCCATTTTCTTATTGTCAGAATATCCTGAAAATCTCTGTGTTTTTCTTCCTTTCCTGCCCCACCCCCAATTAGGAGTTTAAAGTGGAAAATGCTGAAGTATTTAATTTAAAATGTTTCAAAATCAAGTTCTTTGGCATATTCTAAAATAAACTCACAGATCTAAACTATTATTTCGGCTCAAAAAGGAGAAAAAATTCAAGCAGATCAGCAGTGAAATAAACTACAAATGCAACGTTTCACTCAGAGTTGAACAAATGCCTTGAATTCTCCCTATTTTTAGTTTGTTTCTCTTTTTCCTGAGCTTCAGTTCCACACACTTTCAGTTTGCTTGACCTTTTTTCAACATTTCTATTACTCATCCCTAGTTTAGCTTTTAATTTATTTAAATATTAACGAAGGAACAAGAGTTGCACATTATTCTTATTTCTTGATCAAACCAACCAGCCATTCTAATGTAAATGTCTTGAGGTTGAGCAAACAGGGAAAGTGTTCCATACAGCAGAAGATTTACAGGAATTATGGACAGAAAGCCCCTACTTGGGGAATGAGTCAGTCAGCTGTTGTCTAGCAGAAAAAAAAATCAGCATAGAAGCAATAGAGCTTTTAGAAACATTTTATGAATTTACAGCTTGCAGAGTAAATGAATTTTCTGTGTCTCTCGTACACACACACTCATTCCCCACACATGCACACATACAGGTCTCTCATGGAAAGACAGGGAATGTGCAGTCTGCAATGCACATGAACTTTCTGTTTAGAGGAGAAAAGATTTTTCCAATAGGCACAAAATCCCACCCCCTCAGCACCCCTCCTTCCCCTGTGTCTGACACTGACTTCAAGGGAGGAGTTGAGCCAATTATCTGTGAGTCCTACAAAAGGAAAATCTGCAATTTGCCAGTAGTTGTGAGAGAGAGAGAGGGAGAAAGGCAGGGAGGGAAGGAAAAAGACTTAACCGGCAAATGTAGAGAAAAGCCCCTTCTATCCTAGAGAGGATATTTTAAAGCAAATCTCAGACCAGAAGAAAAGAAGCTCGTGGGGAGGGATGAGCCAGGCAAGATCTGGGGAAGCACAGGGTCACTGCAGACAACTTCCATGCTGACCCTGATCTTTCTGCAGAGGATCTGAGGTGGCACAGAGGCAGGGTGGGCCAGCTGGATGCACCCACTACCCTGCAGGAGTAGGTGCTGCTCCTGAAATTCCTACCCCACAGCAGAGCCTACAAAGCACAACTTGCACGAAAAAGCAGTGGGAGCGGGAGAGACTCTGCCTCTCCTTTTCTTGAACTGAGCCTGTGAGGAAAAGAGCTCATCTGCCCAAAGGGAAAAACTGTCACCGGTTCTTTAGCTTATGTCAGTTGCCTGATCCAGTACTTACATCCATGGGGGAACGCCCTCTGGAGCCCTGCAGTCCTTCCCAATCCTGCTAAGTTCTTGGGAAATACTGGAGAACTGAGCCCAGAACAAGCAACGTGGGATCCGCAGAACAACAGCCTTTTACAACAGCAGCCACCTCTGATTAAAATTATTAGCTTCATCAGACTGCACCGAGACCCAGGACTGCTCCTCCTAGGAACAAGAGGTAAGAAATCAGCACGGAGTTTGCGGCAAAAGTAGGAAACAAACATCCCACAGGAGTGATTTTGGTGTGCATGAAAATCACAGGGACACTAGCAGTGATTAAGGAGTGACAGGTCTGTGATGCATGATGCAGTTTGTGTCTGCCTATGTCCTTTTTTAAAAAGCTGGGTGGCAGAAACACAACCAGCAGCTGAAGACAGAGTGCAAGGGAGGTAGTTCAGAAGTCTGTTCATGAATGGGGAGTGGTAGGGAGAGCATACACCCTGATGGAGGGATGGGAAACTAAGGTGCAATAGCTCTTAGCTGGACAGGTTGAATATCTTCCCTGAATAATCTAAAGAATCTCTTCCTTAGGTATCTCCCTATGGGTGCTCAGGCTCAAATTTGTCAGTACCTCACTGGCATTCAGACAAGCGCTCTCCAGAGCATACAAAAGCAGGTTCATTGTAATTCATTCCAATGCCTGCCTATAAAAAGAGAAGTGGTGGTTAGCAGGTAGAGGATAATACAGGGAGTCAAGAGAAATGGGGTTCAACGTTGATTTTGGACCATGGTTTCAGGTCTTTCTGGGCAAAGGAGCTTTTCCCTTTACTTAGTGTTATTTAGAGATAATAATTGCCTGTGTTTCTACAACATTTTGAAATCTCTACATTGTACCAATATAAAATATATAATATAAACTTTCTAGCATCAAGCCAGTACATAAAGCAGAAGGTACCACTGGGAATTAATCTATGCTTAAGCATTTAATAAACTAGAAGGAAAAGATGTAGATTAAAGCCAGCTGGAGGTTGTTTGTCTCCTCATTCTCTTTTGATTGATTTTGCTTTACTTAGTACATGAACACGTGGTCTCTCTGTTTCCTTTCTTCTGTCTTTAATCTTTTTCACTGTATGAGCCCCTGTGCTCCCCGTGCCGCTCCTGGGTGTCAAGGCTGAAGCTTCAATCCTTTCCTGAGGAAGAAAGGAGGCAGACTGCTGAACTAGAGAAAAACTGGGCTGAGGGGATAAGAGAAGGCTCAAAAAAAGTGTAAGCTTCCAGTTCAGTGGTACGCTCTGAGTCAGGTTCACAGCAGAGGTGATGAGTAGCAACTCCACGAATCAAAATGCCAAAAAGCATACTTTGATTCTGAGTGAAATGAAATGCAGGTAGGAAAGCACAGGAGTCCTCTTGACTGAATGCCTTGACAGGTAGAACAAGGACAGTGTAAAGGGATAAGGTCCCTCAGCACATATTCTCTGTACAAAGCATAAAAGGCAAAATGCTCAAAATGTGTAACTGTGCTCTCTCCCAGATGCTTTTGCACCGAGTTGTACAGAATTGCTCTCTAG
Organism: Regulus satrapa; assembly: GCA_013396955.1. NCBI lineage: Eukaryota > Metazoa > Chordata > Aves > Passeriformes > Regulidae > Regulus > Regulus satrapa. The sequence continues at coordinate 185,219 of VWZN01004070.1, read as the reverse complement.
CAGGTGCAAACCACACAGTCCACTTGCCCTCATGCAGCTACACTGGTCCACCACAGCCTGAAGAGCTGCCTCACCTCTACATACTAGTCCTGGGTGGTAAAGTAGTTTGTAGTTTTTACATCTCATCTATTTCCCTTCTCTTCTCTGCCAAATAAATAAGCCTGAGAGGGTGAAAGGAAGCACTTATTTGTCTGCCCATGGATGCAAAACAGTATTGGGCTGGCTATGTGAGACAGTGTACGTGGCAGTGTTTCAGAGACTGAATATGGGATTTCTTCACTGCTGGAGATAGGTCCTGTGGCAAACAAAAAACAGAGTCCAGTTCAAATACCAGCTGTGCTCCTTGCTGTCATTTCTGCCACAGTAATCCCAACAGTACCATAATTCTGCATGTGTGTGTCCATCCAAAGTTGTGTTTTGGCATTAAGCTGGCTCTAATATTAGCCTGTCCTGCCCTCTGAATGTAATTCAGCATGTAAGCTACTTTGAGGAGATCACTGCATTTTCTTTTGTGCATTAGGTAGGGCTGAACATGCCATTGTTGTGCTTCAAATTATAGCAATAACAATAAATAGTTGTGTTCTGCTGTTTCCTTGGGCTATAGGACAGAGCTTGTAATGATGCTGGATCAGAATTCCAGAGACTTCTTTATTTAGCAGTGACTATCTTCACTGCTGCTTTGGTGCTTAACACATGTTAAACAAAGTAAAATATTTTAAGCTCTTCCCTGAGATAATTGTCAGCGACATAAAAGTCACTCAAGGGAAAGATAGGAATCCAGATCTGGACCCAGAAATTATCTTTCAGTGTACATAAAGTACTTGCATTGTAATATTAAATAAACAACACCTAAAGTAAATAAATGGCACAGTGGGAACTTGATTATTCTTTAATAAGAACCTAGTAACCAAAATAAACTCTGTCCAAAATGTGCCTCCTTTGCTGTCACAGTCAGCTTTCCCCACACTGTAGGGGCTGTATTTTTCTTTCAGCACACAGTTCATTTGAACTGGTACAAAGAAAGGTTTGAGCAGCACTTTTTCTTTCCTACCCAATTTCCTGAGTCTGAGTGCTATGTCAAAATGCAGTCTCCAGGGACTCATTTTAGATGTCATGGGTTGGAAATCTTGTCTAATAACTATTTAAGATGACTGTCCTTCATCTTTTCTTCTTCTTGTACTTAGCACCCATGCTTAGCAAAGCCAGTGGCACCCATAACATCTGTACGTATAAAGACTGGAGTTCCTAAAAAAAAAATAAATCTATGTTTCTTCAGTTCCACCCATTGACAGCCATCCTGCTGCAACAATGACAGTTTGCTTATAAGCAGTTCCCACACTGCCAGTCCAAACAGCAGAACTAAAATTTGCTTTCTAAAAGGTCACTGGAGGCACAGATCTTTCAATTTATCACCAGCCAATCCTATTTTGTGGCTCACACTCCCTGCATCAGCAATGAATATTGCATGGGACCAGCTATTTAAAGTTACTGAGATGTCTAGCTTGCACTGATGTTAAGTACGATTCTTGTTTCTCCCTGACTTTTGGCTGACTCAGAAAATGAGTATTATGGCCAGCTCCTATTTAGTCAACCAAACGAAGCGATCTGTGTTCTAATGGCAGCTGCAGTGGCTGTGATATATTGGGGAATCTGACCTCTGTGTTTATGTATCTAACTGAGAACCAAGTTCTGCTGAAAAATCTGGTAATGTGTAAGGGATGCAGATGGTGGGAAGGAACCTGGTGTCTCAGTTGAAGCACAGCTGATAAATTCAGCCCTTAATGTTTAAATGTAACAGCAAATTACAATTCAAAAGCATGTTATTTTCAGTGTAAATGCCTTCATTTTTATATTACTTAAAAAGAAAAGAAACAACAACAATAACAATTAAACAAAACCAAACCAAACCAAACAAACAAAAAAACCCCACTCCCTGAAAATGAGACTGAAAAAGTTTAAGCATTTCCAGTGAAAAAAAATTCTGTATGGACCTCCGATTGCTCTGCTCTGCTCTTTGGCAAGCTTGTGGTGAGGAGCTGCCTTACTCTACCCTCCATTTGCTTAGTGATCTTTTCCCCCAACTCCTCTATTTCCTCTTTTAGGACTGAGCGATGATGAAGACTATGTCTGGTGGAAACTGCAACCTGAACGTGCCGGCCAAGAACTCGTACCGCATGGTGGTGCTGGGAGCCTCCAGGGTGGGGAAAAGCTCCATCGTCTCGCGCTTCCTCAACGGCCGCTTCGAGGATCAGTACACTCCCACCATCGAGGATTTTCACCGCAAGGTCTACAACATACGGGGAGACATGTATCAGCTGGACATCCTGGACACCTCTGGGAATCACCCTTTCCCCGCCATGAGGAGGCTTTCCATCCTAACAGGTGAGAAAGTCGGGGGGGGGAAGGTCATAAAGCTGTGATGTTACCTTGAAAAGTCTAGCCTGGAGATGACTGGTTTTGGGGAGATAGCTAAAGGGATGGCTCAATTTGCTGCAAGATGCATTTCTCTAGAGAGAATTTCCTGGCTGGCATGTTCCCAGCACTATAAGGAATGCATTAGCCACAGTAGAGAAATCCAGTGGGTGGAGGTCTGAAATTGAGATTATCCCTTTACCTCCCCCTCCTGCTTTGTATTTTCATTGATGTCACAAATGAATGGCTGAATGCAATTCTGTGGATATAAAGAGCAGCAAAGGGCAAATTAGGCATGTTGTTATAGGACATATACAGTCAAAAATAAATATAAAATGCACAGAAAGGACATTCTAACAAAAAAAACTCCCAAGGATTTTTTATTCCTAAAATTTTCATCCTGATTTCCTTGATTTAATATTCCAGTAGAAGGATAGCTTTACTTTTACCCTTTCTCCTTAGTCTGCACCTAATCAAATGTGTTTCAAGAGAAAAGAAGGGGAAATGGTGGGATCATTTTGTGGTCATCTTCTTACTGTCAAGCCATTCTCGTTGTGAGCTAAAATATATTCTTTAATCATAAAAGTGACAGCAGATGTATATTCAGCCAAGCTCACAAAAAACCCTTTTTTCTGGGTTCACTATCTACCTTTCTAACTGGCCAGTGAAACATGACATTCACATCTGAGGAGGCTACAATCCCAATTCAGTGAGGTCCTAGAACCAGCTTCTGGCATGCAAATGTGAGCTTTAGTCCCTGAAAGCTCTCTTAGCATGTTCCACATGAATGTCATTCAACAGGAGACGATTTGCCTTGTTTTCCACTTGCAAAAGGAATTGTAAGTTGGGAATTGTCAAAAGGAAATGCCAGGGGATGTGTGTCATTTATATATTAGGTTTTTTTCATGGTCTGTTTCTCTTGAGCAAATGCAATGACAGCAGAGCACACTGAGAAACCTCTCGTTCCTGACTTGGGTGTTCAGGACTGATCAGCTGTAAACCTTCAGTTGAGGTGTTGCTTTGTGTATTGTGTAATCAAAGGGTTAAGGTTAAGTGACTACCAGTTCTCCACTCCTTTTGGTGTCAGAACAGGATGTGTTTTACGCAGAGATAAAAATGAAAGGAAGTAAAAAGAAGAGCAATGCAGCAGAGCTGAGATATACACATATTTATGTAAGAGGTAAAAACAGGCAATAACTTGCAAGCCCAGTGCAAACTAGGAATGCAACTGGATATGACTGGAGTAGCATCATAGCCAAAAGTCTTTTCCATAGCACTATAGAACAATGTGGGCAGTTGGCTCAGAAGAACTAAAGTACAGCTGAGTGAACAGGTGCCAAAAGACCAAACAAAAAATATGGGGAGGAGCTGGAAATCAAATAATTGCTTTTTAAAAAATTTGCTCCTCTGAAACTGGCTGTGATCAACAAGCCTTTACAGTATTTTTTTTTTTTAAATATGATTTGCAGGGGATGTTTTCATTCTGGTGTTCAGCCTGGACAACAGAGAATCCTTTGATGAGGTCAAGCGACTCCAGAAACAGATCCTTGAGGTCAAATCCTGCCTGAAGAACAAGACCAAGGAATCAGCTGACCTCCCCATGGTGATCTGTGGCAACAAAAATGACCACAGTGAAATCTTCCGCAAGGTACGCACTGATGAAGGTGAGAATCTTGTCTCCAGTGATGAAAACTGTGCTTACTTCGAAGTGTCAGCCAAGAAGAACACCAATGTGGATGAGATGTTTTATGTCCTCTTCAGCATGGCCAAGCTACCTCATGAGATGAGCCCTTCTCTCCACAGGAAAATCTCCATCCAGTATGGTGACACTTTCCAACAGAAATCCTTTCGGATGCGCCGAGTCAAGGACATGGACGCCTATGGCATGATCTCTCCTTTCGCTCGCAGGCCAAGTGTCAACAGTGACCTGAAGTATATCAAATCAAAAGTTCTCAGGGAAGGCCAGTCCAGGGAGAGAGAGAAATGCACAGTCCAGTGAAGGAGGCTTGCACTTCTGTCTGAAGACATCATCCACATGCAGTGCCTTAAAGAAAAAGCGGTCTGTGAAAGCAAAGAACGGGCTCGTGGGGTTTGTTGAGAAAACCCAACACAGAGAAAGGATGACTTCCTGTGGATTCTTCTGAGTCACAAATATAAATAAGATCATGCTCAAAGATGACTGGGAATAACAATACACCTGAAATACAAGTGCATTTTTTTGTCTTTGTAATGTAGTTCCTCTTCATTCCCCTTTTTGTTTGAAAATATGGTCCTGAGAAGTAAAGACATTTCAACCTTATAGTTACAAAGAAAATAGATCAAAAATGCACCGAAGACACTGACAGTCACCCAGCATGGAGCTCTTGCTAAGAGAGAGGAGGTTATCTCTGTGTGTGTGTGTGTGTGTGTGTGTGTATCTCTGTGTGCCCATGTGCATGTGTGCATGTATGTGTGGAGCTCTCCTTTTAGAAAGTGGGACTTGAATTTCAAAGGGCAACAGTCTCAACTGAGCATTCCCAGATCGGGAGTGGACTCTATATGTGGATGTATGACTTTCACTCACTTTCTGAGGGCACCTGCATTAAGAACATGATTTTATTTTTGTTGGGACAGTTACCGTTTGACATTGACATGAATGTTGGTTTGTATTATAGATTTTATTTGGATTTTTTTTATTGTCTGGGGGTGGGTTTTTAGCAAAAATCAGATGGCAAGTGCATTTGATATTAAAAAATGTCTGCTTTCTACCGGTGAAAGTCAGTTTTCGTCTGTAACGCTTTCTAATATGTACATTGATCAAAAGTGAAATTATTCTGCAAAAAGCCAATGCATTTGGCTGCTTTTCAAGCCTGGTGTGATGTTGTTTCTCAGAGCAGCCACACCAATTCTGAGTACCATAATACAAATGCCACCCTTTGCCTTGCTGGCCACTGGACTAATCATTCCTTCGTCTGCCTATATCAGCTGAGAGTGACCAGACTTATATGTAGAATCAGACCTCTTCAGAGGCAGCATTGGATTCTTTTTCAAAAATAAGAACTGAATGGTTATAGGGCCAGCTCCTTCATATTTCTTCTGCCGACATGCTTCTAGTAATTTTGTTCATGGTTTCCCTCACTGTCCAGTAAAGGTTGCCTTGATGGAAACATTTGCACTGCAGAAGTCCTTCGGAACAGAAGCTTTATCCTGGCTATTCAAACAGGATTGAACTGACTGGTCAGATAAATCTGGCACGGTCCATTCCCTTCTCTCCTTTCTCAGTCCACTACAGGCTCCCTTATCTTCAGCTCTCTCCCTATTCTGCTTCTGGCTCTGTTGTTTGATGAGCTCCTGTATGCCCTCAAAGTCCAATATATTCTTTCAAATGTGAGCTTGTCACTCTTGCTGACTGGAATGAGATGTGTGCACACATATCTGTGGGCAAAGCATGGCCCCAAGACGGTAAACAACAGTAGAATATATATGTTATATATACCTCAGAAAGACCTTCAGCTATATTGTCCCTTCCTCACCCTCACATTCTGTGTTTGGCTACATCTGCCTTCCTGTGTCCTGGGCAGAGCTGTGAGCTAGTTTGTGCTATAATTTGACAGGAAACCAAGAATTATGATTGTCTGTAAAAATTAGCCTCTGGGATTCAAAATCCCATATTCATTTATCAATTCCACCCTTCATTGGTACTGTATTGGTAAAATACACTGTTCTTGTATTCCTATTACCAGGGCAGCACCTTTCTGACCACATCTCCCTCCCTATCTATAAATATGTACATGGTTTATGATTAAAACTGATTTATTTATTAGCTGTGTCTTGGTTTGTTTGTTGGCTTTTTTTTTTTAATTTCTCAAGAATAATGAGGAAGGTCCTGTATTTATGTTGTGCAGGTGCATCTAGGTAAGTTCTGGGTTGAGAATCCTGATGAAATCTCCAGTAAGCTCTGGAAGAGCTTTTTATGTCCTCCAGACACCAGGGGCTAAACATTTGCCTGTCTGGAACAGAACTATGTCCATATCCATATCCATATCCATATCCATATCTCTATCTATCTATCTATCTATCTATCTATCTATCTATCTATCTTGACCACTAACTTATATGTACAGATATCTGCAGAGGCAGTTACTTTTCCCCATGCTGCCTCCAAAATGAGAGAACAACAACTCTCTCCTTCCTGCACAGAGCTGACGTGTTGATCCCTGGTGCAATTTAGTGTGGTCTCTGCAGAGACATCACTGTTTATCACAGCAATCTTTCCAGGTTACCATCAGTACCTCCCACTTCTGTGAATCCTGGTCCCTCTGAGCACATCCTCACCACTCCACGGACTCCCCACCCAAATGTATGACTATGAATGTGCCAGTAATCAGGCTCTGGGATTCATGTGCCACAAGGACATGGAGGGGTTTGAAGATGGAGTGAGAAAGGCTAAATAAGTAATGGATATTTGTTGGGTTGAGGGACCCTGGGATACTAAATGAGAACTCCTTGCACTATAAGCCATGCACTGCCTTACTGACCCTGCATCCACTCTCCCTGGCCTGCAGGATAAAACTGAATTTTTAAAGAGCCTTCAAAATTAAGTCTCTGTCTTATAACATCGACCTCACCATTATTTTCCCTACTTCTTCATATATCCACAAACACAATCTTTCCATCTCCACAAAGACACCAGCTTGCCACACCCTTCCATGTTCTCCTATTCCTGCCTCTTCCACCGTGGACACAAAGCCACCCAGCACAGATAAGCAACATTGCAGTGACAACAGAGACATAAGTGTAGGGGAGGCTGAAGACCAAAGAGCAGGTGCTCACACATATGCTGGATGCCACAGGAATGCCAGTGAACCCCAGCTTGGCCAGCCAATGCTCAAGATGAGAAGCATTTGAGAAACTGTCTGGGAATGAAGGTGAAGCAGCATTACAATCACCCACAAAAACAAATGGCAATAAGCAGATAATCTTATTAAAGTAATCCTCATCTTCTCACAGCATTTTGTTACTGATTACTTTTGAAGTTAGATTTTCATGCACCTGGGGACATGTTTTTTTCTTTTATTGTATCATTACAGATATTATATTAACATCCATACAGTATTTGGGCTCTAAAAGTGCTTACAGCCCCTAAACCAGACAGTATGTGTATCAGTTGTTTATTCACATGTTAGCAGCCATCATTTTCTGTGGAAAGACCTGGGACTGGGAAGCACACAGCAAGGCTGCCTTTCTGCATAGGGGACATAAGGTAAGGCAGGAAGAGAAAAGGGAACTGTTTCTTCCCTGCTAACCACTGAATGCATCTGGCTGCAGAACAGAAAAGGGGAGAGCTTTATGAAAACTCCTATTATGTGTGTTCAGAAACTGTGAGACCCTCAAAGTAGCAAAGAAGAGACCTACAGCCAGGTTTCAAAGACACTGGCAAGAGGAAGAAAAAGAAACCACCTTTTCCTTTTTGGTTTTTTTTCCCCCTATAAGATTCAAGATACCACCATAGAACTTACTGCAACCCAAGGAGTAATGAAAACGCACAGGACTAAGGGGAGGTCTGGAGGAAGGAATTTGTCTGGAAGAGATGCTAAGAGTACCCTTACTTGGTCTTACCTGGTGTAATTAAGTTGCTTTATTCCCACAGCTACCTCATCCCACATTGCAGAATATAATGCGTATATACATATATATGTATAATATATATAGTGATGCAAGGCCTCGCTTATGGTTTTTGTGTATCTACTTTCAGAACAACAAGCAGGGACCCAACTGAGAATCAGTCACAGCCCTGGAAATTTATTTTTTATATTGCTCAACACAGCAAGATAGTCTTTGTCCTGAAGAAATTATCAATCAACACATAGGAGCTACTATAAATACTGGCAAAAATCTAATCAAGTCACAGGGTCAGTACAAATCAGGAAGGAAATCGTTATAATGGTGAATTAAGTAAAAAACAAACCGAGGGTGGAGAGGACAGAATGAAGGCCTGTTTTGACATCCAAAGGATTAAATTAGGCTTCTGTTCTGAAGGATCCCCAGGAGAGCTCCTGCCACCAGGCCAGCCTGATGCTAGAGAGAGGCTTTCACAATGAAGCTTCACAAAGAGCATTGTCTCCCTGAGACCCTGGGGTCCAATATGTCTGATTGTCTGAGGGGTCAAAGGCCTTTTACAAAAGCAAGGAGGTAATGGTGGGATAATTTTTTAAAGGGCAGCAGAAAAGAGCTTCAAAAGAGAGCTCACAAAGGTAGGGTGGCAACACAAGGTTGTCCAGATAAATAATCAAAAAGATAGGCTAGAATGTAAGCTATAAAATGTACCTTTCATCTTTATTTCACACTTCTCTACACACAAGTCAAAAATAAGATATTTTATTTAGCCTTTTTGTCCTTCCTCAAATGTCAGGCTCTGCTTACTGCTGTGTAGAACCCACCTCCCACCTCTCATTACACCTTTTTCTGCCTTAGACTTACTCTCCTGTCATCTACCTTATTATGGGCTGCTTTGCTAGCCCTGTCCTAGTGTCTTGGCTAGGGGAAAAGGCTACAAGAAAAGGTGTTTTTGAAGGAACTGACAATTATTTTATTTGATTTTAAATCAGTTACATTCAGAGGCTTTATTAGCATTATTGTTTATGTAAAATTACATGGTGGAAGGCTTAGATTAAAGGATCTCCTTGAAAAGTATATAAAACATGATATAATGTACATTTTCCCCACTGGTTTCTATAGCAACAGCCTTTTCCCTGCACTCAGAAAGAGCAGGGAATTTGCAAGGGGGAGATGAGTAGCACTAACTTTCCTCTGCTCAGATCTTTCACTTCTGAGTCCTCAAGGGAAATTTTCCTCCCTTCAGTTTCTTTTAGGTGGAGAAACACAGACCACCAGCCAGACCTGCCTTGCAGACTACTCTATATGTCCTGTAAAGCTGTGGGATGGATATTTACCACAGATGAGAAAGTTTTTTTTTGCATGATTTCAATTTCCATGATGTGATGGTAAACTGGGGCATTGCTCCAGGCACAGTGCCTGGTACAGGGAATACACATGGCAAAGTGCTATGAACCAACTGCTGCACTCAGGTAAGCCTTGACCATCTCCACTCTTCCCTGTGCCTGACAGGCTCAGTCTGAGCCTGAGAATTCACAGAGAAACATTTCCTTTTGCATCATGACAACATCAGCCAAAGACCTTTCCTTGCCTCTACCATCATTGGTCATCCACAGTGAGCAGAACCACACTGAGTCCCAGGCATCATGTTCCTAGAAAGTTATTGACAGCTTGGAAGGAGACCAAGAACTAGCAAGAAAAACATTTTATGAGCCTAAGGGGATTGACTTGAGTAAGCCTTAAGAAAACTCTGAAAGGGATAATTCTGTGCTATGCAGGCAAACAAACTGTGAGGGCCTGGGTGAAAACCCCTTGATGGGTTTGAAAGGTGGACATGACAACTGAGACAGCTCTTTTTTTAGAGACAGACAGAGGGATAGTTCAGTGGGAGCAGGAGTATTAAGCAGGAAAATGTAGGCAAGACAGCAGAGCAGATTTTAGGGCAGTGGAATCTACTGCAAAATTTTCTAAGAGATGGCAGGAAAAGTCCCATTAGGAAAACACTGGGAAAAACACTGAAACCCACATGGCAAGCAGGGGTAACGAGCAGGGGTGTTGGCAGTGGGCTAGGCTGACTGAGCCAGTAGGCTATCTTGATCTCACACACTTGTTTCTGTGATGGACCCTGAACCCAAGTCTGCTTGAAAGGAATTTCCTCACACTGCCTGTCCTCTCTGTACACAAGTCCCACAAGTGGAAGGTTGGTAGTTCACTCATCCCCTCCCAGCAAACCAGTAACTACAGAGACAAGACTTCTTACACCAGACCCTACTTTTTTATAGCATTTCTTGGACTGTTTGGAGCAAACAGCTCCTCTGGCAAATAGTCCATGAACAGCTTTTTGTGCATTTGCTTATTGTTCAGAAATATTTGTTGACTGATTAATGCAAATGTGTCCTGTGCTTTAACTGGGATGGTCAATTTAAGATTATCAGTTCAGATTAAACATGAAAACAAGGACAAATGAGGTCACTGTGTTTTGGGACATCGTGTAGCAAAATAAAATAGCATAAAAGGAAAAAATTCCAACTTGAGTATGTGTCCTCACATTACTCTGACCTAGAGGCACTTCAGAGGGACCTTATTTATTCAGGAGTGTCCTCTCACAAGCATTCAGCAGTTAGTATAGAACACTAATTCAAAGATTAAAACATTGACTATTTTACACTTTTTCTTAACAATATGTCTTGAGTCCATATTTTGAGGTTAAAAAGAAGCAAAATAACAAAAAAACTCCTACAGTTTCCAGAGTAGTGGTGGGTGAAGGGAGGATGATGGTTAATTCTAGCTGCAAGAAACAATTCCTTCCCATATTGGGACCTTATCTGGAAAACTGGACAATTCTGTTATACTGGGACTTGTGATCTTTCTGTGGTTCTGCTGGGAGCTAAAGCCACACAAAACCACAAGTGGAGGTGTGTCTTGCATTTCAGAACCCGCTAGCATCAGGACTGCGACAGATCCCAACTAGTTATTCAATGTCTTTGCAAAGCTTTCAGGAGTTTCAGAGTTAAAGACAGCTCAAGCTGGTAAAATGACTGAGTGTTAGGTAACATGGGTTTCTGTCTTGCTCTTCAGATCATAGATGCAACCACCCCTAGGAAGAATTCTACCCGTTTTCACACCCTTTACATAAATCAGTGTCTAGGTTTCCCATCCCTGAAAGAGGGCAAATAGCTCTTATGGGATAGCTGAGAGAGGATAAACATCTTCTGGATTGCGCAGCACTTGGGTACCAGTGATGGATAAACACATTAAAAGGTGAAGAGGCAGACTGGAAACAAATATCACCTCAATCAGGAGCTGAGCTGCTGCAGTGCCAGCTACACAGGAGAGCAATTACCCTCTGCATAATCCCTGATTTCTGCCCTACCTACAGGCTTGTTCTCTTCAGCATCTGCTGAGCTGGAAAGCCCTAAAAGCTACAGGATTAAAATGACAACCAGCAAACCCCTGTCCCTCAGCCACCACCTATCTGTGTGCTAAGCAGGAGTGTGATGGGGAAAGGTTTTAGCTCAGGGACCCTTGGGTGGATGCACAGTGTACCAACTTCTGTCACCCTCTCTCTGCTAGAAAAACGAGTGCCTCAGGAAAATATAGCCCTGTTAAACACAACCTGAGGGGTTAGGTGATGACATGGGTAAGATCAGTGCTTCTGGCTGGTTCAGGGCAGAATCTGTCAACTTTTCTGTCACAAAACAGCTTGTTCCTTGCAGGGTGGCTCATTGCCAAGGTAATAAATAGAAGTTTCTAAAACTAAATAAAATAAAAGGGAAAAATAAACACAGAGCAATGACTTGTTCTACAAATTGACAGGAGAGTTGCCTGAGGCAATGGATAAGGGGTGACAGGGATGAACAGCTCTCTTGTGGAGCCTTATTAAAGAGGGGAGCAGAGCTCTTCTCAGATACTCTTTATGAGATGCTGCCATCTGGGAGAAATCCAGATTGCCAATTATCAGAGAGAACAATTCCAGCTGGCCACAACACTGTCAAGGCAGAAATTATCTCCTTACACAATAGCACTGACTCAGACTGCTTGCAACTTTTGTCAACTTTGGGGCAGTTACACAAGGTCTGCCATCAGCCATAGTGGTATTTATTAGTATTATGGAGTCCTGCCCACAGACCAGGACCCCATTATTCCAGACAATATGCAAACGCTCAGCAAATAGGAAATCCCAATGTATGCAAACACGAAGGCAGAATCCTACTTGTTATCTCCTGTACTCTACAGCATCTGTCTAATATCCTGTGATGGCTTCTACCTGTTTCCTACCAGTATCTTATCTGCAACTTAAATTGAGAGGAAGCTGCTGTATGTAATATTAACCCATCACTTTCCTGGTTAACATCTGAGAGCTAATTATTTCAGTAAATACCTTGGAACCACTACATTGTGGCAGTAGCAGCATCAAGACATAATATAATTTAGCAATGCTCTTCCTTTAGGTGGTCTTACTGGAACAGAGAAAGCAGGTGTAAGGATTATACACTGCTTCAAAAAACTCACGGGATGGGGGAATTCATTATTATTATAGCACTGGTCCCTCACAGTGTTTCCCAGCTGTCCTTGCCAAGGAGACTTCTTAGGCAAACAGAGCATCTCTGTGGCATGTTGTAGTCCAGTTGTTGTGCCAGCCCCAAGCCATTTTGTGGCCCATGATTGTTCAGCTCTGGACTGTGTCCTGAGACAGGCAGAGAAGCTCTCTTACACCAGCCTATCATGAAATATGAATCAGGATGAGGAAGTGAGGCAGCCATGCTGGCATTGCCAAGTCATGGCAAAGGCTGCTGACTGCCCTTTCCTTTGGTGACCAGATGATATTTCATGATGACCTCTCCTGCCTGTGATCTGGGACCTCCCACAGATCTCAGGAGAAAGAGATGCATCATATACTGCTATGAGCAGGCTATGGACCCACTTTTGAAACACAAGTGGATGGAACAGACATTTTTAGTCACCTACAGATTTTAAACCTGAAAGCAGGAAAAAAGCACAAAGACTCCTCAGTGACCCCTTTGTAGAGCTGTAGCCCACACAAGAACTGTTATTTCACCTTCATCTCCCAGAGAAGAATACCTCCGTCACAGGCTTTGACAAAACAGTTCACAGTACCCTAAAACTTTGTTTCCTCCCTCCACAGGATGATCATCAGAGAAAGGACTGCCCTTGCATGGTAAAACCCTCGCAGATGAAAAAGAATCCAGCCAATGGAGGGAGCCCAGGTAGCAGCAGGACCCTGTGCTCTGCTAGACAATGAGCAGATGCGTAAGAAATTAACACCCCTGGCTCAAGGAAGAGCCTTATGGATGTTTTCTACCTCTTCTTGGGGTTTCATATCTTCCCCTATAAATTTTCGCTTTTCAGACAAGAATTCTGCCAAAGAAGAAAATGTCTGAAAGCACCTCATTAATTAAGGAGTCTTGAGTTTTGATGATTTTCCATGAAACTTCAGACTCTGAATTGACTTTTGAAAATGAAATTAGCTTAGTCTCACTTAAGCACTTTTTCAACTTCGTCTAAATTGGCTGAGTGAAGAAGGAACATTTAAGGACTGAGATTTATGAGGAAGAAATATTGTTCTGAAACAAATCTCCACTAAAAAGAAAACTGAAAGTATAAGTGACTTTGCCTTACGTGCTTTAGTAGTTAATGTTTTCTTAGTAAAACAAGAACTGTCTGAGAGACCCTTCTGCTTTCCCATTCATTTATACTAAGGGGGAAAAAAAGCATAATCTGTGCCCCCACCTGCATTTGGCTGGCTCTGTATTCCCTACCTCTATCTTTTACCTCAATGGCTATAGGAGATCATGAAGCAAGAACATATAAAGCAGCCAGTTTTGTTTTGACTAGAGGTACATGGGATGCTGCAGGACCCTAACATAGTAGAACATCAGTAGCAAGTGAGTGATAAAACTATCTCTAAATTATTTCTATATTTTGTGTCTGCCCTGTTCTTAACTAGAAAGGTCCTGTCCTCTTCTATTCCACTCCAACTTTTAACAAAAAGCCCAGAAGGGAAAGATAATACCTGCTATTTGTAGCTCTGGTAAGCTTCAGGTGAAAGCTTTCTCTTTTTTCTGCTTGGTCAGAATCAAGAGGAAATCAAATGGCTCTGCTGAGCTGTGCTCATACTGCCAGATACTTCCTCATTTTGGACGTCAGACTTGTGCTCTGTCCTCATCACCTGCATGTTGTTGCATACTGCAGTGCCAAGTTTGTGGCTTCTTGATGGCTCTTAGTGCATGACCTTGATGTATGCTCACGCCTGCAGCCAGAGTCTCCACAGACACAGAAACAGTTTCCACAGCCTGTTCCCTTTTGACATGTCTAGGGAGGTGGCTGAGGAGACAAAGGCTTTTTGTATACACAACACAGTGACTTTTCTCTGCAATATGTTGTGCTCCATCTCAGAAAGCCATCAGATGTCATTTCATGCCATGTCACACAGAGAGTAGCAAATTACTGCCAGAACTGAGGGCTTTCCCCTGTCCTGTCCTGCTTCACACAAGTCAACATCGATGCCAGGCAATGCATTAGAAACTGTATGGTAAAGAGCCTAGACTACAGGAATCTTTCTGAATTTCCAGGCCACAGTGCTTATCTTGTCTGTGTCCCATACCAGACAGAACTGTTTTGGTCTGCAGAGAAATGAAACTTGTGATAATACTCTAAAAAAGGACTTGTGATATGTTCCAACAGATGTGTGGTATCTTCCAACAGGTTCACTGTGGGGCACAGCCCCAAACCATACCAGAATTAAGTGTACAGCCAGCCAAAATTACTTTAATTTCAGAAGTGAGAAGTCAAGGGAGAGCACTTTGGAAGCCTCACAGTGCTACATCAGGGCAGTTATGCAAGACTCGCTTGATAAACAGTGCTTTGTTCAAACACTTTGGTTCTGGGGTACTTAGAGAAAAACACAGCTGAGCCCAGACTTTAGGGTCAGTAGCCTCAGAGGGACCAGACTATGCTGGCAAAACACTAACAAGCTTGCAGGGTAAGTTTAGGGGCAAACTGGTCTTTGACACCATGCCAGCAAGGCAGCAACCTCACAAAGGTCTGACACATGATAACTGGTCCCCCAGTTGTCCACTGTGACAGGAAACGTCAGAGGCTCATGCCTTGACATGACTCCAGCTGAATACGGGCATTAAGCCAGAAACTTCTGTGGTGGGATGTACTGCCTGCCTCTGCCAGGAGCTGAGTTTGTCAAAAAAGGTCAGGCCAAGGATAACAAGAGTCAATCTTCAGGTTACCCCAACACAGCTAAAGACAGTTTACTTCCTGAAGCCTGAAAGGGGCAGAGAAGGGAAAACACCAAAAAGTGGGCAAAGTATGGGAAAAATTAAGCAGACAGAGCTGACACAGTGTGAAGTCCATCCTGTGGACAGGAAATGTCTCTTTGGGATAGCTTTAAAAGTTTCATTTTCTGCCTGTGTTCCAGAGGCCAGAGGCAAGAGCCTGACTATTTTTAAAGATAAGTTTGACGCACTATGAAGGACCTTGTGTGACATGCTAGGATGTTGCAGTCAGGAAATGGACACCCTGACCCAGGAGAGACATTCCAGCACTGCGCTCAGGAGCTCGGATTCTGGCGATCTGCAGGCTTTACTCTCTTTCTCAGGAGGAGACAGGAAAATAAATTTAAAAAAACAAAACAAAACAAAACCAAAAAACAAAAGCCAAACCTTTCATTTTACTCAAACAGAAATAATTCAGAGAAAACAGGAAACTTCGGGAAGCAAGCTCAGATGAGCAAAAACAATATCTAAAGGTATGTGTATGTCAGATGTCCCCTTTAACTGAGTAGTAGTGCTATTCCTGGGATCTGGGGTTTGACATCAGGCCAGCAGTAGTAGCTGGGCACCAGTGGCCTATCACTTGCTGGGTTGATGTGAAAGCACAAGCCCATGCAAGGTATTCCCAAAGTCTGTGCCGCCAATTAGGCTGTGAGAACATCCTGCCCGGGTGAGACCATAATAGCATGTAATCTGATGCAAGCCCAAAAATCTGGAGGTGTTGATCCTGAATGTTAAACAAAAACACTGGAAACTAATACCACAAAGATCTGGTCTTTTATATCTGACCATAAAACTTGAGAAGCTGAACAGCGGTAAAGAGACAACTTACGTGCTCAAAGTATAGGTCTCATCCTTGGCTAGAAGTCTTACTGCTTTCCCCAGTCTGAGCACCAGAGATTCAGAGTTTTTAACTCATCACAGAAACAGCAAATGCACATTCAGGCAAAGGGACACAACAAAACAGGAGCCACCAAGAAAGCTGGGACAGTTTCCCACCTGGACAATTACAGTCTCCAGTGTTCTGCTAGGAGGTGGAGTGAGTGACACAAGCCTCTACCCAACAGAGAGGAAGATATTGGAAGACTCCCACTTGGTGTTCCTTTTTGCTCTGCTCCATCAGGATTTATTCTGTCTCCATCTTCCCTTCTTCTCTGGTCCACTGCCACCTCTCACCTTGACACAGAAGGAAGGGTTTTAAGGTGGAAGCTGTATTATAGAATTTACTAAATCAAAATTATAGAATTTACTAAATCAAAAGCTCAGAAGCAAGAGACGTCTTGGTCATGACTGTGTTAAAAATTAAATGGTGCCAGGTTATGTTCTCAGAGTCCAAAACTGAATCCCCCCCTTTTTGACCCAGACCAAGGAGGGGTCCTACCAGACAATGCCTTCAAACAGTCTGTGATTTATCCCAGGCCAGGAACAATTCTTCACAAGGAGTTTGAAGACAGCCTCCCTCTTCTGGGGGGTAAGGAGGTTTAATGTAAGTGAATGCAGAACTTTCCGTTCCAGTTGGTTTCAGGGCCAGAGAAAGAGCCTACATTTAAGTTGTCTAGTACAGCTCCAGCCTACAGTATTGTTCAAGGAGCAGAGTAGAAAAGCCTACAGGGTTTGAAAATATCTCTCACACAACCTGCTTATAGTGTAAAACAACATCATCCTTCACATCCCCGTGACAAAGAGATTTGTGGCTGCTTCCTTCATCTCTGCCTCTATTTATTAAATGGCTCATTGGCAAACTCATGGGAATAAACTACAACAGGCATGAAACGCACCTTTTTGGAAAGTACAGCAGAGAAACATCCGCACATTTCTATGTCTAGGGCTCCTGAGTAGCAAAAAATGAATGTAGTGGGGAGGAGGAAAGGAAGACTGCTCAAAAAGAAATGAGGTGTGAGGGCAGATCACACAGAGCTAGGTTGCTGACTCTAACCACGAGTCAAGGGTCTCATGCCAATTTACATTGCCCAGCTGATGCTATTCAAAAAGCCTAAATGTACATGCAAGTCAAGTTACAAACTTCTAGCTCCATTCATCTTTTGCATCAGAAGTACTTGGAGAGCAACAGCAGTAAATTAGTTCCAGCTGTCCCACTGTGATAATTCAGAGGATCTTTTCCTGCCCAGCAGGGTCTGATTTTTCATGTAGATTCCATATTGTGATTAACATGGAGGCATTTTCTCATTTAACAGGAGAAAAAAAACCCCAAAATACTCTAAAATCTTCAGCAAATAGGGCTTTTTTGGGGGGAAAACTTGCTTTGTTTCTTCTTCTCTTCTCAGGGAACTGTTAATTTATATGAAAAACTGTACCAGCAGTGGGCAATGACACAAAGAGATTGATTGATCCACCATATTTCACCCTCACGTACCTTTTGGGGTACATGTACCTTCTGAGTGAGGCTTGTCAATCACCTTGCTACTTGATATTGTCCCTACCTCCCACACCACTGATTAGTGTCACTCACTGTATGAGCAAAGAGGGCGCGGAGGCAGATTCTGCCAGCAGCAAGAAGCTTACTTCAGATCAAACTTGTGAAATACAGCCTAAGATTCATGCCATGTAGGTGGAGGGAGGAGGAAAGGAAAACATCTTTTCCTTGAGGGACTCATGGCTTCATGGTTGCTTTTATTTCTTGTAAAAAAGAAACCATCTGATTTAGGGAGGAGAAGAGAGAAGGCAGGCTACTTTTTAGGATCACTGTGTGGTGCCTTGGTAGTAAAACAGCACAGGGTGAAGGGGTGAGGGATATACCACAAAACTGCACTACTTGTGGAGAGTCTCTGTGAAAGCAGGTCATCCATATCCATCTACCAGAGACAACTAGATTGTTTTTATGGAATTATTTCCACATGGCAGGAGCCCAAGGCACTCTGCAGTATGGTAGAGAGGTAGGGAAGGAAGAAGGAGAGAAGTGGGAGGTTGGTTTTCACGTCTGCATGTTGACAGCCAACATCTTGGAAGCTCAATGGAGAAGTCTTCTGCTAAATGTTGGCCTAAGAGGAGGTGACATGTGGTAGCTAGAAATGGTGTAGAGCTGCAAAGAACTGAACTGGAATCTCTCCAAAGTTTGAGCATGCCTGGGAATTGGAGCTGCATTCACATCCTGTGAAGGGTTAATTTGAATGTTTTGGAGTTGGAAGGGGGTTGGAAGGTCCTAAATTTTATCTGGTTGTGAATTAAGAATTGGAATTATACCTCAGACTGGGGTGTGACAGAAATATCTGTGCTGCATAGTGGTTATTCAGTGCATTTGGAGGCAGGACTTGTTTGGAGTGGGACAGAAACTTACCTGTATGGCATGGGTTCCACCTTCTGCAAAACTAGGTTATTAATAGTGCTGAAATAGGCACTGTGAGGCGTAGGGATGCTTGAAAAATGGTCCAGGGGAGTTCTAATACCCCAAAGTCAAATAACAGTGAACCCCAACCACTTCCACTGATGGCAATGAGATCTGAATGGAGGAAGGGAATAGGGGAGGTTTGCAATGGGCTTTTAAAAGAGCCATATCATTGGAGTGTCATGAACTTCGATGTCTGCAGGATGAGGAGCCTGGACAGGTAAATTTTGATGTGAGAAAGGGCACCTTAAGGGGAGAAATGTAAAAGGCGATGGAGGACTGGGAGAGAACTCTTAAGGGTAGGGACAGATGTTCCTGCAATCCTTCAGGGGAAAAAGAGTACTTGGAGCAGTAGCTGCTCGTCCCAGCATTAGTTATCAGCCCACTGTCAGGAGCCCCAGGCAGCTTCAACAGCCCTGGCACAGGCGAGGGGAGCTGCAGGAGCAGGGCTGCACGGTGCCTGTCCTGCCTACACCCAGACCCACCACATCTGGCCTCTTGTAAAAGCAGCAGACCCGGGGCTAACCCAGCACATGGACTTCCACCCCCTTCTTTTAGGGGCACTAACTGCAACCCACAAAGCCACCAGTACCATTAAAAGGCCATTATGTGAATACATACAATTAGAGATTACAACACAGCTTGATTCTGCACCCTCCGACACTGCCAACAAAACCCTGCTCGGGCAGGAGTCCTTTTCAAGGCATGGATGGGGTTCTCCACATGACGCTCACACTTTCAGGAACTGATCATTTTGCTGCCAAACAAAAGCTATACAGCTGGATTCCATGCACAAATTACTCCGTCTAGAAATAGATGTCCAATTAAGGGAAAAGATGCTTCCAAAAATCATTTTGTTTCCTACAGTTTAGAAGTTTTCCCTTTTATATATTTTTTAAATTGACTTTTCATGTCAATCAGTTTGGGGTTGGTTTATTTTTAACTGAGTTTGTAAATTCCTACACACTAAGCCCCCCATACAGAAAGAACAGAATCTGCTATTTTTTTTCTTTTTTTAATTGCAGAACAGTTATCACATTTTCCACTCCATCTTTTGTCTCAAAGCCTTTCATTCCACTGTAATTCAATAGACCTAAAAGATCTGTTTTTAAGGGAAGCTGCAGAGTTCAGAAGATTGACCAAGCAGGCCCTGTGAGTTTTTGAATGTTCTTAAGGACGATCAAGAGAAGTAAAGTTTTAAAGTGAGGTTAGTGCAATGATCTAGTTTACACCTCTGATGAAGTACATTCAACAAACAAATGACTGTAATGGGGAAAAAGAATGGGAGTTCACAAAACAAATTGTTCTGCCTAGCAGAGATCCCTACAGCCTCATGCAAAATAATTCCTCGGAGTTGGTGAAGACAACAGCACACATGAAGAAAGGAAGGGAAAGATGCTTGGAGCTGGTTCATGTTAGGCAGGTGTTATTTCTTGGTCTGTTTTGGTGCCTCATCTTTCTTTTGGGCTTATCCATCCATGTTCAATGGCTCAGGACTACCACTCTTCAGTAAATGCTGGGGTTTGATGGAGAGGAGGGTGCCCATCGTCTGATCCTTTATCACGCTCCTTCCCAGGTCTCCAGGAACCAAAAAGCCTCCTGGAAAAGCATGTTTTGCCGAGTGTTGGACTGGAGTCGTCCAGCTGGTTTGGCACTGGGTTTCATCAGGATTTCCACCATCTCACATTTTATTGTCCCTCATCTGCAAACACCTGAGCCTTTGGTACAGGGCAACCAAAAACACAAGAGAGGCCAGTGGAGCAGGTGGAGGTGCAAGTAGGTGCCAGAGGACGGAAGGAGGAGAGGGGAAATTGTATTCTCCTACACCATGCTCTGTATGGATCTGTATGGATCTGTGTGTCAGGGCGCTGACCCTCTCTTGCCGCTGAGAAGAGGCGCTGGGGATGAGCGTGAGAGGAGCAAAGGGATGGGCCAGCACGTTTTCCCTGCCGGGGGTTATTCGAGGGAGCATCCCTCCCAGTCCCGCACCACGGCTGGCAGCCGGCATCCCGCCGCTCCTCTGCGCTGCACAGCCCCACCATCCTCACCCACAGCTCCTCTGACTGCCCGTGGGAGACGATGGGGGAGGGCGTGAAAGAAGACAGACAGAAAACAAACAAACAAACAAAAAACCCACAAAGCGAAAACAAACAAACAAACGAAAAAGAAAGAAAGAAAATAAAGGGATGGAGGGGAGGGGGAGTGGAAAGGAAGAAAAATCATCCGCCCCGTCGGCGGGGGCGCGAGGCGCCAGGGCGCCATCTTGTGGCAGCTCCTCCTCACTGAGGGCCCCGCGCCATGCCCGCGCCGGAGCCGGCTCCATGCGCTCCCGGGGCGCCACCAGAATGCAAATTCCTGCGCGGAATGCAGAATTCTGAGGACCTGGATTATTTGGAGGGTGGGGGAGTTGAAACGGCGGGAAAGCGATTCCCACTATTTCCGCGGCCGTCACGACCCCCGAGCAGCGGGGTTGGAAGCGACCCCTGAGGCGCGGCTCCCATCCCTCACGCACCCCGAGCCGGGGCGCTGTAGCTGTGCAGACGCTACCGGGGCAGCCCCTGCGCCGCAAGGCTCTGAATGCTCGTACAGCTCCCGGCGGCCCAGCCTTCCCACCGGGCCAGGCAGGAATTTTCTGACAAAACACACTTCAGCAAATGTCAGTTTGTTAAACCCCATGCTTTAATGGCTGTGAAGTCCGGTGACGTGCTGGTAACTAAAAGCCTGAGTAACCATTCCTTTGTTGCATATGCCAGGTGGGAAAATTCTCAGCTGGGAAATTGGATAGCGCTAAGGTCTTCATCTATGGGCAGCTTGCCTTGGCAGTGTTGCAGGAAGGTTTACATGACCAATCATGGAAATTCTGGTCAAAGGAAGAGGGAAGACAAAATAAAAGTCCTTGTAAGCAGCTGTCAGGCAGCTACGGTCCTCTGTAGCTCACCTCAGAGTACTTGGTTCACATTCAGAGAAACAATGATGACCCCAAATCTCGGGAAGAGGAGATGGTGAAATGAGTTTTCAAGTTTTATTCCAAGCATGGTCCTGAAGTGCAGCAGCAGAAATGAAAACTCTGGTACCTTCATCTCTGAATTAATTGCTCTTGACCTTCTTAGTCACTGGACTTGATGCGATGAGTCACAGCTGACAGAGTATGACCATTTGCATTTGAACTTTTCCCAGGGAATGGTTTGATGCTGTTTGGCTTGAGTAGAAATGTGGCAATCCAACCCATTATATCTACCAAAATGAGGGAGGTCTGTTGTGACGGTATCAACTACATCTTATGTATAACTAAGTGCTCCTCAGATGACATTATTAAAAATAGATTTGGGTGGGTTTTTTTCTTTACAGAATAGTAGAGATCATCTGTATTATCTGAGGTAATTTTTTCTGTCCGTCAGTACAGCATGGCTAAAGGATTTCCCTCCATTAACTTCAAGCTGAGCTCACAATGAAGCTAATGTCAAGTGTATCATTTGAGGTTATTTTCTGCAACTGAATCCAGTTTTGTTGCAGTGCTTATCTCCTTTCTCTGGCTGTTATGTAAGCCAAGCCATATCCTATCTTTACACCTTCTACTTGCTAGAATCACTCTTCGAAGTCCTTTGTGGCTTGGTGCCTAGTCCTACAGCACACTGTCAGTGTCAAGCACACTGTCTTTCACAATTACCCAAAGGAGTTACGAGAAGAACAAGTAGATCCATTTGAGTGTATGTTGTGTCTGACTGGTGTTGCTTCTGTACAGTTTAAAGCTGTGTTGAGTACAGGAGGCCATGTAATGAAATGGCGTCACATTACCTTGTGCAGCAGGATGGAGCATCTGGAAGCCTATCCTTGGTTGAAGTGACTGTCCCTTTCTGGAGCAGGTTAAGCCTACAAGAGAAACAGCAGGAGTCACCAGCTGCATGTCAGGCAGGCTGTGCTCACACCCAGCTTTTCTAGAGAAGCTGCACTACAGAACTGGATGTGGTCTTCTCTAACAGTTATGCCAATGCAAAGGTGAACCTCCGGCAGAAGACAGTCAAGTGACTTTAAGGAATGATAGTCATGCTCTTATTTTTTTACATTCATGGGGAGTGAAACAGATTAATTTTACCTTATGGGGAAATTATCTTGGTGCAACCCTCACTGGCAACAACTGTCAGCTCTACAAGGCTGTCTACAGAGAACAGACTATTTGTCTTTGATCTCTTGTGC
Organism: Regulus satrapa; assembly: GCA_013396955.1. Taxonomy (NCBI): domain Eukaryota; kingdom Metazoa; phylum Chordata; class Aves; order Passeriformes; family Regulidae; genus Regulus; species Regulus satrapa. The sequence continues at coordinate 162,371 of VWZN01004070.1, read as the reverse complement.
TTTGTCCAAACACTCAGTCATTCATTCCTGCATCAATTATAGTAAAGATAATGCCTTCAATAGATCAAAAGGTTTTCATTGAGGAGGTTTTTGTTTTTTTTTTTTTAATAAATTATGTCCTGTGGAAGGCTGGGGAAGGTGCTCTACAATGAAGCCAGTCATCTGAATGTGTAATGACATAACCCACTACTATGTCTGTAATAAAGTAGCCGGTTGAATCTGAAGATACAAATGTCCTTTCCCCAGTTCCAGTTCTCGTTTCAGTGTCTAATCAGATGTCCAACATCTGGCTAGATGCTGCTGTGTCAGCAGCTGGGACATTAGATAGTAACAGTTAACTGAATGAAAGAGTCTGAACCAGGAATCCCAGCTTTATAGCAATCTTGGTTTAAAAAGAACTTTAGGATTTACTGAAGAGCTGGGAGGAAGAAATCTCTTGTACTTGGGCTGAACAATATCTCCTCCAGTAATGCATGTGACAACATCCCAAGGAAATAATTACAAGAAAGAAGAACTAGTCGGTGCTAGTTAAAGTGCCTCTCTTTTTTCCCCCTTTCCTATTTTTCTTTGCTCTGTTTTCCAGAGGATTTCTTCTTGACCAGCTGTGCTGTGGTACCACACATGACTCAAACTACTACTTGACTAATGTCATCATTTACTGTCTTTCTCTGCAGCCTGGGTGGGCAAATATGCTTCCCATTTCTGTCTCTGTCACAGGCCAAATCCCAATTACTCAGAGAAAAATAAGCAAATGAACAAGCAATGTCGTGACAACTAGTTTAGGCTGTACTGGGGAGATGCATTAATTCTTCCACAGAATGGTATTCTCAGGATACAATAGTGTACAGCTTCAGAGTGGAGCAGAAATTGGCATCATCCCTTGCCACTAGTATGTCAACTGCTCCACTCAGCTTGGCGTCATCTGCAAAATTGCTGAGGATGCACTCGATCCCACTGCCTGTGCCACTACTGTTAAATTGTGCTAATATTGAATAGTTTTGGTCCCTGTATGGATTTTTGAGGGGTTTGTATGGACTTTTGACCACTCCTGCGGGGGTCAGTACATACTGCAAGGACACCACTCTGCCTTCTTAGGCATACCTAGTGCATCTTTTACTCTTTTCTCAGTATGCTCCAGTCCCACTCCAATAAGAACAGCCTGGCAGGAAACAACTCTTGTTGTAAATATGAGCCTTGGTTTACATAGCAATTTGTTAAAAAA
>VWZN01004070.1:145873-156816 GCA_013396955.1 Regulus satrapa | reverse complement strand
CTTAATAAAAGCACCAGTAATTATATATACTGGGAAGTAAAGGAAGATCCACAAGCTAAGCATGGAGACATAGAGATTTAAGTGCTAATAATCCAGAAGGTCTTCCACCAAAATCTATTCTGACACATGAACATTTGAACCTGCTTTAAGGACAGTCTAAAATAAGATCCGGCACCCAGCGGCTGCATTCATACTGAGCTTTCCTTGGAGAAGGAAAACAGGAAACAGGCATAATTTCCTTTAAGCGCTCCTCCAGACATAAGGTGCAGCTAAGATACACACCCGTATGTATCCCTCCCCATCCCAAATACACATTGTCTTGTCCATGCCACTGTGCTGGCATGTCCCATGCTAGGGCTTGCCTTGCCTTGGCCAGGAGAGCGCCAGACCTACTTGTCTGACATGGCTTATCACAGGTGGTCACTACAGGGCTGGAAGGGAAGGTGGAGGCAGCCTGGTCTGTTTATTTATTTGCAGGGAATGAAAGCCAAACTGGGAAAGGACTTTGGTAAAGTGCAGTCAAGTGACTATAAAGTACTGCTTTAAAAAGCCACAAGGTCACCTTTGCTGACATTTGGATAAGGATTTTATAGAAGTCACAGGACTGGGAGATGGGCTTGTTGTGCCTATGATCACAGGGGAGGGAGGGATTTATGTTCTGGTTAAGAATGCTGCATTGTTGTGACTCTTTCGTGTTCATAAATGCTCTTTTATTAGGCTGTTGGATAAAAGAGGCTGATTGGGCTTTTTCTTCTCACTTACTTAGTTCCAGGTGACTTCCTTGACTCTGTTGGCACAACTTCATGAAATTTAACAGGCCTACTACCCACCAGTGCTCCCCAGGTGCCCTGTCCTTGGATACTCTGTCTTCTCACTCGGTTAGACCTTAGGTATTTCAAGGCTGTACTTCACTTGAACGGTGTGAGAACTCATATATATCATCCTCTCAGATGAAGAACTGGTGCAAGGGAATGCTGGGATCGGAAGGATTTGGGCTGGTGGGCTTCACTATGATACGCATTTTGAAGCTGGTGCTTGTCTATAGATATGTGTGTGACTGCATGTCAGTGTGTGCGCTCTGTCTGAGAAACAGTAAACACTCAGATTGTTAAGCCCTGCACAACCTGGAAAAGCAGCCTTGAGTAAACCTGAGACGAATGAGCCCAGGGAGAAGGAGGACATGCTCTGATGCCACGCACCTTCTGGAGAAAAATGTTATGGGCAATCATGTCTACATCAAAAAAACCACACGGTTCCACTATTTCTTTTCCTCAGTGGCATAACACACAGGGTTTTGACCAGGTGGTAGAAACCACAGGGGTCATGACTAAAATAATCCTCATCTGAAAGTATGTAGTATAGGTGAGCATTTGTTTCCTTCCTAAATTAATATCGTGTAGGCATTCCATCCTTCAGGCACTATCTGTGTTTCAATTCCCAGAAACCAGACTTATCTGTCCAGTGACTATTAAATGTACTAGAAACATCCCTGCCCTTTCCTCACATTAGCCCTGCAGGGAGATGCAAATATGAAGAATGTCACAAGCTTCATACTAATGCGCTAAATATTTAACATAATTAGTCATCGGAGCCCTATCCCTTTCTCCCACTGAGGTGACCAAGAGACAGATCACAGGATTAATAGTATGGTCCCCAGCACTTGTTCTGTGATGTCACTTGACGTTGTATTGGAGTCAACAGGATCAGCAGGCAGAGGGAAAGACAAGGGGGACAGGCAGCACAGCCTGCAGTGTTGTTGCACCCCGGCTGACAGCTCATTTGCACAGCGTCTGGGAAGTGCGGGCCTGCTCCCCTCATCTGAGATTCTGATGAGTGGCTGGTGCCTGACACCGAAGCCCAAGAGATCCCCGACAGGTCAGTGGCTCGGTGCCACGGCGACTTCAGCCACGCAATGGAAACCGCAGCAGGGACAGGGGCTGCAAGCCCGACCTGGCTGCAGTCGGTGCGTACGTGCTGGAGCAAGGAGGCTGGCAGCCACACAATCCACATCCCATCGTGTGACTGGGAACGTGTACGTGACACCACATGGTCCTAACGGGGAGGGGGGCAGGGGACAAGTTCCTGGGACCCATCCACCTGATGTAAAGCTATTCCTGGAAAAGAAGGAGGAAAATGTCTGGGCTTGCACTGATATGGTTTATCTCCGCTAAAGGACTTTGTCCCATATATGAAGAGCTTTACGTGCTAGCAGCAGAGTGAAAGGAGAGGCTCCAGGAATCTGGATCAATACAGAATGGAGCTAAACAATCCTTTCTCCACCATCCCCTTTGCTCTAGAAAACCTCCCCTGCCCTAAAAGCAGGGGCTATTGAAGGAGTTTTGTAGATTCTGTGGGAATTACATATATCCCTGCAGTTATGTCAGGACTCAGCCAAGGGCATACTCTATGCCTAGAGTAGCAAAGGCACAGAGATGTGAATTTTACCACAAGCACCCCAGCTCACTGAGCCTGCTGGAGTTACCTTCACTGTTATTGGTACCTGAATGTTCTGGTTCATATCGGCTTGCACATCTTTACTGAGCCATAGGCACAACCAGAATACCTCCCATGTCTGGCCCCATGTCTGACCAGCAGATTTAAGGATGGTCCCTAGTGCACTGACACAGTGCGGTAAGGCAGGCAGGCAGAGAGAAAGTCAGTGCTCCCAATGGACTGACATTTAGTCCAGGTACCTAATAACTGGTAACTATGCACAACACACACGTAAACTTTCCCTCCTCCACCACTGCCCTACATAAAAATATCTAGACAACTTCAGTCCCACTCAGACTGATGGAGGCAGCTGCTGTAGCAGAGCTTTTAATCCTAAAGCAGAGTCTGTAGTCACTGGCAGGAAATCTTATTGTGTTTGACAAGAAATCCTAGACCTTAATTAAATATATTGCCCTCCCCCTAAAAGCAGACAGACTAGACTGGAGTCAGACGAAGCACACTGCTTAAGCCAGGGACCACCTGGCTGTAACTTCATCGAGGTGACAGCATATGCCTTTGTGACCCCCTCTGAAAGGCTGAAACACCAAGCAAGCTCCCAGAGGTAAAGTGAGGATTTGTAAACAACAAGAAATCAGATACGCACTGTTTTGGAAAGTCTCTTCCTTTCAGAGACTGAATTATTTTGGCCTCTGCCCTGACCAAAGACACAGCAGATCATGCTGGTCCAGGATTGATTTTTGAGGGAGCTGATGTCTCCTTCATTGTCTCCACTGCACACAGTGTGTCAGGGAGTACCTTGAACTAGGTCCTGCTAGTAGCTGCTGTTACTGAGCACCTCATTTTTCTTCCTTGTGCTTGCTCTCACACTGTCTCTGTGAGATAAGGTGCATTATTTTCTCCATACCAAAAAGAGAAGCTGTGTCACCTTTGTGCATTTCCCCTAGCCCCAACCCCCTGGTATTGGGATGGGGAGAGGATGACGGGCAGAGGGAGGCATCTTGCCATTATGTCTGTCCCTTAAGGATCCCCACAGGACACAAGTGTGTGTAAACAGAGTGTGGCATGCACCATTGCAGAGACACCTCAGCAAAAATTCAAAAGGCTGCAAAGACCAGAGATTTGGTCTTCAGGGCATTTTCAGCCTTCCACCTGAGCTGATCATCCTTCCTTTCCAGCATCTGGAGAGAGCAATGCACTGCATTGCTGCTGGGACCCAAGATTGCTTGCACATGTCACCTCCCCATAAATGAACAGGGGACCTTCCCTCACCATATTCCCCCAGCAGAGCAGTGGCCAAAGCCTTTAGTCAGGGAGCACTTCTCCCAGCTTCGAGGCACTGAGCTGAGCCCGCTGTCTTGTGCTGTGAGGTCCGGTAATCAGGTCATGTCCCCGTGGTGACATCTGAGTGCCCCGAGTCCCTGGCTAAGACAGATGCCACGTGCTGCTCAGGTCATGGACTGACAGTGCAGGTTGCTCTGCAGCCAGATATGCGTGCAAGACACCTTTCTATTTCTCCTTCTCCCCTAGTTCTCAGTGGGGTGTTTGTACAGCCAGGAGCAAACACACAACTCTGGTGCAGGGACTTTTTATTTTCTGAGAAACACATACTTCACTTCCCAGTGCAACAGACCTTTGGACACACAGTGGCGGCTGCTAGAAGCCTACAGATCACAGGGAGTACTGCTCTTCATAGTTTTGCTAATGCAAGTTTAACAACTAAACCCTCCAGAGCTGGAAGGCACTGGAGACTGACTGTCTGCATTCACCCCCACAAAGCAGGGTAACACTGTGCTGGAAGCTCTCCATAGTAAGCCGCTAACAGTCTCACCTGTGGAAGGAACGGGATGCTGTGTCCCTGCTTCCCATTCTCACATCTCTCATTTGAGTCATTCCTTCACTCATTCACTGCACTCAACACTTCCTTTGATCTTCCACATCCCTTTAACTCTGGCCATGCCATTTGCCTCTCAGATAAGACTGAGTTTCAGGGAGAGAGAGAAAAAGGGGATATGATAGGCTGAAGCTCACAGATAACCCCCTAATGTTACTTTTCCTAAGAAAGCAGAATATTTATTTTGTATACATGAAGCCAGGAAACGACAGTTTATCATGGATATCACTCTGAGTGCCTCTATGCTGCCTGGAGTGACTCTTGGCCTCTCATCAAAGCTTTCCCACAAATCAGAGATGGCCAATTGTGAGATGTCCAAAATAGCGCTGGGGAAAGATGCGGGGCCAGGCCCTCCATCGTGGCGTTCCTTTGTGCGTATGTGCTAACCCTGGAAACCGAACTCCTTGTACTTGCTGGCCATGTCATTGCGGAACAGCTCCAGAGCCTTCTTCATTGCAGCCTGGGAATCAGCCCCAAAGTCTGCAGCGTGTTTTTCGGCAATGACCTTGATAATGACTTCAGAAATGAACTGAGAGGAAGGAAAGAGAAAAAGAAAAACTGAAGGGACACTCAAGGTTTATTTTCAGAAAAGCCAGACTGAGAAATAGGTTGCAGAGCCTGGAAATATCTCTGAGCTAATTCAGTAGGCCTTTCTGCAGCCTCTGGAGAGACAGTGAGGTCTAGTATGCAAGGAGCCTAGGCTAGGCAGAAGCACTGGGCTCTATTCCTAGCTCTGATGCTGATCTGCTTCATGACCTTGAGTAGACGACGGCCCTTTCCACTTTTTGTCTGCCTTATCCATTAAGAATGCAAATTCATGCCCTGTACTTGTATAACACGTAGTTTTATGGGTCTTTGTCTCCAATGGATCCTCCAGGGCTTACTCTAAAATTGTATGTCCCTTGTGTCCAGTCACTGACAGTCCTTATGTAATACAGTTTCCCAGGCATGCATAGGCTGCATTGGCTGGTTTATTGTTGTCAAGAGTTGATCAGACTGTGTGTGGTGTTTGGAATGGGAAATGTAAACTTGGATATTCCACTGGACATACCATTTGCATACCATGAGCCCTTTCTGTGCCTCCTCCTGCTTGTACACACAGACCTTGGACTTGAGGGAGAGCTCAGTGAAGTCCAACTAGTCATCAGTAAATGAAAGCCCAACCCTCACACAGCTGTCTTGCACACACATTTGCTACACATCAGACACTGAGACTCCCTGCCCGTTTCCATACCTCAAGATATTTGACGGGGATTTTGTGCTTGGTTGCATGGGTCTGAGCCAGGGGCTTCAACTCGGCCTCATGATTACCCTTCGCCTTTAGGATTTTGCCCAGTTGGGTAAGAACAGTAACTCCATGTTTCTTCAGATCTTCAGAGCCCTTCATCGCATCAGGGGTCTTCAGGCCTTTGAACTTTTCAAAGCGATCGAGGGTCTCAGGATGGTCCTGAAAGAGTCTGTGGACAAAAGCAGAGGGACTTTGGAGTGGAGAAGCTCCAGACATACCTCCCTTTGAATATTCAGCCTATTTTAAACCCATCTGCTTACCCATTTCCTAAGATGATCACCACTGTGTATTTCCATTCCCTCTGGTCATGACAGAGACACTGCCCTAAACATGTCCAACTACAGCAACAGAGGAAGTGTTTGTATTTTTTCCATATAGTTCTGATAACTCTTTGGCATCCATTCACTGGATTATGTCAGTGGTTTTAAGACAGAGACCAGAGCCAAGACTAGTCATGATAGTGAGAGGTGAGTTCTTGTATTCATGTGAAGGAAAACCAAAAGCAAACAAAACTGCCTGTCTTCATCAATTTACTGTTGCATCTGGAGGTTGTGTGTTCTTGAATGTCATCTGGATGGGGGAGTTTGCTGTGCCCTCAAACCCTGTGATTGCAGACATGGAGAAATTTGGTTTGTGACCTGTTTTCCCACCCTCTTTCCCTTGCCTCTCTCCTTCCTCGGAAACTCCTTGGAGTAGATCTGGGTTGGCAGGGGAGCACAAAGTCACAGCGTGCCATCTATTTATTTAATGCCATGCTCTATTCTGTGATACTTGTAAGAAAAATGGTATTACTTTTCAATTTGGAACTGCTTTTACTAGGACATGCCAAATTCAGAGCCAAAGTAGCCACCTCAGAGATGGAAGGGTGAGGATGGCTCAGGTTCCTGCTACCCCTCCAGCATGCCTGCTCTGGACCACAAGAGGGGAAAGCCATCACATTTCCACCCAATTCATTGCCACTCCATTTCCTTCCCTTCAAATGGCAGCTGATATAGGACATGATAAAGCAAGTAAGGAAAACAGCCCCCCGCTTTGGCTCATCCTTGAGAACTGTTTTCCAAAGCTTCGAGTAGATATGTCTGGAGGTGTGGGCTCCTTGCCTTAGCCATGCTTAGGGCAGAAAATCCCCCAAGCAGGTGCCAGATCCTCACTACTCTCCTCTGTGTCTGTACCCTTCTGGTACATTTGGGTGTGTGCAGTCTCAGAGGAAAGCTGAAAAGAGTCTCCTCAAAATCTGCATCCTCTCTGGTCTTAAGGGGCTCCAGTGTCCACCTAATGTTCTTTCCCACTTTGCAGTATCTGGGGTGCTCACCACTCTGAGTGCCAGGATCAGGATAACATGGAGGATGGGATGGGGTCCTCTTGGAGACCTCATGAGCACTTCTGATACCAGAATAATGGAAGAGAGAAGTAAGGGGAAGGATGTGCCCCATTTCATACTCAGACCTCAAATTCATCATGAAGTAATGGACTAGTGTTATCATACAGTTCTCTGGCCAAAAAGAAGGATGAGCAAGGCGCTGCCAGGTAAGACTGAAGTGGAAAAAGGGAAACACTCAGGTACTTCGCAGCTAATTTTACTGAAATAGATTCCAAGAAAATAGTCACAGAGGTGACATTCCTCTCCTTTGATTCTTTCTCTGCCTCCCCACATCCTTTCTGCAGAGCATCTGAAGCCCCATGACACACACTTCACTCCAGCATTTCTCACTGTCGTGCTTGGGAAATGAGGATCCAAAGCAGAGCTTGGCCACCAGAGGCAAAGAGACAAAGCAAAGCCATGTGTTAAAAGCAGCACTGGTCTGCTCCTGCACCCACAGAAAGATGGAGAGACAGAAGCACAGCCACTTTACATAGTGAGAAACTTTTAACCCAGAAACCAGCAATTTCCAGCAATGGTAAAACCACCACCCTACAAGAAAGGAAACACATTGTTGAAATAAACACTCACAAGCATGTCTCTCATCAAAAGCTCTCAGCTTTACTCTTAGAACTTAGAAGTTCCTTGCCTACCTCATTAAAACTTCATGGCCATGGCCAGGGAGGTCAGACTCCACCTTTCCCCAGATGGTCAGGACTTGCTGCCATTCCTGGTCACTGAGCCCCATGGTTCACCAAAGACAGGTCCTGAGTGCTTCCTGCAGCCGTTTGCCTTTCCCCAAAGGGTAGCTGGAGAGCTCACCCGTGGGATTTATAGCCCTTGCCCACAGACCTACACCTGTCAATCATCAGCTGGACTTCTTGCTCTCTTTCAGGCTTGTCTAACCTAATCACCCTCCCTGTTTTTTTCCTAGGAAGCTATTTTGGGTCAGGTACTATTGTGGGTGCCACTGATGGCATAATTTCTGCTTTTCGTATTGGACTGGCACATGGCCCACTCGAAGACAGAAAGGGCACTGCCAGAATGCTGTGCCAGGAGCCTGTCCCAGGTTCCCAAGGACCCAGAGACAGTGTAAAGCTTTATGGCAGGAGATTCCTGAAGAGTTCAGTCATCTGCAAAGCCACCTGCCAAGAGCAGGCAGGAGAAAAGGCCAGGACAGCCAGTAGCATTGACTCCATCACTCCAAAGGCCTTTCTGTTCCCATTATGATCTCACCATGCTTTTCTCCTGGGGTAACACACCCCTTGTGAAATGCCCTTAAGAGATAACCATAATCAAAGCGGCCCAGTCATTTCTCCACCTGCTGCAGGAGGAATGAGGGGATAAAAGCTGTATGGGAGCCAGTTCCCCCACACCTGTCTGCTGGGATCCTGCTGCCTGCTCCTCTGGTAAACACCTAGGATTAGCTGATGGCTGAGTCTCGATATTGGAGCCAAGAGATGTACAACTGAGCCAGAAAGGTAATTTGCAGCAGACCAGAGACATGAGGACACAGCAAAGATACAGTCAACCCCCACCCAGCCAGCAGTTTTGGTCTCTGGCTACTTCTGTCAAGCCAAACAAATTTCATTGTTGGAAGGAAAAGCCACTGAGCTGACAAACCATGTTGGTATGCTTTGGGAGGGCTCCCAGACTTTCTCCTACCTCCCGTCAGGATTGGTAATGGCCTGGCACACTGGTGGAGTGACTGGTCCCTTCCAGGGGTAGCTGCAGTCAGAGCACGGCTTGATAACAAAGCCAGCCAGTACTGCTGTCCCAACCATGTCTCTGGATGTTTCCAAGGAGAAAGCAGGCAAGAAATATCAACCATAGGCTAAAGACACCTGCCTTGAAATTCAGGAGAAGATCATTCAACCCCACAGTCTCTACCACAGTGCTGCAAGACCTGAGCTGCATCAGGGCCTCTGCACCTTCCACTCCCTACAGGTTCCCTGCTCCAGCCTTGCCAGGGGAGAGAAATGCCCACATACAATGGAAATTGGGCAGCAAGGATGATGAAGGCACAGAGCCCCACATCCCTTAGGAACCCAGAGTTTTAAAGGGAATGCTGTGGGTAAGAAGGGTGGCAAAAGCTCAGTGGGTGTGCCAGCTGGCATCCAAGCCTCGAGGTAAGGACATTTCAGCCATTGCATGTTGCGAGCCTCCATCAGCCAAGTCAACTCGAGTCTCTGAAGTCCTCCCTTTCCATCTCCTCTATGCACCAGTTTGCTTCACATCCAAAAATCTACACCCAACTTCAATTTGAAGATTTCATTCTGATTTACCTGTACCAACACCAGGTCACTACCAATTACCCAAACTAAGCTAAACTGATGGAATAGATGTTAGTACACCTCCAGCTCGTTCCTCACGCAGTTCTCAGTCACAGGGCTGAGACGGGAGACATCACATATCTGCAGCCTCACTGCCCAAGTCCCCCCCCACACAGTAATGAAGCATTTGTACCCTTCCAGGCTTGGCAGGATCCTGAACACTGACCTTACTGCCTTACACATCTTTTAGACACAACAGAAACGTGCTCCTGGTACTTGAGAGGCTGCTGCTCATGCACCAAGCTCTGTATATTCCCCAAGCTGGAACTACACAGTTGCTGTAATAACTCCATTTGAAATTGGTCAACTCTGTGCTCTCTGTAGCTCTCCCCAGGGCAGTGAAGCCAAAAGTCCTGGTATGGACATTTACATTAAATAGTCAGAAGACTTGAAATTAGTATGAGATTCCATATTGCTTTTTTTCTGCAAGCAAAGGAGTAATGAAACAAAATCATAAGCTTTTCTCCCTAGAGCTTAAATAAATAGTCCACAGAAATACTGAGAGCTTTATAGCGTGCCAGACCACCTCTCAACCCCACAGCCATGAAAAGGAGATAACGTTTTAGTATCTACAGGCTTCTTGTTTCCCCCCTGGGGCAAAATCTATCACTTGCATAATCATCATCTGGATAAACACAAACCACAGAGAGCCAGCCTACTGGCTGCCTCCTGTCAAACGCACCAGGTGTCTGAATAGCCCGTGTCAAGGAGCTCTGCGCACACGGGAGCCGCGCTGGCTCGCGTGGCTGCGGCTCCGCACCCGCACCCGCAGCACTCTCACGAAACCAGCAGAGATGGACCTTGGACGCTTCTGTGGGGAGCACCGCTGCCCCACTGCAAAGGCCCTCGGACGGACGCATTGGAGCAGCCCCTGCCCGAGCAGGGTGAGGCGCCCGGGGTGCCCGCGGGCCCTTCCCGGCCCGGCCGNCGACCTGCCCGTGCCGGAGCGGGACGGGGAGCCCAGGGCAGGCAGGGCTGCAGAACTTTTGTAAGGGGCGCATTTTCAGTGCGGGACGTAGAGACATCGTTATTCCTCCGTCACTTGGGGTGCTGTGCCTTCCCCCCCTGTCCCCCAGCCTTTATTGCAGAGGGCTGGGGACAGAGGAAGATCCCATGGGACAGCGGTAGAGCCGCAGCTGCGACTCAGGTACTGCCGTGAAGGAGAAATGCTGTTGTAGAGACTTCATGGGGCTTATTTCTACCCAAGAATGCTACCAAAAGGTCCCCCCACCTAACAGGCTCAGCAGGCAGGTGAAGAGCCATCTCTGGCAAAACAGCGGGTGCAATCCCGCCCCTGCATTGCTCCACTCTCCACAGCAGGCAAACCTTTCTGCAGGTATTAATTAATTTAGACCGTTCCACAGTTCCATGGACAGAAAAACCACTTGTCCTCCCCATTGACAAGGGGTGAAAGAAGTTCTCTGAGTTGTTTGAGCCCACAGACACAGCAGTGAAAGAGCAGGGATTGGCGCTTGGGTATAGTTTCAGAAACACCAGCTGTTTTGGGATTATTACTGTGGGGCTCAGTCACCCAGGTAGAGCTGGGAGTCACAGAGGAACACACACCAGCCACAGGGATGGACCAGATCCAAATCTGTTTGGCCACATTCCCTTTTT
>VWZN01004070.1:127793-145772 GCA_013396955.1 Regulus satrapa | reverse complement strand
GAGCCCAGCAGTCCCCCACACTCTCTTTGTGGTTATGAGAACAAATTTCTAGCTCTGTTTCCTCTGAAGCCAGACCTGCTGCAAGTAGGGAAATGGACACCCAAGAGAGAGGCACGGGCAGAAATCAAAGATTTCTTTATCATTTGAAGCAAGTTTGTGAAATAAGTTTTCCAGAAGGAAAGAGACAGAGATGTTCTAAAATCCAGTCCCTCCTCTATAAACAACCCAAACCATCTTGTGTGCTTACACAGCAAAATGTCTCAGAGGTACAAACAGATATTTTGATCCAATTTTCTTTTGGGTTTTTTTTTTTTTTTTCTTTTCAATGAGCTTTTTTCCCCACAACATAATTTTTAAAAAGCCCTGAGAGCCGCCAAGGGTCCCATGGCTGGGAGCGGTGATGACAGCAGCCCCAGCTCCGCTGCGAGCCTGGGTTGTATAAAGCATGACGTGACGTAAGTAATACACACTGCTGTGGTCAGGGGGAGGCTGGCACTCCGAAAAGCCAGGAATATTATATAACAACTTACATAATTACCTCTTGCATAATGCCAGGGAAAAGGCCCTCTGTATCGCAGCTGTGGTTTCTATGGCATTTTGCTGAAGCACAGCTTCTTCTAAGAGGTTCATTTGTGCTTTGTTTCAGGAGCCTGCAGCTCCATCCATGCAGACAAACAGGTGAGAGTCCCGCATTCATAGCAGCTTTAGCTGGAGAGGTGAGGGGTACACTAATGGGATCTTAGAGCAGGGCAAGAGCTTTGGCTTTTGGGCAGCCCTGCTGACTTCAGTACTCTGAGAAGCAGAAGACTGTCACGTAAGAGCACCATCCGAAGCTGTGAGTGTTGTGTAGCCTCCACTGCTTGTAGGAAATGAGATGGACTCTAACTGACAATGGCAGCGGCCAAATCCCTTCCAGGCTCACTCCTCTCTTCCCTTTGTTGTTAGACACTATTCATAGCAATGCCTCCAGGCAGGGCTCCTGCACACTGATGGATTTCAGCAGCTGAGAGGTGACCCAACCTGCTTGCTTAAAAGGAAGAGGAAGGACTAGGAGCAGAAGATTTCATCGCATCAGGACAAGATTTGGGCAGTGAGTTTGCAGAGCTTTTCCATGTGCTCACTGGTATCTCAGCATGGACTCTCCCAGGGATCATGCCCTGTGCCATAAAGTCAGAGGTAGCTTTACCTTCGCTTCGGTGCTCACAGGATCCGGCCTTTTGGTGACTATCAGACATAACACAGGCACGACCCACAGCTCCTGTGCATTACTGAAGCATCTCACAATGTATGTTACTCTGCACAGCACCCGGGAAAAAAAGGTTTATCTCAGCTAAACAAGACACTTCTTGCAGACCAGTGCTTGCATTTGGTGAGAGAATGTGCGGGAAAGCAGAAGGGCAATCCAGGACAAGAATATTTAGGCTACAGTATAGAAACTGAGGGTGTCTCTGAGGCTGCAGCAGCTGGGGATGCAAACCTTCTCTGAAGGACTGGGAATGCAGGGCACAAAAGGACTGAGGATTTTGTGTGGGAGACTGTGAGTGCAGTTTAAGAAAGGAAGAGTATGACTAGAGAACAACAGGCAGATTTTAAAGCCTTGCCCACCCAGGAGCAAAAAGAGAAAATTATTTTTTAGAGGTGAGAACATGGGTTATGCCAGTGCGACCCTGGAGATCTCCAGGAGGCAGTGGGAAATGTGGCATGCAATCCTCTTCAGGTGGATTTGACTTTGTAACACCATACTGGCACTCAAGGATTTGTGTACAATCCTTTGAAATACTAAAGCAAGAGAGGAATTCCTCCCTCATCCCTCATCATCAATAAAATATTGTAACTAGAGCCTGCTGAAGGACAGCTGAGAAAGGCAGGGCCACAAAAACACATACGGGCAAAAAAGGTCAAGCAAGCAGCTTGAATTCAGTATTGGGTGTCTGCCTGCCACTCTGAGCTCTGCAGCCCAGAGCTGCAACAGAGACATTTACAACATGGCTGAGGCTGGGATTTAGTGATCAGGTAAGATGAAATCTGGGCAGCTAGAAGGGGTGGCTGCTCCCCGTTCCAGAGAATTATGGAGCCCTATGCCAGAGAATGCTCTAATTCTCCTCTTCCCAGTGCCTTGGGCATATGGGTGGTGCCTTGCAAGGTTCCTTGCCGTGTAAAATGCACTCTGGGCATGGCTGGGTGCTGCTGGAGAGGTGCTCAGGTGCCTGCAAAGGCAGCAGCAACTGCAGTGAGAGCGGCCTCAGCAGTGACAGAGCTGAGCCACTGTGCAAACAAGTGCCCTGTGTGCAGCCCTCGCTTCCTTGGGACACACCAACAGCCATGCCCAGAGTCTGAAGGGAGCCAGTAACCATAAATAATTCCTCCTGTCTGAGCTGCTCCTCGAGGAAGAGGAGGCACTGGGGCTCAGCACAGCTTAGCTGTGGGCTCTCAGCCTCCCAAAAAATGAGTGGGAGAGTCCATCACTACATGGTGAATTTGGGTGATACAGCTGCAAATTTCCTTCTCAGCCCACTGGGCAGGCAATGGCCCTCAAGCTACCAGCACTTAATATGAGGCTGTGTGTATTTTTTAATTGGATGTGGAGGCAATGACAGCAGATCCTCCTCCACCCCATGATGCCTGTGCAGTTCTTTATGACGGCTTCAAATGAGCTGGATTAAAGAACTGGTCTGAGTTTGAAGTAACTGTGTTTATCTTTTGGAGAGCGCATTTTGAAGCCAGATAAGTTCTGTGGTCTAGTTTGTCACACAGCTGGACTGACGCACGCTGGCAGGGGGGACAGGGAGGCAGAGCTACTTATGCAGGCACCCTTTGTGGAAGAAATACCCATGGACCATCCTCCAAAACCCCAGGCAGCACTGTCTAACTAGTGGAACAGCACATACAGATTAGGGTTTCCCTTTGCCTGGGTTTCATGGGGTGAAAAGAGAGAAAAAAGACACATGTTTTCATTCCCTTTGCCTGTAAAACAGCCTCTCATCCACAAAGCATGGAGCTTCTGCGAGATAAGAGCCCGTGGGGGAGCCAGGATCTACCCCTCATTTTTATTGATGTTTACACTTGCCTTTTAATGAGCTCCAGCAGGTTCTCGCTTCCAGCTGCAGTTGGTCCTTTTCAAAGTTCAAGGTCTCATTTTGCATTATCGTTCCAACGCCAAGTGCAGCCTTAGGGAGGAGAGGAACAACCAGGACTTCTCTTCTGAGAAACAGCACCAGTTTAAGCAGCCCCTAATCCAGTAGTGCTTTGTCTGCTGGTCTTACTGGGTACTCCTGCAGGAAAACTGATCCCTCTGGAAAAAAAATACTTGGCAAAATAATCACAGTTTTCTTCAAGCAGATCAGCACTGGACAGCAGCAAGTACCCTGAACTTGGCACCTGTGGCCTGGCTGCCTGAACAGAACATTTACCACTCAGTTGGGGTGGGCTCTCCGTTCTGCATCCCTTCCCTGCTGTTTCCTTTGCTGTACTTGCAAACAGATCTTTTGCCCAATCCACCTCAAGGTCCTGCTGGTAAGACAACCACAGTGGTGGGGCTTGCTGCTGGCTGCAAGATACTGACACAAAAAAAAAAAAAAAGCAAATACTGGAAGATTTCACCTCTGCTGAGAATCTTAGTCCAGTGGTTCTTTAAGTAATGGTACCAGTGTAACATGGTATCTCTGCCAAATGCTCAGCCTGACCAGCCCTTCCAGCTCCTTGAGGTCTGGGGTTGCATGTGCACATCCCAGGCTGGGCACCTCTGGAAAGCTCACCTGTAAGCATCCTACATACACAGGATTCATGGACAACTAGCTCATCTAGCCTCTTCCCCCAGCAACGCTAGCAGCAGGTGCCCAGGGAAAGTGCAAGAAGCAGGAACATCTCTATCCTATCACAGCAATTTTTGGCTAAAAGACTTCTCAAGGTTATGTTTGCATGTTTGCATTTAACAGCCATAGGCAGAATTCTTCATGAGTTCATAATTTTTTGTTAGTCCTCTTGTACATGCTCCCCAAAACATACTTCAGACATGGCTGCAGCCTTACTAGGTCAAACTGTTTAAAGCAGCCTGCTGACTTGGTGACTTTGCAGAAGATCAGCCAATGCAGAAAGACAAAAATCTGATAATAACTTTCTAACCATTTACAAACAGCTTTAAGGCGTGCTCATTCTAAAAAAAAACCCAAACCAACAATAAAAATGAAGCTCCATTACCCTCAAAGATCTCTGCACATGCAGGGCTCCCATCTCTGGTGCCTTTTTAATTGTGAGTTCCTCAAACACCACGGTTTTATTTTTTGATCTTCCTCCTCCTGATAAGTGCTCCAGTGTTGGTGTCGCTGGTCGGATCCAGCTGGTCTGTGGCAGCATCTGTCTGGAAATTGCTTATCTTAGCCTGCGGTCCTTTTATTTCCTTCCCCATCAGCTGCAGCAGAGATTTTCACTCCACGTGGTGAATTTCACTCTGCTCTAAATGAATTCATGCTCCTTCTCCATGTTTCAGTGCTAATTTTGTGACTTGTCTATGAGTTTACAGCAAGAGCCAAATTACACTGGATTTATTATCCTCCTGAGCAAAAGCATTTATCTGCTGCTTTTGCAGACCTGCAGCTTGTGGGGCTGAGAGAGATACACTGGCCCTCACAGGAACACATACAGGGTCTCACCTCCCTAGTGGGGCAGAGAGGGTCCAAATCATAAATGAAAAACAGACAAGGACACATTTGGACCACAGATCAAAAATCCAGGAAAAGAAACAGGACTGCAGATAGACCAGACAAAACAGGCAGACCTTTTGTGTCAAAAACCATGTAATGCAAATGTCTCATTCATGAGTATGGTCTGGGCTGAGATAAAATCTTTGGGGCAGGGCAGGAGTTCAGATGGGAATGTGGTAAGTTCTAACTTGCTTAGTTTTTTAAACAAAATAAGATGACCTCCAGAGTGAGAGGAAAGCCGGAAAGTGAAGTGTTGGCCAGTCTGACCTAAAAAGAGTGAGTGTGGAAAGTCATTGATTCTGTATCTGCTGCTCCCTTTTTACGGGTCCTGCTTTCGGGTGTTTCATTTTGCAGACAGAGTTGTGCCTCTCACCTGGTGAGTGATAAGCACGATGCCAGGGCACTCCAGAGCTGGCTCTGCAGCTCAGGCCGCCCTCTTGGCCTAGTTCACATGAGTATTTAATACAGGAGTTATGAACCATCTCATTAGGATGAAGCCAAGAGAGGTTCAGGGCTGCTGGCAGGACCAGCAGCTATTAGATTCTTCACAAAGCAGAGGGAAATGCCCACAAGAGGGAGAGTTGGTGCCAGTCTCCGCTGTGATTCTGTGCAAACAGCGCTTCCCTGCCTGGCAACTCTAAGAGCCATTCCCCTCGCTCCTCTTCTCCCAACAGAAATGTTTCCCTCTCCTGGAGATTCCCTTTTCCATGGTGCTTCCCCTCCCCTCCTTTCTTCACATGGCTGGTATTTCATCTTCTTCATGTGGACTAAGCCCAAAGGCCACACCACTGTCGGAGTGCCAGATGTGGCGCCATCGGAAAGGCGACTGAGATGGTTTCTCTGCTCTTGCTGCTGCTCTGCTCCCCTTTCCTCCCACTCACACTGGACTGTGCTGGGAGGGCACTCCTGCACCAGCCTCAGCACACACAGCCCCCCTCTGGCTCATCACTCAGTGGTGGCAGCCCTGATTGCTACCCCCCATGGGCACAGCTGGAAAATACCATTTCTGCTGGGCTCTGCCCGGCCTCAACACTCCAAGCCTAAAGCAGGCTCCAATGGGGGAATGGGATTTTCAATCTATTTTCCAAAAACAGTTGGTGGCTACCAGCAACAGGGTCTCTGAGCTTCTGCAGGGCAAAGCTGAATGTGAGGAAGTACCGGAAAACACTGGCCATGTGGGAACAGCCACTCTGTAAGCTTCTGTGGCTGGAAGTCCTCAATGGTGCTGGAGCAGCACAAGCACCAGCAGAACTTTTCTTGTGGGATCATCCCAACAGCTCCACAAACAGCATCCCTATGCTCCCAGATCCAGAAACTTTTAAGAAATATTTTGATTCTTTTGGCTGGTGATTTAGCAGGAACTGTAACACAGCTCACAGCATTCCTGGGGCAGTTTCCTAAACTGAAACCTCAGAGAAATGCCTTCAGAGGAGATCCACATGAACCACATCACCAAAGTCACCACAAGACCCCCAAGCATGGCGCATCTTGCCACCATTAGCACCTAGCTGCCAGAACAAAGGAGGTATAATTGGTTCCCTCTGCAGAGAGGGATTTTTCTGCCTGAGGGAAAAAGTCATGGACTCTTCCTCTGAAGCACATTGTGGCTGGTATGAACGTGTCAGGCATTGTACACAAAACTGCCCTGGAGAGCAGCATTAACATGAAAGCACAGGAGCCTCTAAGCCTGATCAGTGGCCAAGGAGCTCACCCCACTAGTGAGCATGGTCCACATCCCAGCTGGGAGCACTGGGCAGGGAAGCCAAGGAGATTTATCAGCACACCCATAGGATCTGCCTTGCAGGACAGCCACACTGCTGTGCAAGATGGTGCACGTTGACAGGGAGGATGGAAATGCAAAAAGGAAAGAGTGATGACCCCAGGATGGTCCAAGAGACAGAGAACCTCTCCTGTGAGGAAAGGCTGAGAACAGGGTTTGGTCACCTGGGAATAGAGAAGGCCTAGGGTGACCTAATTGCATCCTTCCAGTACCTGAAGGGAGCCTACATGAAAGATGGAGAGAAATTTTTTGCAAGGCCTCGTAGTGACATGGAAGGAACAGATTCAAACTGAAAGAGTACATTTAGATTAGATATTAGGGAAAAAATCCCTACTGCGAGGGAGCAAGGCACTGGAACAGATTACCCAGAGAATTCGTGGATGACATATCCCTGGAAGTGTTCAAGGCCAGGTTGGATGAAGCTCTGAGTAACCTGGTCTAGTGGAAGGTATGTCTGCCCATGGCGGGGAGCTGGAACACTGGAAGATGATCTTTAAGGTCCCTTCCAACCCAAATCATTCCATGACACTATAATTCTAAGACAGATTTATTTTAAGTAGAAAATTTAATCACTCACTTTCAAATTATAGCTCTAGGACTGGGCTCACGAGCTCATGTATCCAGTTAACTTTTTAGAGCATTTAGGATGATCTGGCATGTGCAGAAATGCAGAGTGTGAAAAATCTGCACCTAATCCCAGCTCCTGCAGTGGATCAGAGCATCTTGTTCAGCATTCCCTGCTCGCAGAGGGTTACCTGAGCAGGTACAATAAGACAGCAGTGTAAGCAGTGGCTTAGAAAATACAACTGAGTACTGCCAGCAGCATGTTTTTACTTGGCTTAAGGCATGCTGACAGGAAATAACATAGCCAAAAGGCATGTTACCATGGGGAAGGTGGGGAGGTCAGAGGTGGGAAGGCAAAGCAGAAAGGCAAGGGCCACCCCTTGGCAGGGGCGAGGCAGTGAGGTTATTTACATAACAGCCAGTGGATATGTGTCTTATTTATACAGGATTAGAAGAACGAAAGTAGAGTTATGTTGAGTGAGATCATTTAATAGTACACAATTACTTCATACAGATTTAGCTAGTGGTAATTAAAAGTGAGGTTGTGCTCTGAGGCAGAGTTCCCCTGCCACTGAATTCAGGTCCAGTGGGAAGCTCACGCTTGCAGCCACTCACAAAATCAAATCCCTACAGGTCAGACATTTCCCCATGCGACTTAACTCTTGTGTCCTTTGAAGCTATATTTTAGGTTTAAATTTCAATCTTGATCCTCCTTTCTTACCTTTAATTTCTCCCTAGATTGAAATCCAGAGGCAGCTTCCATCTGCTGATCTGAGTGCCCTGGTGAAGGAGAACAGGATCCCATGCTTCCCCAGCTGGGCAGCCTCAGGCAGCCAGGAGGCAGCCGTGCCACTGGAGTGTCTTGCTCCCTGCCCTCATGGAAGAGTTCAGAAATATGCTACAGAGAGGAAGCAGATCCGCCTTGGGAGTGGAGCTTGGAAATGTTATGTTTTCATCTGAAAGCAAAATCAAACCATGTAGACCCCTGATGCAACACAATGCCAGGGTGTCAGGAGATTTTTTGGCTTGCCAGGAACCTAAAATAAGTATTTTCAGCCTGAGTGAAGTTGACATAAATATTTTCTTTCTCTTTTCTTCCCTCTGAACTCAAGGTGAATCAGAAGCCACCGGTTCAGGCATCTTGGAAATAAATTTACAGCATCAGAGAATGTTTTCCAAGTGCCCCAGTGAAGTAAAAAACTTGCTCCTTCCTTTCTGTCTTCACCCACGTGTGACTGCATGAGCCCTCTGTCTCTGCGAGAGCACAACTTTTACTACTCTGGCAGCAGAAAGACATGAAATCACATTTGCCCAGTTCCCCATCCTTTTTCACCTGTGCACAGCACACACGGGGCGTGCCTTGGGCTGGGGGGCTGTGTCAGAGATGCCTCCAGCACTCCACAGCAGCTGCATGGCACCCACACTGGGAGGACCCAGATGGCATCCTGGGGACAGGGCATGGATGGCTGCAGGGACCAGAGCCCAGCTAGGGACACCATCCAGGAGCGCCGTCAAGTGGAGACAGCGTGGGCTGAAGACATTTCTCTCACCTCCACACACACAGCTGCAATATCCCCAGCGTGTCCTGGCACAGAAACCAGTAGAGCAGATTTTCACAGTGATGAACACAGGGGAAAAGAGAAACAGAGGGACATTGTGTGAAGGCCAAACACCCACACCAGCTTTGCAGAAGTGTCTTGCTTTCCACCTGCTTATTCCCACCCACTTAGGCAACTTAATACTGACTTTTCATTCATACTTTTAAAAAAAAAATCATTTTAAACAAAACTATCTAATTACAGAGTAAATATTTAGCTTGAAATGAGCAGACAGATATTCAAAGCCATTTTCTGACATGACAGATGATCTGAAAGGAGCTATGCTGCAGGCATTGTGTGCCGATCAAACCCAATTTAAAAATACAAGGCATAGAAGCAAAAATAGACATGACCCTAAGCACAAACATCCCCACACAGGCAAATGTCTCCTGTAAAGTGCCATGGGTGATTTCATGGCAGCTGAACCCGGCAGCACTGGAACAGCATCACCCATCCCTGAGGGTGCTGCCACGGTTAATCCGTGTGAACAGCACTGAAGCAACACACAAACATTGCCCTGGCAGGGCTTGTCCAACTGCTCCAGTTTTGGGACCCCAGCATAGGCCCAGATATTTCCTAAGTTAGTTAGGACCTAAATTCTAGCTCTTGATGTGCCGGGTAGAACCCAAATGACCCTTGCTACCTTTGCCCACCTAAACTATTGTGACATTCAGCTGATGGGTGGGAGCCAGGTAATGTGGAAAAAATAACCTTTTCACCCTTAAATGCTGAGGAGCTCATATCCAAGCATTCACACTCCAGGAGGAGGAGTGTGAATCCTGAGGAGCAGAGGAACAGGAGCAGCTGCACCTGCTTAGCATCACTAGCTCCAAGTTCACAGGGCATGCTTGGAGATCAACATTTTCCCAAAGCTTTGGCTCAAACCCTGATGCTCCTGAAGCAGCCCTGAGCTTGCAGCAGAAGTGGATGGAGACATGAGTCCAACTTTGGTAAACAGGATTGGGAAACAGGAGCTCTAGAGCTACACACCACCCACCCAATGGAAAAATCACCTCAGAATGGCCGGAGCCTGTGCTGGGTCCCTGCAGGAGTGAAGGGATATGACCAGATGTGGGTATGGCTCCACGTGGGAAATGCAGCTCCAGGCAGGACCCAGGGCATCCTGGAGAGGAGAGGAATGAGAAACCTCACTGCCCACACGTTACATGTGGGAAACCAGCAGGACATTTATGGGATTAGATGCAGAAGGAAAATCCTGAAGGCAGTAGCTCTGGGACAGGAAAACATAAGTGAGGAAATCACACAGTATGTCTGAGTCACTGTGCCCACATCCTGGGGAATGCATTAGCTAAGGAAGGCAGGGTCTCCACCAGGTTATCCTGATGTCTAATGACCCAGATATTTTGAAACAAGCAGCTGCAGCAATGACAATGAAAACATGGACATCACGTGGCTCCTGGCAGCATTCTTCTCTAGCACACCAATACTAATGAAGACAACTTCAAGCGTGAGGCACTAGTCTGGTTCTTCAAACTGAGGGCTGAGCAGAAGGCACCAAATGGTCTTGTGGGCAGCAGGAGGTGATGCCACTGCCCAGAGGACACAGCCCATCAGTCCTTCCACACCAGTCTCCAGCCTCTTCCCCTTGGCTGTCACTAAGGCACGCAGCCATCACAGCTATCCTGTGCCTGAGGTTTGGGATTCATACTTTTAGAACCCTTCCCTCCAAGAGGCCCCAGGGCCAGGGCCACCCCGCCACCACTGCCAGGCTGTGTGGTCCCTTCACCTTTTGGTCAACCTTTGACCCAATTTTTAGCATTAACACCATGCTAACAATGGTCCTCCAGATTTCCTACCCAGGGGCTTGGTGGGTTTCTTTTGCAGGAAGCAGCTGTAAAGTCAGACCACCAGAGGGCCAGGTCTGACACCGGGTCCTGGGTTTAGTGCTCTTCCCTGGTCAGTGACATCTGCAAGGTGGAAGAGAAGAGGCCAGTCCTGTTCCTGGTGTGGCCACAGACGCTCACCACTGCAGCACAGCTTTGGCTCTGGAAATGGCCTTCCTGCACATGGAGAGCCAGGAGATGCCTGAGATATCACAGGCCCAGGCACCTTGCTGTGGCTTTGGGAGGCAAGGGCTGGTAACTCCCAAGCTCTGAAGCCTCTCCAGGTTGTTCACAGAAACACTAGTGAAAGAAAAGAGGTGTTTAAAAAATAATTGTAAAATGAAGTGGAATAATAAGTGTCCTGGATAGAGGAATCCCAGAAATATCATGACCTTGACTGCCCTAGTGGGTAAGACAGCTCTGGGTTTCACAGCCCTGTAGTGAGTCCTGGGAGCCTGGATAGACTCAGCTTTATTGGTCCTGGTTCTCCTTTTAATTTTATCCAGATAGCCAGACTGCTAAAGTACCGTTCAAAATGTGCTTTTCTGCTTTTTCTGCCTTGTATCATCCTGTGTGCCCAAGCCCTGCTGTTCCCATGGGTCATCCTTCGGGCACATTCATGGCTCTTGGTTTCTTCTGACTTAGACAATGAGATGGCAGCTTTTAAAAGCATTTGTATTTTCCCCAATGCCTGGAGTGAAACTGAGACCAGAAACATTTCTGGGCATGAAACATGCCTCTGAGCATGTTAGGATTCTGTTCCATGAGGACTTCTTGGCTGCCAGAGGGCAGGAGCAAAGGATTTGGAAAAAGATACCTTCTGCTCTGTAGCACTCCCTGAGCAGCCACCTACCACACCAAGCCAATCAGGGCAGCGTAGCAGAGCTCAAAGCTTGGGACCTGATTGTTTGCAAAGCAGAAAAGGTGAGATTCATCCACTGCCTCTTCTCTCCTCCTGACAACTCTCATTTTATTTTGGGCACAGATGCTCAGACTCAGTGCTGGTAACTGTTCTAGAAACATGTGGCCCCAGGAGACGGATGGAGCTGCAGTGGCAGGGAGGGAATGACGTGGATACACGTGGTGAGCAAAATCTCCAGGGTCACACCAGATATGTACTGTACCCAGACCCAGCTCTTTTTCAGGACACACTTCCTGCACTCACAGGACTGCTGGGATCTCAGCCTTGGCAGTGCCCATAAGGATGCTCCTGTTCCTCTAGAGCCACTCAGCTGTGCGGATCCCCTGCAAGGGGACAGGAAGTCATAAAAAGGCACACAGTGATCCATATTTCACATTTTCCCAAAGGAAACCAGAGTTAAAATCCACCATGCATCTCTGCAGCTCCAAGTAGAGATGGACACTGCTACATCACAGGGACAAAGTGGCCTCTGGCTCTGCACCATGGTCACACAGTACATGTCCCTGGGGCCATCAGTTACCAGCAGGGAGAGGAATGCCCAGCCAAGGTGTTTCTCAAAGGACCCCTTTGTTTTTGTCAAGATGTTTCATTTCCAGTGGAGGCCCTGGGGAAAGGCAGCTGCCAAGGCATCCTGAAAGGTATCCTGCAAGCGGGATGAGGCCATGCCACAGATGGGCAAGGCTCCAGGGTATTTAGTTTTCTAAACGTACAGAACTCCCCAGCTCCCCCCGCAGTGCCAGATCACACCTGGCCTCCAGATCACAGTGGGCTTTGTGCAGCTGCTGAGATGTCCCCCTTGAGGCACCTTCCAGGGTGCTGCCATGGTTCTAAGCACCACAGGCCATTGCTGGGCGCCACTGATGGTCACCACTCCCACACAGTTTGAGTAGCTCTGGCCAGGCGCAGATGTGTTCAGCCCCTGGAGGGAAACTTGGCTTCAATTTCATGTTTTTGTTTTGAGGGTACCATTCCTCAGTGGAATGCGACATACTTGAGAGCTTGAAGACTACAGGATCAGCCAGAGGAAAATTAGAAAGTCTAACATCCCATCCCTGGGGTTATTTATGACGCTCCTTGCTACTAGGGATGCTTTACAGCTGCTGCCTGCATGCTGGTCTTTGGAGGGACAACCAGAGCAGCTCCCTTAGCTCTGCACATGGGGGTTTTGCCCGGCTTTGGAGGGAGGACACTGGCTGATGGTGAGGAGGCCTTTCATGGTCCCGCACAGCTCACAGATAACACCGGGCCCAGCTTGCCAGCAAACTCATGCTGCTGTTGACAGGTATCAAATCCACAGTGCAAGAGGTATTTGATGGAACTAACGAGCCTGTGGGAATGGGGTTTTCCCCTCAGCCCTGCGGCAAGCCCAGGTATTTGCTCTTTTCAAGTCAAAGCTATCTGAGAGCCCAGGGCTGAAGAGATATTTTGCACAGCCGCTCAGTGACCCAAATTGCTGAGCCGGGCTCTGCCCGGCCTCCCCTCCAGAGCTAATGACCCTCTCAACCATGGGAGGACCTGGATCTCAACCAGGGATGAGTCGGCTTCACCACAGCTGTCATCTCCGATGCTTCAAGGCTGTCTCACCTAATCTGACCCTGCGAAGTGTGTCAGACTCACCCCTCCAGACCTCTGGATGCACTGGCTCTCAGCTCAGCGCTGGTCACATCACACTGTTAGTGGGGAGCAAGGGGGTAATTTCTGTTCCTTTACCACAAATCCTATTGCGGGTCCCCGGAGAAGAAATAAGAGTGTTATCCCTGGGTTGCAGCTCTGCAGCCAGCTCAGCCCTCACACTGCAAGGCCACTGTGCAAATTCAGCATGCACCAGCTTTTCCCCAACTCAGACTTTTTCATTTTCTCCCCAAACGTTTCAATCAGCCTCCCACAATACAAAAGCTTTCTACCACCTGTGCAAAACTTTGCATGCATGGCACTGATTCTCCCTTTTCCTTTCTCACCTTCAAGCCCTGCAGCTGAGTGGGACCAGCAGAGCAGGCAGCTCACCCAAATTCACACTGGGGTGAGCCAAAATCCCTTCCCAGCCCCTCGTGCTGTGGGCGCAGGCATCTGCAGCTGCCCTGCACTAGGAGGGAGAGCGTGGGGACAGCCAGCGGCATCACGCCCACGTGAGCCACGCTCGGCCAGGAGCAAGGAGCTATTTCTGGAGAGCCGCTTCTCGTGGAGCAGAAGCGGCAGAACTCAGAAGCACTGACCGAAAAAGAAAAGCCCTGGTGTTTGGAAGGGGAAAGAGAGATTTCCCAGCCTCCTGCTGGGAAGGACGAGCGACATCCTTGCAAAAATAAGAGAGGACTGCAGCGCTCTGTGGCAGCAGGACTCCAGAGGAGCTCAAAGGCTACTTCAGTAAGACCGTAAACACGCCAGATCTGCTGTTGTTGCAGAGCTCTGTGAAATTGGTGATGTCTGAGCAGAGTTCAGCTGGAGAGCGCTGGTGCTATAAAAAACAAAGTGACTTTGGGCTTTGACGCTTCCTCCTGACACACAAAAAGGTGATTTGTGGTTCAAAAGACAAGGAATTTATCATCAAAAGGAGCTGGGACAGAGCTCAGTGTTTACACATGGAAGAACAAGACAGGCACCGAGAGGAGATATATTTATACTCATCCATTAATAAAAGAAGCCAAGTCAACCATACCTTTGTGCTAAAGTTAGAGCACAGCACTCTGCATGTCCTTAAAAAGGCAAGAAAGTTTCCACAAACTGGGACAGCTGCTCCCAGCGCCGGCTCTGTGCATCTCCTCCTCGGCACTCCAGCATGGGTGTGCTGCAGCAGGAAAGGGGCCAAATGTGGCAAGGCTTCTCCAAGTGGGAAGGCTGACTCCTAGAGTCTGGTCATGGGCTGGTGGCTACTGCATCTCAGGAGCCAAACAGTCCCTGCTGCACCGTCAGAGACCTGCAGGAGACGACTGCCTCCCGTCAGAAACAAAAATCCTCCAGTTTCAGCTCCAGTATTCTCACTGCTTCCCTGGTTATGGGGCTCACACAAGCCAGGAGCTTTCTCCTCTACCATGGGTGACACGGGGGAATGCTGGGCTTGTCACACTCGGGCTGGCCCTGTGGGCAAGGACTTGATTTGTTGGGCTGCCTCCACCGACCAGCAAAGGGAAGAGAAGCAGCGCCGAGATTTGGGCTGAAGGGTCAGTGCAAGCCTAAGGTGACCAGAGAGCGCCCAAGACAGAGGATGGTCCATCTCCAGTGAGGGCAGCAATAGGGCTGCATGGTGCAAGTCACTGGAAGCTCTGGACTAGTATTTGGCACTGAAAAATGCTTTAGCAATCACTAATTGCAGCAAGTTTGTTAACCCACAGCTACGGCTGGAGGTGCCTGGCTTCACCTGCCGCGTGCCGGGGAACGTTACACCAACTGGCAGGAAAAATACAGAAAAGTCAGTTCTCTGTTCCTTGGGAGGTGCTTCTAGAAAGCAATCAATTATCCTTCCTCACACTGTTGTCTTCCTGTTTCCCTTCTCTCGCCCCACCCAGTTCCAGCCCTCAAACTGTGCTGGAAGCAGCAGGAACCAGCACTGGACACACTACGCCAGGAATGACTGCGTTTCCAGCAAACCCAGAGCAATCACAAAAAAAAAATGCATCTCGTCTAAATCAAAGTTAAGCACACGGCAGTTTTTCTTCTCCACACTCCAGTGAAATGGCTGCAAGCAACAACCAGGCCCGGCTGCACAGGGAAGGAAACGGCTGCGGGCACACGGCGGAGAGGGAGTCATCCCTCACCTCCCAGGACACGGTGAAGTTGTTGGCACAGCAGAATGCATTTCCCCTCTGAAATCTCACGCTGGAGATGCTACAGTTATCTGAACTTGACTGACCTTTGAGCACTAGATGGCCTCCACAGACATCTTCCAACCCAAATTATTCCACAACTTTGCAATTTTCTGCATAAAGACAGAAAGAGGGCATGCAAATAACTCTTCCTCCCACACCAGCTGCTAAGCTAAGCTCTCCTATCAAAGCGATGCTCAGGCTGCCATCTCTGAGCCAGTGCAGTCGATGGAAGTCCAGCAGCAAAATCCTGACAAGAAGCCAGCTTTGCTACTGGCACAGGGATCAGGACTTCTTCCTGAGCTTTTGGGTCAAATCTGATGCAGCCTGTCAGTGCCAGCCTAAGACGCAGCCTTAGCAGTCACACTAACCTCACCCTTGAGCTCTTCTGCAAATTCAGTTTGAATTCATAAACCATTTCAATGTGATCCGAACGCTTTCCAGCAAACGTTACCGTTTATCGACTCCATCCCACCCTGCCGCCGGCAGGCGCAGCCGCGTGGCACCGGGAATCTTGCTCGGCAGCCAGGCTGGTGGACCCTGGGCTGACAGCAAGACCCGAGGCACAGAGCCCACGCCCAGGTTATTGCCAAACCCTCTCCTCAGGTCCTTCCTGACGACAGTGGCACTGCCACTCTCAGGTGATGCTACCTACACACATAGAAACGAGCGCCATGGCTCGTGATCAGCTGGGATTAGTGTGATTTGTCTGCTACTTATTACAATTATTAAGAAAGGGAGGGTGTGTTCAATCGGCCACGTTGGCTTCCTCAGCCAGCTTGCAGTGCATTCGAAGAATCTCTGCATCCTTTGGTGAGCTCTACTTTGGATAAAGCACACTGAGCAATGCTCAACACTTTTACTAATTAGAGACTTCCAGGATCAGCCATTTTACAGCTTTGCCTTGAAACAAGGGTAGGCTAGAGCTCCTTTGCTGTGCCTCTGGTGCCTGCCTTTGCAATACCTCTCCCCCAGCATGGCAGAGCTTCAAGACCTTTCCCAGTTCCACTGATGCAGAATCCCTTAACCAGCTTTTCTTCAACAATTATTCAGCCCTGATTTTCCAAGCATCTAATTTTAGCACTCACTGTTGAACATCCTCTTGAGTTATTGTTAGAATGAAATGAGGATCATCTGACAGGAACATATCCTTGGTAAATACTGGGAAGGAATGCTTAAGGAGCCAGCACACCTTCCTGCATCATAATCAACAATCCTACTGCCCAGGGACACACCTTATCCCACCCTTTTTGTTCCTGGTACCTTGCATTTCCAAAAGCAATTAAAGCACCAGTCTCAACTGTACTGTGTATATTTGGCTGTATAATTTCGCTCAGTTATTGTTTCAATAATCACTTCCAATTAGCCACAGAGATTCATTATTTGCTATTTTTAGGATCATTTCAGTTTAAAAGGCACCTGATTACACAGATCTATATTTGCATGACATCTTTCACTGGAGGATTTGTAAGTACTAAACAGAATGTGAATTAATTTCTGCTTGTCTGCAGCAATACTCCTTTTACAGGCAGGACAACAGGGGCAGTGATTAAAAGATGTGTCCAAATTCCCTGAGGAAATTTACAGTGACACAGGAACCTCAGCTTCCAGTTGTGTGTGTTAACTATTAAACCTGTGCTAACACAGATGGAGCAACGTTGGCCACACAGGCACCAAAGGAGATGCCAATACCGTAATTTGAAATGATTCTCTCTCCTTCCACACTAACAGGCTCAAACACCAACTAGGCTTGGAGAGGAGAAATAAAAAAGGAGGAAAAAAAAAGGGTTCTTATCAAATAACAACCCATTAGACCTTTTCTGCTAATAAGCAGCAATGGGAAAGAATGGCAGGGAAAGGTGTGGATTTTCCAAGAGGCCGGTATAGGAACAGATGGGCCTGGGATATTGCCAGCCTGACTTGCCAAGGCTTCACCCTTTATCACTGTTAAGAAGATCCAAGCTCCCAGCTCGTTCTTCACACCAGCTTCCCTTCTTTGCGTTTTACCTGCCAGGGCGATGCACCAACAAAATTCATCCAGATGTGCTGAAAAACAGACAACACAGGGGAGCCAGCAGACTGGTGTTTCTCTCTTTTATTTAAAAACAGTGCTTCATTACCATTTGCAAAGGGTTAGGAAGGGTTTCCCCCCTTGCTTAGAGTTTATAAAAGCCAGCAACATGATCAATAATTTATACACATGGATAGTAATACAAAAAAAAGGAATAAAAGCTAAAGATCTAACTACTCCAACCTTCACAATTCCAGCTACTTGATAATAATAGGAATAACCCAATGAATACTGTATGGTCTGAAAGCTACTATACAATATGATACTTAACGAGGGAGGGCGGGAAGTTAAAGGCTGTCACAAAGCCCTGGGATGCAGATACTGCTTCTCCAGAGTCAGCAGGGAAATGGGACCCTGGGCAAGCGGCTCGGGCGTCCTAGGAAATGATCCAGGGGAAGGGAACGTGTCCCACTGGGGACACGTCCTGTTCCCCGGCGGTACCTGGCAACGGGAGGTGCTGGGGAGACTGCGAGAAGGGGCGAGTCTGTCGCTGCCATTGGAGGTGCTGCGGCATCTCAGCCTCGCACGGAAAATCTCCAAGTCTCAAAGAGAGATCAGCCTGTGAGGTCAGTAAAATACTCCACCAGCTCTGTATCGCTCTACAGCCCTGGTTCTCATTTGCTTATCAGCCCCAGGTTTTAGCTCCAGCTATTTACAAGCAGGATTTATCATATTAAAAAAAAAAAAAAAAAAAAAAAAAAAA
>VWZN01004070.1:42474-127788 GCA_013396955.1 Regulus satrapa | reverse complement strand
TAAAAAAAAAAAAAAAAAAAAAAACAAAACAAAAAAACCAAAATAAACAACCAAAAACCAAACAAAGCCTAACAAAAACCCCAAACAAGCAAACGAAAACCCGAGGAAAGAAAACAAAACCAAATCATATCCCCTGGTGTAAAAGAGGATGATTTCGTCACTTGATAATGCAGCCAAATTGAGCTGCCAATACTACAACACTCGCACACACAAAATACTGTGAACAGAAAAAAATAGAAAAACATGACCAGAACTGAGACTACTAATGCAGGAGGCCTGATTTCTGTAAGGAATTTACTCCTCAGGGAAGCAACAAGCCCCTCAACCAGCAGAGAACTGGGAATCTGGTAAGAGGTTTATTGACCCTCTTCAGAACATCAACCAAAGTTTAAAAAGATAACACATTCCTAATATTAAAGGGTATTTTGCTGACTCTGCCAGCCAAATGAATATCTCTGTGGACGGCTTTAGACACCAGCAATCTCCTGGTGAAATCAGGCAAGGTTTTGGGCTGAGGCATTCCTGCTCTACCATGAGTTGAGAGGCAGCATGGGAAGCTGGTCTCCCGCACAAGCCTGGGCCAGCTGCAGCCCGTGGCCCCTCTTAAGAGGACAACCACGGGCAGCACTGGCAGCCTCAACAAGAAGCTGTCTTCCAGGGTCAGGGGTGGCAACAGAGATGGGACTTGGCCATCCCGAGTCCTGTTCAGGCTGCCAGTTTGATGCAGGCTCTGCAGAGGGACAGGGGCTCTCCTGACAACTCCTGGCTGGAGTGAAGCTTACCAGGCAGAAACCCCACAGCCTACTTGCAAAGGGCCCCATTTCACACTCTGGCTATCAGACTCCTGCTTGCCTTGTTGACTGGAGTTTTCATTGTAGAAGAGAAGTTTACTGGGGTTGGAGGGCGGAGAGGGCAATCAGTAAGGTGGGGATGGAGGGAACGGGCTTTTCAGACATTAACATCACCAAAAATAGTGTTTTATGCAACAAAGAATCAAGTCTCACTGGTGTATACTACAAAATGTTTGACATTATCCAAGAGCATGTCAAAAATAAAAACACAAAGAAGTTTACATTGGATGTTCATCTTGTTCACTAGGTTGGTTTTCCCCTCCCCCCCCTCCTATTTTAAAACAGTGCAAACAGGTAAAACACTTTAAAAATCACCCCTCTACACCAAGGACAGCATTCCCCCACCCTGCCAGGCTGGAGGGTCACAGGCAGCAGGCCCTCTGCCAGGCTGCCTGTGTGCTTTCCCTTTAGAGCTAGACTCAGCAAAAGCGTTCCCCAGAGCTGTTGTTTGGGTTTCCCTTTATTAAATTCCTAAGTCCTCCCCCAAACCTGTTTTCCACTTGCCTCCATCTTTGTGGCTAGGATGGGAAGATACAGATAGGGATAGGCTGGGGAAAAACATGGGTAGAACTGGGAGGCTCTGCTTTGTATTCCCCACTGATGGAGCTCTGGTGCTGGAATTGAAAGCCCAGCAGCCAGTGTCTCTTTTCAGGCAGGGAAATGGCTTCATTAACCGTTCCACAACCAGCACTTGAGCCAGCTACCGAGAAAACCCTCCTCAGCTCTTGCTGTACACTTCACATCCATGGATCTCAAAACAGGTAAGAACAGGGGGATAAACTTCAACTTCACTTTAGGGACAGGGAAGCGAAGTCTAAAGTAGCGACACAACTTCCCCACAAGGACCCTTGAGGGGGTCACTGACAGAGCCCTGTCCGAAACACAGGTCTCAGACTCCAGAGCCAGTGCTCCTCGCTGGGCAAGTCTGCTCCCTCTCAGGCACTGGAACAGCCAAGCCACAGCTATCTTTAAACATGGCTTTGTCTATCTGAACACTCATGACACAGGATCCACCTAACTGCTTAACCTGGGAAAGGCTGGCTAAAGTAGGCTCATACCGAGCTCCTCATTGCCTCCAGGTCCTGCCATGGCTTTTCTTAGAAAAGCTAACCCACCTACAACAGTGCAGCCTCCCACTGATGGGGACCAGGACAACAGGTTGCTAACGTGCTGGGCATCAGTGTAATTTATTCCCTGTAGAGAATATGCTATACCAGTAGAAGTAACTTTATACCAGCACAACTGTAACTGCAAGGAAATAACAGACCAGCACATTAAATAAACCAACTCTTCCATCCAAAATTTCATCTGTATATCATCACGTGCTGGCTGGACCTATTGTAACACAGTCCAAACAGCTACACATAGATACATTATTTTTTCTCTGCATCTAGAGGAATCTCACATGCCATCAGACCAGAAGGTGACAAACAGCAAGCTATTTACCAGGCTGCCTGTGCGGTTTCCCTCAGAAAGCCAAACTCTGTTTTGCAAGGGACCTGTGACTGCAGACCCATTGCACGGACAAGCACTAGCTGCCATCATTCTAATAAGCCAGGACCCAGTTCAATTTACTAAACGTAATTCATTTTGCATAGGGAGATATAGGCTTTGTCCTCACTTCTTCAGAAGATGTATACAGCCACCCCTTGGCTACTTTGAAAGCATCTCTAGCCAGTTCGTAACACATCAGAGTGAAACTGGAGCTGTTGTTCGCCAACAGGGAAGAAAGGCTGAAGAGCTCTCCTGTCACGGCGCAACACTCACTCAAGAAACCTTGCCATGCAAGTTTTTGGGAGGGCTGGTGCTTTGGACACCTGGAACTGGTGAGCTACCTCTGGCCCCCAGCCATGCAAGTGTGCCGGTGTCCCCTCTGCAGCTCAGTGCTGAGAGCAGGAAGCCGGGCTGTCAGCAAGCTCCTCAGGGGATCTTGCAGCATTAACCGTGGAGCCGGAGACACTGGCTGCTTAATGCACCAGAGAGCCTGGCAGGGAGGGACCAGAGCAGGCCAGGCTCGGATACAGGAGGAATCAGGCTGGATGGTCTTAGAACAGGTATTACTTGGAGATCGGGGCCCCCCAAATGTGGGGTGCTTCTGCACTAAACCCCTTCACATTCCTAATATACTTGGGCGGGCTGAAGCTGCCATGCATAGACTCTGCCAGGAGGCAGAAATGGGGCTGGCCTCCCCACTCCCGGGGAGGCCAAGTGGCAGGGGGGGATTGCAGGTGGCACTGCCAGGGCAGGGGAGGACACTCAGGGAGGGAGAACCTGGCTTTTTGGGGAGCTGCAGTCAGAACCAGCTGAACTGAATGTGGGAGAGGGGCAGTGGGGGAGCAGCTGCCCCAGCGGGGCTCTGCAGATGCTCCTGGGCTCGCAGCCTGAGGAACTGCCTGCGGGAAGGGAAGGGACGGCCACGCTCGGGCCCTCCCATCCACAGCAGGGAGAACAAGGCCAGTAGAGGCTTTTGCTGCATCCCAGCTCCACAAGTCCCCTGGCTGCTCTGCAGTGGAAATAACTCCCCTTTGAACATGACTATCTCAACCACAAGTCCTCTCTCTTCTACCCCAACTCAGGCAGTAAAAGCCCCCAAACAACCCGAGTCTCCCTCATTTCCTAGATTTTGTGAAAGCCCCAACACCCTGTTCTCCCCCTCCCTATTTTCAAGCTAAAATATTTATATACAAACAACAAAAAAAATTGTCATAACAGCAACAAACCAAACTTTGGCTTGGAAACAAACAAACAAAAAAAAAAAAGTAAAAAACCAACAATAAAACCAGAAAAAAAAAGATGGCCAACAGGCTGGCAGTTTAGTGTCCCCTTTATCTAGCTATTCCTCCAGAAAATCAATAGCTTCAGGGTCTCTAGCTTAACTAATGGCGTCCCCATTCTTCCCATTTGAGGTGCCTCCACTCTGCAGTGCACAGAGAGGCTCCATGTATCACTGAGGAAGAGCAAAAAATGTGTGGTTATGTGTGGCTGGACCAGGACACCTCCCCAGGAGCAGGACCTCTGCTTGCTGACGTTGCTTAGTGTTAAATGCAGGAATTCTCCTATTCTGTATCAGCGCCGGATGGAAAAGCAGGTTCGACAGGAGCTGGAGAGGCTCTGCCAACAAATCCATACTCTAAGCTGCCTTTCTGAGGGCAGTGGCTCACCCCAGCACCAATCCATGGAGTCGAGGCAGCCTGGTACAATTAACACTTCTGCATCTCTCTAGAGTCTGCCTCTGACCACTGGGATTACTGGGAGCAGTCTAGGAGCCAGCAGCTGAACAGGGACGTCTGGAGAGCAGCATCATGTCACAGCTCACAGCCACCAAAGTGTGCTGTCTTTGAAACACAGCGAATTCTCTGTCTCTGAGAGCAGAAGGGAGATGGTCTCGGGAGTCGTGGAGCCCTCAGCTATATAGTTTCTATCCTTCCAAGTCTTCTAATATGTAGTGTCTGTGTGCACTCAGCAGACCAGGTGCACAACTTTCTGTGAGAAGCTGGGCAAAACAAACCCAGGGGCTCCAATGCAGCTATGGAAGGGCCTGAAATAACTTGTGGTAGGAAGTTCCTATGAATTCAGAGCTTGCACAAACTGCTTTTGCCAGATACAAAACTACTTCAGGACCACTTCTAGATATAAAAGATCCTCTTCCCCCACGCAAACCCACATGCTTGTCCCTCACCTCGAGCAGTTTATGCGTGACTGGTTTGTCCTCACTCACATTATTTGAAATAGATTACTTGCAGAAGCACCTAAGCAGCCCAGGATGAACAGGAGCAGAGCCCTTGCACTCTGGGCCTCAGAGTGTGTGCCATACTTGACTCTTCTGCTCACTTTCTTCCTCTGCAAGGCTGCAGGTGCTTCACCTCCCCACGTTTAATCACTTGCTGTCCGTAACAGAGGTACTCTGTGTGATCCTGCACTGCATCTGCCACTCCTCGAGGAACGAACAGGAGGAAAGGGACAGCAAGAGAGAAAGATCTTCAAAAAGAGGAATGAAAACTATGACAATTACAGCCACCTGCAGCAGACAAAAATCAGCAAGTAAAAGTTCTGTGTGTGGGGAAAAAAAACAACATTCTCATCAAAAAAACTCCTTTCAAAGTCTTGTCCCCTATAGAGCAGGTAACAGCTGAAGTCTTTGGGCAGGTTGAGGGACTCTCCTCTTGCGAAGTCTAAAGTTCTGACACTGCTGAAACCGTCGCGAACCTGTGCGCGTCAGATGGTGATAGAAACAAGGAAAGTCTCTGCATTTCCCCGTTTCCAAACGTCAAAGACTATTTCCCATCAGCATTCAGGTCCCAGCCATAGCCAGAGTGCTTCCTTCTGCAGACCAGAAACACGGCAGGTGGAGACTTCTCCCTCATGTCCTCCTGTCTCACAGGCACCAAGCACCAGACCCAGGGAAGTAACTCTGTCTGCGTGTTCCTGATTAATTGCATGATATCAGCTTCTAACAGCTTTCCTTATCGCTAATCGCCTTTTCCGTGATTGGTAGGATAAGCTATGCACCAACATACAGACACGGAAATGCATTATTTTTACCACAGTTAAAAAAAAAAACCAAAAATGAAAACAAAAAACAAACAAACAAAAAAAAAAGCACAATCTTTGGAACAAAAGAATTAAAGGCAGAAATTTAAAGGAAAAAAAAATACATATTCAAAGAACATAGTGAGGTATAAAAAAGTATCTTCTCTTTTGTTTTTTTGTGGTTTTTTTTTTTTTGTTTCCTCCTCAACTTGCTATAGAGTTCCTCTACTAGTAAATATTGCAATAGCCAGGCCTCATGAACTGGGGGGGCTGTCCCACTTGCAGGGGGCTCACGTCACTTCAGTAGGGGGCAAATCGGCTGTAGCCACCTCGGTATAAACTCGCCTGTAGAAATGAAATGGGAGAAGAAAAGGTTGTTAGGAGGAGAACATATTAAGAGATACCCAAGACAGCACCCAAATGCTTCTGGAAGGACCTGTCCTGGCACTGACCCACCACCATCAGCACCTCTATAAAGGAAGAGAGAACTCTGCCTGCAAAACCAAAGATGTGGCTCAGGAGGGCATGCTCATGGCCAGCCAGCTGGAGGTGAAGTTTGGCAAGTCTTGGTAGAAGGGAATTCAGTACCAGAGAGGGGACTCACCAGTCCTAATCTCAAGCCAATTGTCCAGGCTGCCTTTATAGACTGCAGAGACCAGGATTTCTAGGATGCTCTTCATCTCACCTCAAGGTAAAGGTCTAAAATAGGTATGATGGCTGGATATCCTAGAATTACCTGGTTTTCCCTCACTGACCCTAAAGAGAATCCACACGATGAGCTGAAGCTGAAATGGAGGTGCTACACTGCAGATATCTATTTTTAGGTGTCTTTTTCTCTGAGCACATTTGTACTCCAGCCTTTGCAAAAACATAGATAGTGCTCTGGCTAGCAGATGGGCAAGCATGTGTTTTCAGCAAGCTGCTCCACTCCCCTCTGATGCCAGCCTACCTCATCCTGCCCTTGCGTAACTACTGCTGGCAGGCAGGACACCGCATCCTTCCACTAGTGCAAGAGGGAACCAAGTGAAGCAGCTTTGATGCAAGATGTCACAAGAACAACTTACTCCCTTGCTTCCTAGAATGGAAAATGGCAAGAAAGAGTATCCTGGATTTCTAACTATTGCTGATCTTTGCTCTATGTATAATTTTGATACAGTTCTACTGATTCACCGACAGTGTTCTGTCTCCTGGCAGTTCTGTTTGCTTTTCATTTTCATTGTCCTAGATGATGTGCAAGACCAGGTAATAACTGGTCTCCTACAGCCCGGTTCCCTTCTTAGTGAGCACATAGATATGAATGCAGAATAACTGGGAACCCAGCACTGCTGCTAAGGACCTCCTCCCTCAACAAAGAAGTTTTTCTGGGTGAAGTTTCACTGCATGATAACCAGTGTCTGTTCCCCATGCTGGAAATGAGAAACAGCACAAAAAAGAAAATACCACTTACCACAGCGCCAACTCCGTAGCTAGCGGCAGGGGCAAGGGCATGGTAAGGATCTGCTGTGTACACCCTGCCATAACTGAAGAGAGGGAGAAAAGATATAAAAAGAAAAAAAAATGTCACTTGTGAGGGGCAGAGAAATAGCTGTCTGACCACAGGTAACGGAAGCAGCAGCATGCCCTTGCACACACATGTATGCATCCATGCACACACAGGCACGCAGGCAGCTCCTCTGCAGAGAGATCCTACGGGCATGCTGCCATGCATTGTATGAGATGGGCGAGAGAACGGCCTGCCAGGAGGAACGTGGCACAGGCCGTGAGCCTAACCTGCAGGAAAGAGGTCAGCGCCTCTGAAATGTCAGCTAGTGCATCCCTTACCTTTGGGTAATTGTGTGATGCAATTAGGGAGGAGGGCGACTGCGAGCACTAGTGCTACTGGCACAGTAACAGCTGCTGAACGGAAAGCAGTGAGGGATTCTCCACTGTGAGACGAGTATAAACTTTAATGTGCCAGGATTAAAACATGTCCCCACTGCACAGGCAATGAAAAAATCTTAAGGCAAGCACTCTGATGAAGACAATCCTTTGTATCTATTCAGAGCTGCATGTTAAAGCATCCTAGTGTGCTGCATGAGCTGAGTCATTTTTACTGTATGATGGGGAGAGAAATGCACCCAGTGATTAAGTAACCTGCCCAAAGCCAGATCTCTGACCCTGAGGTTGTAACCACGCTGCCTGCTTTGTGCAGAGGAGAATCACAAGGACAGGGAAGAGGCCAGGATTTGTGCCAGCTCACGTACACTGAGGGCAATACTGTCCGGAAGCGGAGACAAACCGTGCATTCAAGTCTTCCGTGTTGGGTGATGCATGCATGTGCGTGCATGCGAGTGCAGGTAAGACAAAGAAATGGGGGAAAGAAGCAGAAGTTCTGTGATGGATCAATGCTCCTTGAATCCCTGAGCACAGCAAGCTAGCCCCCATGGACACCTCTCCCTTACATACCCATCGCTGTAAGCTGCTGCAGCGGCTGCAGCGGCCGTGGCTGCTGTTGCAGTAGCAGGCTGTGCATATCTGTAGGCTGCATATCCACCCTGCAGGAGAGAAGAGAACTGACTTTACAGATACCTGTCCACTCATGCCGAGCATAAAAAAAAAATAATTTTAAAAGTCACACACATCACAAGGAGAGGAAGTGTTTCAAACTGCATCAGCTCCCATGTCATGTCTATCGCAAGCATCACCCATTAACTCATGTATTTTCCTTTCCTTAGAGGCACCAGGGAGGCCCTTCCATTATCCTCTAGCAAAAGGAATACACTAAAGGAAGACTGAGCCTTGCTACAACCCTACGGAAAATCCAATTTGGCATGGAGGAAACAGAAACCAGGAAAGACCCGGAATCTTGCATGCAAGGTAATTTTTATGGCCCCTTTCTCTTAAAGGAGGGGAAATCAGAGATGGACACTTTCTAGGAAGTATTTTTAAAAGGGGACCATTCAGAGAAATTCCTACCTTTTTTCTTTTTTTTTTTTTTTGCCTCTCTCTTTTACAGCCAGGAAAACCCAAAGGGCTAGGATTTAATTTGGTCCACATGTGCAAAAGTATCAATAGCCAGAGAAGGTGAAAAGCAATCAGGAAAAGATGGTCAGAGAAGAAAGGCCCTGGTGCTTTCAGGGCTGTCAACAAGCAAACCAATATTCAGGCCAACCAGACTGTTCTCCCCTCCTCTCCATATAAGACGGAAACAGGT
This sequence comes from Regulus satrapa, assembly GCA_013396955.1. Classification (NCBI taxonomy): domain Eukaryota; kingdom Metazoa; phylum Chordata; class Aves; order Passeriformes; family Regulidae; genus Regulus; species Regulus satrapa. The sequence goes on along the minus strand of VWZN01004070.1, from coordinate 119,214 downwards.
CAAGGGAAATTATGCCAGAACAGTCTGTTCTGCTGCTGTACTTCTGCCCATGCTACACACCTGTAGTGAAGGTGATCAGAGATAATTACTAAAAATGTACTTAACAGCCGTGTTGTCAAAATGTGAATTCTGACTCAGAGAAGACCTCTGAGTCTCCTCCTGGAACTCCCACAAGGAGCTCTTGAGGCAGAGCAAGGCCTGCAGTACTGGAAAACCAAGGCCAGACACCTTTCAGACCAGGGACAAAGTTAGCACAGCAGGCAGCAAAGGGGGCTCTGAAGCCCTGGTTAGATATTTTCTGTATTTCTGAACACATTTTCTTTTAACCTGGGGGTGAAGGCTTGGTAAATGAACAACAGTTCTGACTTTCTAGAAACACAATGACCCATTAAAAAAAAATCAGAAAATTCCAGATTGCTTCTGGCTTTTTTTTTGCTTTTTTCTTCCAATTGACATTTTAGGGTTTGAAGGACCAGAAGGCAGAGTTATGCTCTTCACCTCCAGCATCAGCTCAACATACCTCTACCACTTTTTTCCTTATATATCTTTTGCATTCATGTAACTAAGAGTACAAGATCAGCTCTGCTACAGAACTGTGTCTTTGCTTCACAGTGCTCAATCTGGAGCTGCATAGCTTTTAAATTAGAAGGTATGATTTAAAATCAATATTGTTTTTTTCACATGGCCTGCAATAGCCCTGTGAAGGCTAATGTGCTATCCAAAACATGTTTGCAGACCCTTTCCTACTCTAGAGAAAAGGGACTTGCAGCCTCTTCAATCTTCTAGTTAAAAAGCAACTCAGATCTACACCTGTGAAACATCACCATATGGCCTGGAAAAGATGTCGTGTCACAGTTTAGCCCCTTTAATCTCACCTGGCTGTTTCAAATCCTGCATTTTGGATTGATGGTTTGGGGACGTTTAGCTTGGTTTTGGCCATGGTATCATTGCACCACCATGTAAAACGTGAGAGAGGCAAGAGGAATGAGGTGTAGCCTTAATCCAAATCAAACCTCCATTAACCTCACCAAATTAAGACAAAACTTTGTATCAATGCCATTGCAGTACTCCCCTTAGTCTGTGAGCTTCCTGAACCCTTGGACTGTCACTTGGGCACAGCGTAGGAGGCATTTTCTCCAGGCACTACCCTCCGTAGGGCAGCTGGCCTCAGCATGCAGCCCTGGTTCCCGCTCTGCCCCACACTTCCACACTTGCCAGTCACATTTCAGACCAGAACCTGCTTCAAATGTGCCTGGCACATACTCTGAACATGACAGCAAGATGCAGTTTGAAACCCAAAAGGCTTATCATATAATTCTCTTTTAACTCATGTCTCTCATAAAGGAAAACAAAACAGAACCAAAACAAAACAAAACAAAAATAAAAAACAAAACCAAAAATAAAGAAGAAGAAAAGAAGGGTTGGAATCAGGTGTGGGAGGGGTAATGGAGTAACATTTATTAATCAAAATTAAAAACTAAGCATGCTGACATCTGGAGCTAGAACAACCAGCAAAGTCACCACGTTCAGACTCATATTGGCTAGTTCTATCCATCCCAGCATTCTCTTGGGACAGCAGTTCGCCCTAGGCTCTACCACAAGCTCAGTGAAGTACACAGCCTCAAGTACTAGAGCGTGCAGCCACAACAACCTGCTATTACGGAAACAGTCAGTCACCACTGGAGTTAACATTCCAACCTTAACGACTCCCGCAGCAGCCCGCCCTCGCCCCCCAGAATGGCTCCCACCCTAGCCCTGTCCCACACCACAATGTTAATAATTATAACAAGCAATAACCCATCTGTTATATCAGAGAAGGGAACAGAGACTCCACTGAGAGATTTAGAGCGGGATGTTAACATTTCTTCAGTCAACTGACAAACAAACAAACAAAACAAAACAAAACAAAAAAAAAAAGAAAACAAAAAAACAGGAGAAATAATTCATTGGAGAAATGAAGTTAAGAAATAGCTGACGTGTATTGCTTTTTAACCATGCACTGATGCAAAATTGAAGCTACTGGTTATTCAAAAAAGGAAAATTAAAAAAAAAATCTCAAGATAGAGGTACACACGTACAGGCAGAGCTGCTCTTTTCAAAGCAATCTGCGAAGTCTACTTATGTGTACTTCAAATAAAACCAAAAATGGGGATCATAATGGCCATGGTGCATTCCTGTCATAGGAGCAATGAGTGTGGACAGCTGGGAGATTTCTGAGACGGGGATGCATTTAGCATGACCAGCAGGTCCAAATACACCAAAATAGGGTGAGGGAAAGAGGAAGAACTGTTGCAACTATTCTTTGTTTTTTCATAAATCCTTTCACCAAGCGCTGGGACCGTACAGAGCGGACACTGTACAGGTTGCCTCACCCAGCTGATGCTCCTGTTCTTCATAACCCAGGATCCACCTACACTGTAATTCAATAAGTGCATCTAAAGCCTGTTCAGCTTGTCCAATGCACCAGATATTTTCTCCTGCTATTCCTGTTCAGACAAAACTTGATATGCAGAGCTCATCCTGCAGGGTCCTACGACCCCTAGTGATTTCTGGTGCCACCCACTTCAGGTACTCCAGTAAATATAAATTATAACAGCATAGAGCATCTGCAACCACAGCAACAAAGAGGAAAAAATGTGTTTTCAAATGAAAGAAATAATGATTTTAAAAAAAGAAAAAAGAAGGAAAAAAAGGCCCTTGCCAGTTTTAACACATTCCTTCAGTGCCACAGCCAAACTGCAACAGAAGAAACCACTTAGTGGCATAGTACCTGATACTCAGGACAGCCATGCAAACTCCCACTCCACCTATTTGATTCCACAGGGACAGATTACCCATACAGGTTCAGTTTCTAAAAATGTTTTAGTCTCATCTCAAAAGAACAAAGTGTGGCTGAGCTTCTTGCAAAGATCCATCAAGGGGACAGTTTAACTACAGCTTCCATAAGGAAATGGGAACTAGTGAGAAGGCTTGTGCATTTTTACTGGGCATTAAAAACAACCAGAAGGACTGTGTAAATCAAGATTAGGCCTTTTTGGTACAGGCTTTTGGTTGTCTGGGGAGCGTGTGAGAGAAATGAACACCAGCCGAAATGCAGTTTATCTTGATTCAAGTTCTCCTTCTCTGTCTATCCAGCCTTCCAGTCTTGCTGGGGCTATGCTGGATCCCTTCCCCTGTGTAGTGCTTGAGCCTACAGACCCGAGCTGTCAAGCAGCTGTATTACTTGGGTAGGAAAAAAAGCCCAAATTTGAGACTCTTCTGTGATGTTACTGTCCTTGGCTCATCAACAAAGCAATATTTTACTTTAAATTCCATCTTTAACATTGGATGGCAGCTTTCTCAGTATTGTCTTATATTTTCTGAAATAAGACAAACATGACAAAACAACATATACAGGAAGCTGCAATCCCAACTAAAGTAGCATTCCAATTACTGAGCATGTTAATGGAAATAAATTAGCATTTTATGCAGTTCAGCTCAAGTACATCTTCTCCTCCACTCTTATCAAGTCCATATCAGGCGATCAATCCAACGAGAGCAAGAGGAAATCCAAAGCTTACTATGCCAGTGTGGTATAAACCTCCCCTTTCGTTTTCCCTTCCTGCCTTAGAAGGGCACACAAAGTGTGTCACTGCCTTCTTCACTCCAGAGAGATTTTCTGCCCCTATGACACAAGTGCGTCCAAAACCCTGGAGAAATGTGTAACTCATGGTACCAGGTAGGTACATTTTACTGCTGGCCAGGTTTAGGCAGTGAGCCCAGTTTTAGAATCTTTTATCTGTCATCTCTCAGGTGTGTCTTCTCCACCCCCATACTTCCATAGAACAGAAGTTAAGAAGCAGAAAGGGCTAGAACCACTTCTGGCATTTCCGTATTAGAAGGGTGGTATACGTGCACCAGGAATGAGCATGAATGAATTAGAAGAGGTGACAGGACAACAGTGTCCATTGCAGCAGGTGCTTCTACATGGTAATGGGACAAGCATGACCTCGTTAACCCTTCCACTAAATTAAAGGTTTGTTGGTTTTTAGGGTTTTTTTGTTGGTTTTTGTTTGGTTTTTTTTTATTTTGAGTGAAATGCCACTTGGTATGAAATCTGGACACGTGCCGCCCTGCTACAGCGGGGGCTTGGCTCACACGTGAGTCTGCGCTGCTCTAAAAAAGCCTCTGTTCCCATCTCTAATGTGGTGCTGGAATGGTTAGTATAATTCAGTTTTTTCCACTGCAATCCACAATCTGATTGGTTGGCAGGTCACACTGGCACTCCTACCTGAGGTATTTTAGCGCTAATGATTGGTTCCTGTAAGACTATTCTATAACAGAACACAGGAAGAGCAGTTCAAAAAAACACAGCTGTGGAAAGAAACAATCATACAAACAGCCCACAGCGGGGCTCACCAGCCTTTTCTTTCCAGTGGATGCAAGCACGCTTTTCACAGGCAGGAGCAGTCTTCGCACGGGTGGGTCTGTTTGGGTTTCCCCCCCCGCCACCCAGATTGACCCCATTGTAGAAGAAAGATAACCTTTCTTATGATCCGAAATGAAGCCCTCTGCATCCTGGGGCAGGTTGTTTTATCAATTCAGGTGTCTTGCCAGAGTGGGACGCATCCAACAACAGATGGAATGCCTTCTTCACAGAAGAAATGGCTAGCAGGATGGTTGCCCCAGGAAAGAAAAAAGGAGTGAGGAAAAGGAGGAGGAGGAAAATGAGAAATCGGTGCATAGCATATATGCAGAAAAAGCAGCCCAAACTTGGGACACTTCCCTTTCATCTCGCCTGTCATTAACCAGTCCCTGCCAGCTCAGCTCCTTTCCTCAACCCTACGGACTCAGAAGCCTTTATGAGAACCTCAATTTAACGTCCCCCAGTCCTAACTGCAGTATCCTCTGCCATACCTTCCAGAATCTGGGCAAACCTGTCACAGCACCCAGAGGGATGGAAGCAGTGCAGCGAAAAGCACAACAAATCAGTGAGACCCAGGGACACTGAAGTAATTCCTTCACACCTGTGCCAAGCAAATTGTTTTGAAGGCCAACTTCAAGTTTGGATAATGATATTTTTTTCCTGAGCTCCACTGGAGAGCTCTGGCCAGCAATAACATAGGAAAAAGCACCACCATCTATTTCGATGCAGTCCTCTCTTCCATCATCCTGCTTTCTGACAGTGACACCACTGCCACCAATAGCAGAGTCCTCAGAAACCCCCCTAAGGGTTCTGACCTGACCTGGGGACTTGGCTTGGTGTTACACGGGGTTACTGCTCTGCAGCACCAAGTGGTTATGGGTGTTCCTCACTGCTGAAGTTTCTGTCCTTACATGTTAAATAAGCCTCTCGTCCCCAACAAAAGCTCTGAAGGAGCTTCCTCGAAAAGAAATAGGGAGCAACCCTGGCCAGTCTTCCCTTTCAACATGGCAGTCTTTTATATGCCACACTCAGTGGGAAGAGGCACTAGGCACCTATTCATTTTCTTGGTTACTTGCCGTAGCAAAGTCTGTGTCTGTAAAGGTGGTGTTCTAGGAGTGAGGCAGGAAAATGCAGAACCTTCTGTAGTCCTCGACACTGCATTATAAACACTTGACTACGCAGATCAATCTTTACAGAACTGCATGCACCATAGTACATGGAAGCGTGAAGAAACGCATCTTCCAACTGCTGTACCTGAGCTGGAAAAAGCACCTGTCCAGAACTTGATCCTCCATATAAGCCATCAAAATCCAAAAGCTAGTTCCATCCATTATCCCGAGTCTAACCTCAGGGTCCTCTTTATAAATGTCAGTAACAGCACCTCCAAAGGAGAGGGAATGTGAAATTCGTGCTGACAATCATGCCACTACCCAAACTACACAAACCTTCCCAGCTCCAGAGAGCTATGACCTAAAATGCCACAGCTGGGAGCTTTTATAAAGGCAGGCAGGCAGGCAGGCCACGAGTTGCAGTGGCAGTTGTGGTCCTGAACATTTTTGCTTTGAAAGGCAAGTTCCTACCATATTCCTGCTCTGCAACAGCCCTCCCTTGGAGAGGAAATCACTTTTCTCACTGGCCACTTTGAACACCTCCGTCCAGAACCCACCTGTGTACACACAGACACCCTGGAGATTTGCAGTACAGACTGACTGGGTAGGACAAAGACAATGACAGGACAAAGTCTCCTGTGGTATCGCAGCTAATTCCCAAACAGGAGGAGGCTGCTGACTCTTGTAACCGAACATCTCCACATATTTGTACTTTACAATTCCCTGAAGAGGCAAGAGAATCTAGCCTATTTAGGTGCCATTCCTACCAGCAAAACGAGATGTCAGTTTTCACTCTAGCATCTCAGCCTCCATTTTTAATCAGTCCCAGTGTCTTCCCCAAAGGGATAATCTCCACATCCCAGTGGCACATGAACATTTTTAAACATACAACTTGTTCAGTGTAGTGTGGGCTGCACAAATCAAACCTGAAAGGGCCCCAAGAGGGAAGAGAAAGGGGAGGGAAGAGGGGGAGAAGGAAAGGGAAGGTCTGAGGCTAAACCAGTCCTGTTATTTTTATATCCAAATTATGTAAATGAGAGAAGTGTTGAGAGAAATTTTAATTTGCTAATCATCTCTCAGGTTGATTAGTACCAGTGTGCATGTGGGGGACAGGACACCCAATAAACTGACCCTGGCAATGATCAGGAAACCCAAAGGCTTAGGTCTTGCACCCAGGGGCAAGCGCAGTGACAGAGAAGCATGCTTGCATTCCTAAATATATAAATATATATATCCACAAGGAAGAAGAAAATTAAAGTAAATTATATTTAAAAAACCAAACCAAACCAAACGAACAAACCAAAAGAAAAAGAAAAGAAAACAAAAAAAAGGCTGGCTTGTCAGGGGTTGGGGACAAGAAGGCTCCGGTGTGTGTACTTACATAGAGGTCAGCACCGTAAAATCCGTCCTGGTAAACCACACTGCAGAAAATCCACACAAAAACAAAAAAACAAAAAAACAAACAAAAAAAAACAAACAAAAAACAAAAGAACAGAAAACACATTCCGGTTATTGAGGACGGCAGCATGCACATGCGTTTTACACAGGCAGGTGATGTATGAATCCACAACCTGGGCTTTTGGCAGGAGCAAATCAGCAAGAGAATGTGTGTGCGCACGCACGGCTCCAAGTCATCTTCCATGGCATGCAAAGGGGGAAGGGGTGGGCAGAGGGGGAGACAGTATGCAAAGGAGAGAGGGAGGGGAACCACCATCTTGTACAGTAAATATTGACTCAAAAAGATCTGACGTCCTGAAGAGAGACACAAGGGTTTAGAAACCTCCACTCTGGTTATTCTCCTGGAATGATTTTAGTTACCCCCTAAAACACATGGAAACATAGGCTTCAGGAATTGGGCTTGAGAAATTGAGGAGCCCCTCACAGAAGGCGTCTCACGGGGGCTGGAGTCACCTACGTCAGGAAGTGTGGTTCAGAGACTTGTGCCTGATTACATTTTTCAGGCTTCACAGGGCTGCATGACTTTTGTTTCTGACATCCATACATCACCTGCTTTTACCCTGCACATTAGACATGCGATAAGATTTGGCTGATCACACAAGCATGCAAAGTATTATTATTCAGCATCTTAAAGAACCGATGCAACACCTCAGGAAAACAAGTCAATCAATTCTGATCAAAGTAAACACAGAGAAATGTAATTGAAAAGAAAAAACCAAAAATACCCACAATGCATTGCTTTCACAAGCAGAGATAATGAGCTAAAAAGGTTAGGTGACTGGTCCAAGATCCGAAAATTGAAAGGTGCAGTGGGAGTCCCTGGTAGTAATGACTTATTCCATAGCAGAGAGGAGCAACTGGAAGGGTTTCCATGGGATGGTGCTTTTTCTGCTTTAAGCCATAGTTTTGTTTCTCTCAGAACTTCAAGCACAGAAACTGTTAAACAGAGCCGGGGGTTCCCAAATAGCTGCTCTTACCAGAGCACTCACTAGCGTAAGACTACACAGCTGGCTCTGGGGACAGGGGTGGGGGAAGGATGAGGAAGGAAGAGAGGGATGCCCCCCACCCATTTGACTTCAGCGTGTGCTTCACATAGTGAGGAATCTCCTCCAGCTTTGTCCTCTGAAGAGCTCCACACAGACTCGCTCAAGGCTTCAAAAAGCATTAACCCCACCATCTGTGATGTTCATGGACTGATGTGCATGACTTACCCATAGCATTAAGGAAAAAGAAGGTATGGAACACTAGCTATTCTTTTGACTATCATTTCTTACTCGTCAGGTGGAATGCGAAATGCTGCCAAAAGCCTGCCACCCTCAGACACCCACCTATTGTAAGGCACGCACACACAAAAAAAGCCCAGCAGATCTTGCCAAAATTCTGCATGCTATTACTAAAAAAAAAAAAAAAAAAAAAAGAAAAAAAAAAAAAAAACAAAGAAAAAAAATCTTGCAGTGTTAGCTACTGCTTGAATAATTTAGTCTTGCTGCCTTCCCCAGGAAAAGTACACTCCATTCCCAATGGACAAAGTTACTGTAGTCTCCAAGAGCGCTGGGAGCAGGTATGAAGATAGAGACCCTTGTTAGAGGAAGAGGGGGAGCCACTTCAGCAGGGAGAAGCAGGCCATAAGATCATGTTTGTTGAAGCTAAATTTTTACAACCACATAACAAAGAGTTTGGCTCCTGGGGCAGTGACTTACATTGCTGGGTTCTCTATCTAGGACCAGGAGTGTTTTAGCAGTGATACTCCACCTGCTCCTGCAGGAAAGGCAAACGCACGACAGAGGAAGTGACTTGGTTTATGAACAGGTTAGCAGTTTTAACAGTTATTCCAAACACAATCAGTTGGAGGAACATAAGCATTACCACATTGGATCAGGCCACTATTTCTGTCAGCAAGAGATGCTAGCATCAGCTCTCCAGAGAAAACTGCAAGGAACACTAATAACAGGCAAGAGAAACACTTCCTGGATCCAAACACCCAGACACAAGTGAATCTTCCATCTCTCCTTTAGTTAGGATTTGACTGACATCAACTTCCACGGCTGAAATTTAGAAAGGTTTCTTTATATGGCAGAATATCCATATTTGTGTTTTTTAATGCTAGCAAAAACTGAGAGAATTCCTTCATCTGAGATCCATATTCCAGTTATATAGCTTGACCAGAAGTATCAAACAGTCTGGCAGCCAGTCAAATGTTGGCACAGTCGGTAAAAAGCCTACTAGCTAAACTAAAACACATCCAAGAGAAAAAGAAATAGACTGGTTTTGTAAAGTAGCCAGCGTATCATTTAGGTGTACCAAGAGCTGACTGTGTTGTAAAAGGAATGAAAAAAAGACTTCAAACCCTCAAAGCTCTCTGCTGCCTGTATCTAGTCTTCCATCTACTATGTCTTCAAATCAGTGAATCTCATATATATTTACACTCCTAGACAAAATTATTCTTTACTATGGCAGGTCTGTTCCTCATAGAGGTTCTTAATGACCATGCTCAAGTCAATGACTAACCTATAGTCTGAGAAATAAAATTTATCAAGCTTATTTAGATTTGAGAGTTTTACAGTAGGGGAGCTTTTTTTAGACTGTCTAGATTCTTACAGCTTTTGGTCGGAAGCATTATTTGTTAGCATTCTTGTTTAAAAAGCGTGGCTGCTACAAATCAGGGCAATATTCCAGTCCAGTTTTTACTTGTGCTATATATCAGAGGTTATAATGTCTCCATATTTCTATCAAGTGGCACCTCAGTTAAAACTGAAGGTTGCATTACTGTTCAAAGTCAGGTTTAGGTGACTATCTAACATCACCTCTGATAGTCTAAGCAGTTGATTTCTGAGGTATCAAAAACCTTCTCTGGATAAACAACCATGGCCATACATAAGTATGGGCATTCCACATACGCCCAAATCTTGGTTCTTGAAATAAACATTAATATTAAGAACCGCGATTTCTTGCACCTTCCCCTGGTTTAGCATTTGACACTGCCAAAACTTCCTCTAACCTGGATGGCGCTCAGGTCTGATCCAGTATGGCAATACAATGAGCTTTTAATCATCTACATTCTGTATTTTTAAAATTCTGCTAAGCTCTCAAATGCAGTGATAACTTAAAAACACCACTGAGGTTTGTGAAAACAAATTCCTTCTATCAGGTTTGAGTCAACCTGCAGCTTACTTTACTGTCTTCTTCCACATTACTCACTATGTCTTGGTCATTCATGCTGCTGACTGATCTTATGGTGTCATCTTTCCACTGGCCAGGAAGAAAGTAACTGATGGAGGGCAAGGTGTCAGGAACATGTGCCTGTCCCTGACCCCATGGAGGTCAACAGTGCCCACACGGAGTGGCGGCTGTCCTACAGGTTACTGCAACATGGAATTGAACAGCACATTTTGTATTAGTCCACTAGGAATCAAATTCATTCCACAAAGTATCTTGCAGAGACTCAGACTACCACGAGAAAAACCACCAGTAGCAGTTAATTACATCCCAGTGCTTGGGACTAGTGACAGTTCTGGGCCTCTGTGAACCTGCCTTGCCTACTGGTGCCCTGTAAATGTTTACTAGGTAGTATGCTGCCCATGAAGACATGGTATCAGTCGGCAGGGTCAGAAAAATCCAGGGTAATACCAGAAAACACAGACATGAGATGGTATTGGGAAGGGCTAATCATTGGAGCCTGGCCCATATTTCAAATGAAAATAAACCTTTTACATAGGACTCAGGCTGGATTTACATCAAAGACCCTCCCAGTGCCCCACTCGTGACAGCCTCTGGCAAGGAAGGCTCTAGCTGTTACTCCCAGGGATGAAAAGCACATTCACCCTCCCTGGTGCAAATATTCCATATTCTGCTAGACAGCAGCACTTAGCTCAGCTTTGCGCTGCCTTGTTTCACTGGGGAGCACTCCCCAGCAAAATTGGGCTGGGCCATTTTTAGAGCAATAGACAGACAAGTTGCAGGTCAGAGGCTATGGTTAGAGGACAGAGAATGTGAACTAGGAGCGGTGGCAAAAAGGTGGATTTGAAAACCCAGAAGAAACACTCTGTTCAGAAGACCGATGTTTAGACAAGAGGTTTAATTTAAAGTCTTCTGGTGAATTAAATACAAACATTGCCAAAATTGCCAAAGAGCAAAGCTAGACGTGACCACTGTAGCTTGCTTCCTGCAGCTCCACTTTAAAGATCAGACTAGACTCTAGAGGGGTCACAGTAGCTCTCATCATTTAATCTGCTGCAGAAGGTGTTGTGAGCTTATCACGAGTTATCAGGCCAGCTCCCTGCACTGCTATGTATGGATTCCACTTTCCTTTTTAATAAAAGACTTATGACTTTTTTTCTTCCCTTTTGGGCCTAGTGTAAAGGAAAAGAAGGGTCAGTCCAAATCTCTGTGTTGGAGGACTCGTTTCTACTCCTGTTCATTCTGAGAACATCGTGTGGAAAATATGGCAAGTAGAACTCCAGAGACAATATGATTAAAGCATCCTCAAAATCAGAAATGAAACAAAACAAAACAACAAAAAAAAAGACAGTTTGGAAGGGATTTGCTGATTTACCTGTCATTCCATCACATTTAAACAAACCAACAAAAACCCAAAACAAAACTCACATACAGACCTAGTTCCCTCTACTTTTAAACAGCAGAATACTCCTTTGTAATAGCATTTTTTGCACTGCATTACTGGTGAAAATCTGAAGGCAAAGAATGCTAAGGTCATACATTTGCCATTGCTTCACTGTATTATTGTTCTCTCTACATCCCAAACACTCCCAGTTTTAAATTAATGGACTTGATTAATCTTTGTTTTAAACCTTTTTAAACCGTCTCCAACAAAGAAAGCAAATCCATTGTGGGTAACTGGCTCTTCTGTGTCCTACTGCCAGATGGTGAGGCATGAAGGTAATGGATAATATTCCTCATTCCTGAGTATGGAAACACAAATGGAGTGCAAAGAGCAGAACCTTTTCAAGAATTTTAGATCTTCTCTTTGTGTCCTTCTCAGCAGCACTATAACATATTGGGCTAATGCATGACAAATACCATATATAGACAAATTGAGAAATTATGAGAAGGAGCCCATCAGCACTTTAAGCTGTTGCAAAATTGTTTCAGTCAAGAACTTAACACAGAAAAATTTAGATTTGCCCCCACTGGATGCCATCGTGTGCAGAATAGTCTGGCACTAGCAAAATCTTGACTCTCACCATCTAGACAATTTTAGGGTTTTTTTGGTTAACCGATTAGCTATTTGACACGGTTGTGCAGAGCACTCTGCTCTTGTGACCAGTGCTTACCCTGGGTAGGCGGGGATGGCCGTGGGAGGTACTGCCCGCACTGCCCCATACACTGTCCTTCCTCGGCCCCTCAGATGGGCGCCCCGAAACGCGGCGGCCGTGGTGGCTGCAGTTGGATAGGGGAAGCCTGGAACTGTAAAGATAGACAAGGTGGAAGGTGAAAAGGATACAGGCTCCAACCTGAAGAACAACCACCTGCTTCAAACAAAGTGACACAACAGCTCCACAGCGGTGGGACATTTGGCATCAGTCCTGCAGAGGGACATGCTTATAACCCAGCAAGCATCCCATACATACTTCCTGCTACACCATGGCCTTCAGGGAGAGAAGGGTTGCAGAGAGGTTTGGCATGCAAGAGGTTAATGTTTCGGCATGCCTTACCCACCCCAAACAGGGCTCAAGTCCCCCCACCTTTCAATACTGCCATGCAGTCTGGTTAGAGTCTGAGAAGCGCAGGGAGTTACTATCAATACAGCACGCAGTTCTTCCAAAACTGCAGAGGCTCTTTAAAATAATTTGTCAAGAGGCCCTTAAAGTCAACCAACTTACATCAGTCTCTTCCCTCCTTTCCCCTCCCACTCTTTGCCACCCAATCCTCTGTATGTTCATTTTAAAGCCTGTAAGACAAGATAGCCCATATAACAGCAGCAGCAATTTCCCATAAAGTGCCAGTTTACTGAGAGCCCACCTTCATTTAACAAGTGTGACCAATCACCAGCACCACATATAGCGATGCCTCCATTACTATGCTTTAAACTGAAGTAAACTGGCTCGTGATGAAACTTTGCAAAACCTCAGAGGCATCTGCAAACACGAGACACTGGGAGGAACGAGTCCTGGGGCACAAACCCAACCCAGCGTGCATCCAGGTGCATGCCACTAGGGGCCCTGCAGACCCACGGTTTAGCAGCTTGTATAATATGTACTTTAGGGATTTGTCCATTTGGTTTCTTCGATTTGCAAACGGGGAAGGGAGCAAGGGAATGGCCTATTCCTCACACACACCCTTCCCTTACTCTGCGGCCTCCTTGTCATTCAGAAGAACCCATTCAGCAGTACAGCAAGACACTGCAGATGAACCAGTTACAGCAACTGCACACTATACTTTGGCTCAAGGTAAACTCATTCCCAGCGAGACCCATCCTGTCAAGTATATATTATACAGACTGGAGAGAAGAAGGGTAACAGGTCATCATTAACTTAAGCACAGTAACAATACAGGGGCCATCGGGGGCTACTTACTGATTAAAGGAATGTAAGTGTTAATACCCCCCCTTCCTGACAGGGGCACTGCGGCGTCATTGCCCAGCGAGACATCTGCTTGAAAGCTGGATGCTAATTCAATTTTAAAAAGAATAAAAAACAAAAACAAAACCGTAAAAAGGTTATAAAGAAACAGCAGATTAAGAACATAAACAAACACCACTGCAGTCAAATGGCAGAAGTGGAAGTGTCTACTTAAGCTCTACCTGCATATAACTCAGGGCCGTACACCGCTCCAACCACAGGACTCAACTTCCAACCTGAAACAACAAAGACTGCAGTGAATGCCAAAATCTACACCAAGAGAAGGAAGGGCAGCGTGGGTAGGGGGAATGGTCTCTTGCATGCGCCCCAGCTTCACATGCACAGCTCTTTCCAATTTCTGCTTCGCCTCAATCCCCCTTGGTGTAGATGGAGGCCAACTGCCTTTTCCTAATGTCAAGCTCTAGGAGGTCTGGGTCGCTGTATCGGAGGGAACAGCGACACATCAGCTGATCCACAGTGGGCAGAGGCACTGCTGAGGGAATGCCAACTACCTTATATGCATATTTGCCATGAGCACCATGCGACCTGGCATTCCCTGCAGGAGCCTCACTGCCAGCTCCTCCCTACTTTCACTGGGAACGCTGCAAATCCAAGCCCTCTCTAAAGCCACCGGCCCAGACTGTCATCTCAGGCAAGTCAATTTATAGTCTTGAATTCTCAAAACACCCTTCTGTCTTGTCTGCTAGAAATCTGCTAAAAAGCAACAGTGTCTGAATTTCCTCATTAACTGCATTACGCAGCTATAGTTCATAAAACCAAATCACTCTATTCATCTCACGCTTTCTCCTCACTGGTTTTTTAGTATTTCTTGCCTTCTTTATGCTGCTTTTCAGGTGAAAGCCCTCGCAGAGAAAAGATTTCAATATAATCTGGATAATTGGCAAGAACTGCAAATCATCAAGATAACACCTACAAGAGAATAGGGCTTAAAGAAGTATTGGTATGAGTTGGTACATATTTCCAGTATCATCTAGAAATCTCTCTTTTCCCCCTCCATCTCTCTAATGGGAGAGAAAATAGTTATAAAGCTAACGTGATCTGGGTTGGCTTCCACAAAGCATTCCTTTCAGGAAAGATCTCAGCTGTTCAGCTAGCAATCACAGAGGCTTTTTTTTTTTTTTTTTTTTAAATAAATCTATACGCTTACTGTCTTGGAGCCCTGATGCACTTGCTGAACTTTTAACACCTCTAACCACTCTAGAAGCCATATGGACAACTCTGTGAGTTGCAGCTCATCAACACCACTCCTTCACCTGCTGGCAGAATATCAATGACAGATGCAGTGCAGGCTCCCTCTGCAAGTACAGGCACACTGCTACTGCACTGCTCACCCTGATGGCAAAATACTCCAGTGGCGGCAACAAGAGGACTATCAACTCTCAAATTTAGTAACAGCTGTACAACCATACTTGCCAGTAAGGCTTAAGCCTGGTCTAGTACTAAATTCCTTTGCATAGCTTTAAAGCTGGCTTTAAACTGCTGACTGCAAAAGCAAAATATTCTTGTACGTTATCACTTTCACAAGTAAGCCAAGTTTCGTTACCAAACAGTCACATGTATGACATTTTATGCCCTTGTTTTCTGAACAATATAACATGGATGCACTGTCTTTTGCTACAAAATCTCCTAGAGTTCCTTCTAGGTACTGTGACCCAGAATCCCAGGCCTTTTGCTTGGCCCTGTTTCCCCAGTTCTGTACCCAAAGTAAGATTTACTTGCAGGGGGCCACTCAGTAAGCAACATTAAAATTTTTTATCTTCTGAGTTTGGAGTCTTACTTTGTAAGCAAAACAGATTCTCACACCAGCAACTACCTGTATGCAGCTTCCTGCCTTGATGAAACTGTTTGGGAACATTTTCACACCAAAACTCTGCTGCCTGTTTCAGGACAAAGACTCAGATTCAAAATCTTTATCAAAGCAGCATTCAGTTCTGCTGGGAAAATGACTTTTTATGCTATATATGTCTACGAAGTAAAATGACTGCACAGAGAACCACCAAGATATCCCAACGAAACAGGATTCCTCATTACCCAAACAACTCGGTCTTTCTCTGTTTAGGTTCACTGGAAAATTACTAAACACAGGCAGAGCTGAAACAAAAAGTAAGCAAACAAGCAGCACAAAGGCTCTGTTTTGCTGGTTGCTTGGGGACAGCTGTACTTTTACTAAACCGAGCTATCTTACGTTATTAAGTTAATTACGCATCTATGTTTCTGCATTCCTATTTAAGTGATGGCAGTGAGACACAGGAGTACTGCACAGCCCACCACACAGAATCAGATTGCAGTGGTAGGGCAGGCAACCCATTGGTCCTTGCACCTTTACCCATCTTGGCCACATCGGTCATGTCCCTCCTTCTCTCTGTCCTCACTTCTCCGTCTGGAAAACGGTATTCCTCCACAAGCACTTTAGGGTTATACTGACTGGCGTAATGATACAAATGAGAGTTTGTGGGGTTTTATTGGTTTCTTTTGGTCCTGAGGAGAGGTCATGACTTTTCCCTTTTGTCTTCAGACGCTTCAGCTCATCATTAGTACAAACAGTCTCTCTTACCATTTGCATAAGGTGTGACCATCTTCTTATTGGTCATCACTCTCGCGGTGGCATTGTTAACCTAAAAGTAAGAAAGGGGAGGAGGAGGAGAGGGAAGGAAGCACAGAACGTTAGGGAAAATGGTGCAAAATTCTCAGACACCACACACACACACACACACACACACACACACTATACTTCTCTGAGCAAAAAAAATTTAACAGCTAATTTTACATTAATTTACAATCTTTAAATTACTTTTAACAGTTGCCATTTAATTATAAAAGTTACAGCTAAACGTGGCATTTTAAAATTATGCATTAAACAAAAGGCCAACGAGAGTAAAGTGCAGATTCTCCACCACCCTGCCATCCCTAGGCACGGGATTATTTACAGCTCAGTGATCAAAAGGGCAAAACCCTAGACGCTTTGTCCAGGTTCTCTTCGAGAGGCAGGATTAATTTCTGCAGCCCAGGGCAGGGGAATTGAACCAGGTGACGCAGAAGCTAACTTGTTTCTCAAGCTCACTGCTGGAATTGGGGCCCAGCAGGTCACCGGCAGGACACTTGGGTAGAAAAAGGTAGCCTGGAGTCCTTCAGCACTAGATTTGAACTCCCAAGGCTTGAGGAAAACTCTGGAACATCACCAACTGTACAGATGATCTGCATTCACTGATTTACACCCACCATTTTCAGATCTTTTTCCAGATTATTTTTTCCTTGTCAGAAGTATCAAGGGATAAGAAGAATACATAGCAGCAGACCTGGATCATTTTTGGGTGTACTGTGCCCTCCACCCTCTTTACAGAGCTCTGCATAGTTCCAAGCGGTGTGACTGCTCAAGCAAGTGGGGTGTTACTGCAGAGATGGTGCTGATAAAGAAAAGATGGACTAGGTTTGGAAGCCAAGTTTACTGCAGCCCCGTGTCAGCCTCAAAGCTCTTGCAAGGAGTGTGAAGTCTTCATGTATCATCAATAATTTATCAAAACCCATGCCAAATGAGAATGGAGGCCAGGGTGAAGAAGAAAAAGAATGGATACAAAAATAGAAGCTGCCTCGGGCCCTTGAGATGTATGGATGGTGGGCGTACACAGGGTGGGGAGTCCAGAGCTACATTTTACTCTTGTTTCAGACCCAAAACAATAGAAACATTACACATTTAAAAAGAAAGAATGGGAAACAACAATGATGAGACTGAGCATGCAGTTAAACACACACAGATAAAAAAAAAAGAAAGAAAGAAAGAAAAAAAACACACCACAATTGATTCAGAGGGTGGGGAGGGGAGGAGTGAAGGGATAGGGTCTCACATACAATCATTAGATGGAGCGAGTGCCTGAAATCAGCTGCTACAGCGAAGTGCAACACAAGCACTTAAAGGAAAAAATTGCCAGAACCAATCAGAAACCACCAGTCAGCAAAGAGACCAACAGCTGCATTTAACTTAGTAAAGAAATAAACTGGGAAGGGGGCAGAAAGAAAAAGAGAGAAAACAAACAGTAACAGCTACAAACGGGTCTCAGAAAGAGCAGCAGAAAGAAGGGGCAGGAGAGAGAGAAGAGGAAATGGGTGCATTAATAAAAACCAGCCAAACTGGAGTTCAGTAACTCTGAGTAAGATGTGCAAGGGGAAATCACCATGAAGTCAGTAATCAAACAGCTCAGACTGCTACAAAACAATATGTACATCCAAAGTCCAGGCGGCATTACTCAACAGCATTGAAAATAAAAGGGGGAGAAGGGGAAGGAGGTGGGTGGGGACAACAAGTCAAATCACATTTCGTAGTGTTAATGTGAGATGGCAGATGGATTTTTTCTTTCTTAATATTTTTTTGTAATTTTAAGAAAAATTAAAAAAAAAAAAGAAAAAGAAGAAAAAGCTTCTTCTCTAGCACTTTTGTTTCACTTACCGCCAACTCGTACCATCGCCAGCATTGTGTATAGTTACCATGGAAAGAGTGAGTCAAGTGAAGGGCCCTAAACGCTAAACCATCGGAAAGGGAAATAAAAAAAAAACAAAAAACAACAAAACAAAACAGGAAAAAAAAAAAGGCAAAATATGCAGACATCTTACTCAAAAAGGCGGCTTTTTTTTTTGTTTCAATATTTGTACTTTTTGGTTTGTGTTTGGTTTTTTGTTGTACTTTTTTTTTTTTTAAAGAAAGAAGGAGAGAGGGATGATGCCAGTTAGCCTTCAACACAGTGGAACACCAAACTGGTCAACACCAGAAATGCCCAACATAAGGCCATGATGGCCAGCCAACATTAACCCTTCCCTCCCCAGCAGTGAGAGCTAGCAGGATTTTTAGGATTAGCTTTCACCAAACCTATTCTTGACCACGAGCAGATCAAGAAACCAGCAGTGTGTATAGCACAGCCCACTTGGGGCTGCTGCCCCACGTGTCCCCGCACCCCCTCCCACAGGCATCATCTCACACTTGCATGGAGGAGAACTGGCCTCAGAGGAAAGAGAGGATACTGGCTGGCCCCCTGCTTTCTTTTTTGGACACAGAGTTAGAAGTTGGACAGTACTCTTTTGGTTAGTTTTGTTCAGGCCTGGTAACAGGAAATCGGAGCCTCGCAAACTGAAGCAAAGGAAAAAATCAAGACAGCAGAAGGGCAAAAATTTGGAGTGGGTGGGAATAAAACTTAATAAAAGAAGAAAGAAAAGGAAAAAAAAATCCAAAACAACAATAAAAAAATTTTGTAAAGGGTGTAAACTTCTATACATTTCAGTGCAGGGAGGTGAAGGACACAGACACAAACACACACGCACACACGAGACTGGGATCCAAATGTGAAATAAGTGAGGCAAGACACAAAAGAAATCAAAAGAATAAATATAAAGAAGAAATTGAATTACTGAAGACATGCACCTCGATTTTACGGCCCTCTACCACGGTGCCGTGTAATTTCTCCCTGGCCCTGTCTGCATCAGCACTATTCTCGAAAGTTACGAACCCGAATCCCTGCATGCAGCGGGAGAAGGGGGGAAAACATGCACATCGTTATATATTGAAATACTGATCTCTAGGTAAATAGAGAAAAAATATCACAGTATGAAATCGACATCAGCACAACTCAGCAATAACCTCCTAGAGTCACATTGTTGGTTCATGCATGTTTCATAAATGAAAGAAATTAAAATCAATAAAAAAGGAACTGTAATCATAATAAGAATAATAAGAGTAATTAAAAAAAAAAAGGAAACATAAAAGCAATTGAGGCCAGACCAAAAAAGAAGTACAAAGTTACTCGAGACAATTTTTCATTTTGTTTTGGTTTGGTTTTTTGTTTAAAAACATTAAACCCTGCTCCAACATACATAAGCTGGGCAAGCCCAAGTGGGGCTTCTCTTCCCTCCTAATGAACCCACAAATTTTGTAGGACACCCACCCACCCCAGACACAGTACAGGACATCGACACTGAGCAGCCCTTTGTTCTCTTGAGAAACTGCTATGAGAATGAGCAGCCATCTGAGTTCATGCCTGGCACGAGGAATTCCACGAAGTTTTGGGCAAATCAAACACTGAACCTTGATTTTCCCACCTGTAGAATGGAGACAATAACAATTACCTACCTTGGAGCACTGTTGAGAGGAAGGGCTCTGTACAAAAAGCATCTCTTGTAAGCTCTTCAGGCACAGCTCATGTCTACTCCTAAGCCTCTAACTTCCCCAGTGATACATGGGGCCCTGAAAGTAAGCAGGGCTTCTAGGTGGCACCATAAAATGAGCATATTTGATGTGAAGATTTAGAGTATCACACTGTAGCTCCAAAATATTCTTATCTCTGAGTATTCTGGTGGACTTCACTGTAAATCTAAAAACCTACATACCGATTCACTGGTCAAGGCAGGTTTTGTATGACACTGCTGACCCTCTGGTACCCATCTTACTCAGCTTTGTTCTGAGATGGCAACCTCTGTGCTGTGGATAGCAACAGATCTTTGCCTAGTCAGACCATGAAATTTCCAGAAAAATTGACATGCCCTGCTTGGAGCAACCACAAAGGCTCAAGGACTGCCAAAACATCACTTTAGTTTGACAAATTCAGGTTTATCACACCCATGAAGGCACAAGCAATGCATGCCTGTCCTACACGTGCTCATGCTGCTGCCAGCTCATGCAGTGGTATAACAGAGCAGGGTAAGAGATCTTCCTTCCACAGAGATGAGTGCACTGACATTAAGAGAGCGCCAACATGACAAAGTGAATTAGGATTTTAACTGGGAGCAAATGGCATCTTAATGCAGACAATTGTGATGTGATACTTGTCATGCCATTAGAGAGAGTGGACCCAAACAAAAAGCACTGTTGCGTTCTGCTTCCACGATACCTTAACAATAGCAATAACTGGCTCCCGTGCCTTGGTATGAAGCAAATACTGCTTTAATGTACAGAAAGTAATCTCCACCAGCTCCGGTACCCTCAGGAGCAGAACAACAAATCTCATATCTGGCACAATGGAAACTCCCTCCTGATGTTAACTGCAGAGTGAGGTGATGAGAGCATTCTACAGCTATGCCTATCAGGGAAGGGGCATGCTAGCCAGGCAACTTCCTTCATGCACCTTGGGGTCAGTATGCAAGTGGACTGGACAGCCCAAAGAACAAATTGCATCTGATTTCCAAGAATTGTTAGCACTGAGACAAGCAAGCCATTATTCTTCAAGTGCTTTTTAAAGGTCTTTACAATACTGATCTTAAACGGCCCAAGCAGTTTAAGATACAAGCTGGCCTTTATCATCCACAGCTATGTTTCCAGCACAAAACTGCTACAAATTTGTAAAATGCAAGGTGGTGGTTGTTGGTTTGGGGGGGGAGGAGGAGGAGGTTTACTTTTATTTTTCCTCCTCATCACCCCCCCCCTCCCCCCCCGCCAAAGCAGCAACAATAAAGGATCTTAGTCAAGTACTGCAACGCTGAGATCAACTAAAGCACTCCTTTGGGCTCCAACCCAATAATCTAAAGCTTCAGATAATTTCATTTCTCCAGCTATAAATAAAGAATTTTATAAATAACAAACTGATGCCTTTTTCAGAACAGCATAGAAGTTCCCTGTTTAAATGAATTAAAATCAGAGCTACAAGACATAGGGGCTAATAAAACAGCCCAACTGCATATAACTCTCAAATATTTTGCAGAGAACTGAGGGAGGTGCAGGGGGTGTAATAGCAAAGCTGATTATGAAGGAATAGGGTATTGTGTCTGCTTCAAAGAGCCCCTACAGAGAAAGGTAAGCCTGAGAAATAGAGCAACACCTTTCCCTCTGGTTCTGTATAATGGGGAAAAAACATCCTTTAAAGGTTGGGGGAGGAGAGGAGGTAAGGACTGCAACAGGAATGTCTATTACCCTCTTCTATTTTTGCATTAACATTTCTGTTTGTTCTAGACAAGCCTGTGGAGACCGGATGAAATTTATGTCTTCAGTGATGATGTGAACTGAAAGCTGGAGTGCAGATGGAAAGTAATTTTTCAGACATTAATCCGTGCAGGCTAGAACCAAACTAAAGACTATTTTAATTCACAGCTGTTTGCAATTAGTAAAGTCTGTATGGGATTTTTAAAAATTACATTATCATTAAGTATCTTTAAACTGAGTAGGAATTTTCAGTATTTTTATTACGTTAACTGAAGGTAGCATACGATCCACATGCAGACTGTATGAATACAATTAACACTGTGAATTAAACCAGAATTAATCTGATTCAGAACAACATAACTAATTAACCATACTTTACTGACAGATCAGCCCTTAGCTTGTGCAACTCTTTGCTGAGCACCATTTAATGTCAATGCTAAATTAATGCTTTACATAGTTGACTATGGCAGTTAGTATTTGTGTCCTCTTGGTTTGTCATATTAATGCATCTCTTAGACATTCAAATTTTCATCAGGAAAAAACAGGTGAGCCACACTTGACATTTTAGTTATTTCTAAATTTAAAAATTAGCAATTAGATATATATACACACACATTTTTGAAGTGGAAGAGAAAAAAACCCATACATATATTTTTTTTATTCCTTCTCACAGATGACCTGTAAAGAATAGGGATTAATTTGTACTTAAATACATATGCCACAAACAGTTCTCCTCAGCAAGGTTGTCTTGACCTTGAAAGAAAAAAAAAGAAACAAAGCAAGAAAAAAAAAATGGGGCAGGTATCCAATATTTACTAGCTTAGCTTTACAGCAGATACTGGATTGCTCCATAGTAATAGGTATGGAGCCAGAGGAAGGGAAGATCCTGGATGAAACAAATACTTAGGTTTTCTAAAATTTAAATTATACACACAGCTTGAGTTTTAAAATGCTGTTATGATAACAAGGTTGAAATTTTCAACAACTCCTCCCACACCAGCAACTGCCACAAACTTCTCCCATGCAGAAAATAAGTTTAACCCAGCAAACACTAAATTCCAACAAACATTTTTAGGACTGGTGAGCAATTTGAGATACCGGACTAACCCCTTTTTACCCAAAGGTTTATTGAAAGGGCCTGAAGAGACCGAGTAACTGTCACCCTTTTAGTCTGGCCTCAGATTCTGCAATAAATAACAAGCAACATGATGAGCAGTGAAAAAAATAATAAATGTATGTATATATATATATATATATAGTATTTGACCGTTTCCATCTCTGAAGAATGAGAAAGAAAATTTACCATGTAACCGTAAAGGGAGAAATCAAAACCAGACGGTTCTCCTGGGTGTGGCCAGAACACAGAAATTAAACAAAAAACAACAACAAAAATAAAATAAAGTAAAAAAAAAAAAATAAAACCAAAGAAAACTAAACAGAGCCCCTTGAAATCCATGCATTGTTAACCCTTCATTCGTCATGGAGTTTAGACCAGTCACCTCAGCAGCAGCGTCTTTGCCTTGTACCACTGGAGCACGCAGCCAGCTACCAGCCTTGCTGTCATATGCTGCTGTGCTTGTTTCTAACAAGTTTTTTCTTTCTCCCCCCCCCCTTATTTCCATAATATACTTTTAGAAGCCTGAAAAAAATGGCCAAAGAGGCAGCAATTTAGGCTACCTGTTTCCAAGATATTTGGAAAGAGTAGGAGGGTTTCAGCCAAAATCCACCTGAGATGATCAGGACTGAATGCACCGACAGCAACACAGCACAAAACCCAGAAACCAATTATTGAAGTCACACAGATAAATACGCCCTTCCAGTTGGTGAAAGCATCTGTGTAAACCAAGATGCCACCATTTCAGCAGCTCTTCCAGCTCCTCCCAGCCCCCATGCCACACTTTGCATTAAGGCACATACACATGTAGAACCTGTCCATGTACCTTTGCAATCTGGTGAGTCAGATGCAGGAATTAACCTAACTAAAAAAAAAAAAAAAAAAAATAAAAGTAAGTGTATCTTCAAAAAAACCTGCAGGGCTATTTTTAAACTCTGCAATTTCCACAGTCCAGCTTGAGCTGCTCCACTGCCAATCCCTGCTGCGAAACAGCAGAGGGGGCAGAGGCCAGCAGTGAGGAGCAGGAGCCCAGGCTGCACTGCCGGGCAGCGAGAGCCCGGGGCTTCAGAGCAACTCCAGCCAGCTCAGGACAGGGGCTTCACTGCCCTGGTCATCCCCAGGTGTGTGCTGCTCCTCCTCCCTTCAACTGATCCTGGATCTCACTGCGTGGTCTGAGTTCAACAGGCTGAACTGGCCGAAGACAAGCTCATTTCTCTCCCTGCTGCATCAGTGTCTTGCTAATTCAGCACCTAGATCCGGTTCCCTACACAGTGAAATAAGCATGGCTAGAAAAGCACTGCCACAGGTGCAGTAGATCAGCTGACACTATGAAACCATAAACTTCAGCCTGAAATTCAAGTTAAAATAAATCAGTTCAGTGTATGGGCTAATTGATCTCTTTAGCTCAGTACTGCAGACTTCAAGGCATGAAACCACTGAACTAGGATAAAGGGACACTGGTCATGTCTCCTTCATGCTATTGGCATCCTAAAGGGATTTGGAGACCTAAGAAAGTGACACTGGTCACCAGTACCTAATTTGTTTTTGAACCTCACTGTATTAATAGTGCTGTTTATATTTCTGGCTCAACTGATGAAATCTGAACAAAAAGTATAAAAAAAGAATTAAAATGAAAACAAGACTTCTAATTAATTTTATGTAATAAGAGCCTTTCCACTGAGTGGAAATCAGGTCCAGAACAAGAGTGGCTCAACTCAAAGCACCTAATCCATTTAAAGAAGAAATAAATGCACATGCAAACTTACAATCTTTAAGGCACCTTTATCAAAACCTATACCTATACACATTCTTATCTTAGCCTACAGTTAACTGCAAACTCAAAAATCCACACAGCTTCCACACAAGTTTTTAGTCAGCACAGATTTACTTACATAAATCTAAACACCAACAGATGCAATTTCTCTCATAACCCACTATACCCCTATTTTTAAAAAATAAATATGAAGCGCTTCTAGCTACTATACAAGAACTTGGAGATCTGGGTCTTCTAAGTGAAAATCAATGAGAGGCATAAGCTTACAGTATCCTGAAACCATGAGCTCCTCTGCACTAATATGAACTCTTACCATTTAAAAAGCTACCAAAAAAAAAACCCCAAAAAACCCCCAACCAAGCCCAAAAACCACTCCCTATGCAGCCAAGATTTTGCTGTGTGCTTACGTACTCCTGGTCTCTGAATGTCATTGAGGGCACATCTTGGAATGCCACACGGTACACAGCTGGTGAGCAGAGAGCTTGGATTCCTTTCCCCTGCAGTTTTACAAATGCCACAGGGTACTCATTACACAGGCAGACTGCATTAATTCTGCAAATATGTCCACTTGTTCAATTCAGCACAATAGTGGCAAAAAATACACCATCTAGAGGATGCATCTCCACTAACAAAAGGAGCAGGAATCCTCTCTACTTCCTCTGGAGGTGTTTTATTCATGGTTCAGTGAAGTGCCTGGTAAACTGCAACCATGGGCAGAATGCTATTTAAAGGCACTTATACCAGTCAGAGCTAGAAATGTAATGGTAAACAGGATAAATGAAATAAACAGCCAGTTTCCTGGAAGCAAGCAAAAAAAGCCAAACACATCAAGGGAAGACTGACGTCATTCCATTAAACAAGAAGAAAACGAAATGCAATTCAAGGAATGTTTAAAGTTTGTTTCTCACACACAGTAAAGCGGTATCAGTGTGAGGTCTACCAGGGCCCATGTATTCCTACTAGACAGACTGAATCTGGGAAGAAAGCGAGTTACAAAACAAGAATTCACGTTGGTTTGAGAGAAGAATCAGCAAAACTCATTAACTACCTCCTATGCTGTTGTGATAGAGAAAGCCAACAAATACCATTTCTGAAAGAACCTGAGGTGAGAGTGATCTGGCTGTGATGGACACACCCAGGTCTCTCTTTGGTCACCAAACTTTGTAAGCACACAGAAATCCTGAAGATGCAGCCAAGTTGGGCACAGCTTCCCCAGGCTGTCGAAGAAAACTGCCTGGTCATCTCAGGTGGATTCAAAATGAAGAATGCTGCCTGAACACTTCCTCCAGTCCCTCCTACTGACCAGCACTGGAGCGATCCCAGTAGAGTTCTCCCGCCACAGCTCGGCGGGGACAAAGCGCTGCTCAACTCCATCGTACACCGGGTGGGGGCAAACCCAGGGCAGTTTGGGATTTACCACTGTACCTTTAAAATATTTACAAAACATATACACAAAACACTACAACCCTCAGGAACCCAGGGAAGGGAAGGGAGCATTGAGAACACAGCACAAGGCAGGCAGCAGGAGCATCTGCTTTCGGATTCCCAAGAGAGAGGAGGAGGAGAAGAAGAGAAAGAGGTTTCATATCATTAGATTAGAATGGAAACCACAGGGCAGGAAAATGCATTCAGATTTTTTTTCCTAAGGTGGAGGAAGAACCCAAGAGTGAGTGAGTGGCCTCCAGAAAGATCCATTTCCTTTGCTTCACCATCAGATCACCAAACTGCTGTTTTTCCATTATTATGTGAATACCAGGTGCTTCGTGCAGCTACACCCCACTCAAAAACTGGGGCCTCCCATTTTCATGCTAAGCAGGAAGAATCTTGCATTCTTTTTAAAACAGGAATTATTTTGGGTGAGAAGGATGCAAAGATACCATAAAATAACTCTTTGGCTGTTTTCTCATTCTGTTCAGATTCTGGACATCCCTCAATACAGACTACCAGTTTTGTAACTGCTTTTTGCTGCAAGATAACAGAAAAGCAGTAGAAAACTGCACAGTTAATAAAGACTAGAAGAACATCTCTGGTTTGGTTGTTTGTTTTTTTTTCCCACATATTTATTAAGGGTTTGGGGGAACATTATTCAAGAAACTCTTCAGCAATAATTTTTGTTTTAACTGAAAACCAGAAGCCTTGGGCTTTAGCAACAGCACAAGAAGGTGCTTTTCATAGTCATAAATCCAGTCTTCACAGAAAAGCCTTCAATGTCAATGTTGCCTAGAAGGGAAAGGGCAGCCGTGGGCGTTTAATACACAGGGCTATATGGATGGGAGAGAGAGAGTGAAGTTCATGTGTGAAGAGGAAAACACTGCTCTGGAAAGCACAGGCAGTGGGATATGAAGAATCTTTTGCCAGGCCAGTTATTTTTGTTCTTTCTTTTGCAATTATATCTGAACAAGTAGGGATCCGATAGAGGCCAGAGGTTATTCTCAAAACCAAACAATAATGGCTAAAATCAAGAGTCATTCACAGGTAGTTTCGGCCTATAAATATCAAAAGAACAGCACAGAGCAGAATAAATATTTACAAATTCAGCACAGCTGATTGTTTTGGTAGAGCATATAGATTTTTAACCATGCAGGGAAGTAAAACTCTAACTAAACCATATACACATTCACTTGTTCAGACTGTCTCGTCAAAAAAACAAAACAGAAGAAAACCATGTATTATGAAGAAACAGAGGATGCAGGGAAAGGGCTAAAAATCATGTAATTTGCATACAGATCAATGGCTTTCTGGTTTCCAGATAATACAGGACTGAAGAATTTCAGAATGCATCTTGGGCAACATGGGCGGAAATTTGCAGAGGGCTCTGAACGTGAACATACCCCAGAATATATGTTGAAGCAAAGAGGCCACCATAAAACATATGGACCTCAAATCCAAGCAAAAGGCACAGACTCTAAACCAAAACTGCTTAGCTGAATTGCAACTTCAAAACCTTTTGTGTGCATGCACACATGTGCACACACGTGTGTGTGAGGAGGAGGGAAATTTTGTTTTAATTGAAAATGGGAATCTTAGCATTGATTAAGTCAAGCAGAGTATAGACATGCACTGTGCAAGCTTCCCCCATAGAGCTTTGGCAATGCACCTCGCTCCTGACCTGCAAAACTCCCTGCTATTCCAGTGCTGAACCTCCTGGGCAGAGAGAGAATCACAGCAATTTGTCATTGTGGTGATACTGGTTACGTGATGAGAACCAATTGCCAATTAGGACAGAGATCACTGAATCTCTCTGCAGCTGACCTGAGCAACATTTGAAATCTCATCTCCAGAGATATAAATTACCATAAACCCTCAACAAAACTTGTCTCTTAATATATCTGTAAGAAGAAAATAGGAGTGTGAATGCAAATTCTGTGGGGGAGGTCCACATGGGGCAGGCCAAGTGGAATGAGGATGCTTATATTGAAGCATCAAATATCTCAAACATGAAAGGTCAGTATCTCAGAAGTGCCAAGTAAGTCTGTAAAACAGAGTAAATGAAGTCCTTTCACATATGAGATATAACAGATTTTCTAGAGAAAGTATTTTAATGCAATGAAAATGGCAGGGATGGGGGTGAGTTTAGCTTTCGTTCTTACAGTCTCCCATCACACAAAGCTGTTTTACCTTACTCTGCCTTCACAGGGCAGCCACTGCCAATGCAATGGGAATGGGTGTTGCTATTGAGGGCTCAGCTGACTGAGTCCCTGCTTGTTCCAAAGGCTGGGGAACCTGATCCCACAGACAGGCAGGAGTGTCTCTGAGCATTTGTACATGCTGCCCAGAAATGACCATGTTCAGAGTCTCGAGTCAGAGGGAACAGGAGACAGTCCCCAAAATAGCTTTTCCCTTCCCCCATCACACTAATTCCTGCTGATCTCTACGGAATATGTTCTCTAGGCAATGAACTGCCTTTTACTCTGCAATCAAAACAAGAGAAGCGGGTACAGAAACAGGACTTACCTTCGAGCCACGCTCATTAAAGATTATCTCTACATCAAGGATTTTGCCAAATTGCTGCAGAGAGACAAGGGAAAAGAAAAAAAAAAGATTTATTTTTGGCGGTCCATTTTTCCTACCTTTTGCAGGAGCTGGCTTAATGCAAGAAGGTAGAATATGAGAATATTTCAATTTTTAAAGTAGGCAAAGGCATGAAATTCCAGTGATGTGACCCAATTCTCCTGGGTTAAGACATGCAGATTGTCTTGGTCACAAACTCCAAGTTTTCTCACAAAAAATCTAAAGGAAGAACAACAATCTCCAGAAGAATTTTAGGGATTTGAGGAAGCTCATCTTTCCCCCATTAATCTAAACAATTCTTTCTTCCCTCATTCTACTATTTCATTTAAGACATGGTTCTATGATTTCATCTCAGATATCCAACAACATTTCTCACATATAATTCAGCATTTCAGCTTCCTCCTGAAGTGGTTACCACAAAAGAGAAACTTAACAGCGATGTTTCTCTGGAAGGAATTGTAACATAAGACTCCCAGCCTCAAGGATTTCAAACCCTAAAGCTTCTTTCCTTCCCTTTATTTCCCAAAACTCCAAGCCTTCAAAAGAATTGATGGCAGATTCAGAAACCACAAAAATGGAAAATTCCCAACAGTTTGTTTTTCAGAAAAAGATAATTCAACTCTAACCTGTGACATATAGTAGCTGGTCAACCTACGCAAGCTTATCACAAGAAATAGAACTCTGACCTCTGCCTCATTCCTGGAGACCCAAGGAGAGCTCTGCACTGAAAGGGTTCCAAAGAGCTCCCTATTTAGAACAGAAGGAGATTTACCACCTCTATGGAACCGTGTATAGGTTACATCTGTCACCTTGCTAGGAACATATTAAAATATTTTACCGAAGCAGCCAGACTCAAAACAGTAGCCTAGAGGTAAAAGCATCACCACTTCAACAGAGGCCCACAGTGCTGTGTCCTCAAGAAGCATCAATACTCTGTTTCCAAACTGGAAGTCTGCTCTCCAGAAAGACAGGTCCAGATGTCGTTTTTAGGAGTGGGTACATGGAGTAGTCTTCATTCTAGACATACATACTCACATACTGCACTCAGACAAATGCTACGTCAGTTTTTCCTATTCCATTATTTAGGAAAGCTTCCATCAACATGGTTTAGATTTAAGTTTGATAGCAAATGAAGGAAGGATCAATAAGAAAGTAAAGGATGGCTTTACAGTTAAAAAACATTATGAACACAGGGTCCAAGCGTTGGAACACTTTTGCCTTTGTCCAGCGTTCTTCAAATAGTATTTGTCTTTTAAAATTTAGCAGTTGCATTCAGAGTCAAGTGGGTATAATACTCATTTTGTGGATGCCATTCTTGAAAGACTTGTGGCTAGATTTGAAAACCTGGAACATTTACAGCAGAGAGCCGTGATGGCTGAGGAGAGGCTCTGAATATGTTAAACAATAAAAAGTTGCTGAGTCCTTTGAACAAGTATTCCACAACTGTCTGCAGG
Source organism: Regulus satrapa (assembly GCA_013396955.1). NCBI lineage: Eukaryota > Metazoa > Chordata > Aves > Passeriformes > Regulidae > Regulus > Regulus satrapa. The sequence continues at coordinate 89,396 of VWZN01004070.1, read as the reverse complement.
CAAACAGAACACTTCCAACAATCTCAGCTACAGCTTCTGTCTGCTTGTCTTCTCCTTTCTTAGAAAGGAGATCTTGGTTCACAGATTTTTTTTTACTGTTCTATTGTACAAGGACAATACTTGATCCTCTATTCATCCCAAGAACAACTGAATTCACAATATCCTAGGTTACACAAGTTTGAATAATGCTAACGTAAACATATGCATCTTTCTTGAAACCTCAACATCTCAACAGCTTCAGCTTGATCCATGCTGGATCTTCTTTTGACCTCCTCCCTGCCAATTACAGCTAAAATACATTTTCTATTTCTATCCTACACTTGGTGTGGGCTTGTCAATAAAGGAGATTAACCGTTGATTGCTTTTTGTTGTCTTTGTTGCATAGAGCTTTCATAGAGCCATGAAAGGAATCAGTCATGATTGTCATGATTACTTTCTTGGTAGACTATCTCAGCATCATTACATGATGCTGTGGGCCAAACCAATTTAGCAGCTTGTGGCCACTGAAAGGCTGCCCCTGTTCCTTTGTCCTTCCTCGTCTGGTCTCACCAGCCTTCCAGAGGCGGCCTCAGTTTTCATTCTCACCTGCAGATAAACTGATACAGCTCAGCAATCCTGTGAAAACCTAGCCCAAGAAAAGGAATACATCCAAAGATTCTGACAATTTACTGATCTGAAGTGGCTTGAAGGGTCAGTGAGCATTACGGCTCGAAGAAGCAAAACGGAGCGGAAAGCAGCACACCCTGCCCGAGAGCAGGATCTGCCCCCTACCAGATCAGCTCAGCTGCCTAGCCTTGCCACACACACTGAAACAGCCAGGCTCTCGATAAATGCAAATGCCAAAATTATTTTCAGGATCTTTAAAGCCATTAAAAATCACCATTCTCTACCTCATTAGAATCATCTTGAAAGAGAACAAACTGTGCGGCTTCTGGTGCGCAATTATGCCGCGGCACCCTCCCCTTTCTGCACACCCAGCTGGGCCTGGATCCTCGGGCACTGCTGCCAGCGCTGCCTGCCAGCCCCGCCGGGCCGAGCTCCCGCGCAGCGCTTCCACACCAACGGGAGCCCTGTCCTGGCAGCTCAGCTGCTCGGGGCTGACAGAACGCCGCCGGTGAACGCCAAGAGGTCTGACCCAGCACTGCAAGAGGTGGTGGCATCGCCTCTCTGCCTACGAGACGATGGAGGCACAGAGTTTCCTAGATTACAAGAAATAAGAGCCCGCGTTCGCAGCAAACACGGGTTTGACATCTACTGCAATGGGCTACATCCACCCACGCAAACTGCCCCAATCTCTTTTCTGCCCAGGAGTTGAGGGTGTTGAAGAGGCAAGAGGGAAGGACTTCCTTGGGAGAGAAGAGCAGAGACAATGGGGGCTGACTGCTGAACGGAGGTTTGCTGGGGAGGGGCTTCCTGCTCCATGAAATTCCCTGAAAGAAAGCAGGGCTCTGGGGACGTGTGCTGGGCTCTTCAAGGCTCTGCTGCAGCCAGCACCACAGCTCCTAACACAACGTCTCTTGTCCCCACTGCTGCAATGGTTACAGCAGGTCCCAGCACTGGAAGGCACATTTATTTTTTTTTTTTGTAACATGCCAGAATTTTCCTAAAGAATGAAAGCAGGAAAAAAAAGAACTAGTTCATTTTAACAGTTTATAACTCCTTCAAAGCTGAATCTAATTTAGTGGAACATAAAAAGGCACTTTCTTCTCCAATGGTGCTTCGCCTACCAAATGTCAACAGTCTACTGCAAACAATCGAAGTTTTAAGAGCTCCTTACTGAAAGGTCACAATTTTTGAATGGGAAATGCTAGGCCAAGGGTCAACACCAAGTGCCCTCACAATAATTTTAAAAAATCATATATATACAGGCATGTTTGTATTTTCCAAAAGACATAGGGACTGGCCAAATAAAACAAGTTCCATGCTTAAGTCATCCATGATGACTAACCCTCTAAGCTCCAACCCTGAAGACATGAATCACAGACTTGACTGGCTCACTCAGTGATTACCAAAAACTTCTACTTAGAACTCTGCACAGCATCTGGAGAAGGTATTGCAGGACTACCCATCTCCAACGCTTCCCACCATGATTTAAAAAGCTTATTACATGACAAGAGGCCAGCATTCCCTACCACATCAGGTCATGCAAGAAGCCACCCCCATGAACTGCTCGCACGTACATGTGATGGGAAGATACACATGCACATGCTATTCCAGTCATGCCATGGCAAAAGAGCTATAGAATCTTGAGGTCTCTTCCCTGGAGTAAACTTTTTTAAGAAGCATAAAGATATGAAGAGACAGGAGTTATGACCAGAAACTAATCTTCTCATTTGAACATGATCTACCTTATCATAGATGCAAGGGCATTGTGCAAGGAAAAGAAATGCATGCTGTGTGTTTCTTTTCACACAGATGTCATGAAGGCAACAGATTTTTCCAGCTGAGGCCATAGCTACATTAAACATAATAAATTTGAGAGATCTGGCACCAGAAAGCTTTTGTCTTCCAAGGCACTGACAATTTGGTAGGGCCCCTCCTATATGCTTTGTTCCAGCTGGCCCTGACTCCTGTCCCTGTCTAGAGCTTTCAAAATCAGCTCCAAAATGTGCCAGACAAATCACTTAATCCTAAAGATGCAAACAATAGGGAGTACAAGGCACATTTTCTAGAAATTATGGAACAACAAAAGATGAGAGACATCATGTGACAACCTCCTCCCTACAAGAGAACTCCCTACGTCCAAGCAGTTTCATTAGCCCTACAAAATTCATTTACAGATGAGTTCAATGAGCTATCTAAACTTCAAAGGTGTCAAACAGTCCCCTCTTAAAGATGATCAACATTCAAAATAGCCGCGAAACTGACATCCTGTGCAGGAAACCATGGGGTACATGAGCAAGAGCATTTTATAAGCAGAACAGATCCTGCTACAGAGAGATCCTATTTCCCAGCTCATCCCATGGGATATGCTTTCAGCTGAGCACAACTGGCTCCATCATAGTGTGTATTAGTCAGTGCTTAGTTATGGCAGCATGGGGTCTGCCAGAGCTACACTGTCAGCACACCAACTTCCTCACCCAAAGCTGAGTCACATCTCTTCAAGCAATGGGGCCAACCCCACTCAGCCGAGCTACACCACTATGCTTTGCTGACAGGAAGATGGAAGCATCAAAGATTTATAAAACCCAAAGCACTACCACAGTTCATCAAGTGAATAGGTAATGAACAAGCACCAAGCAGCCCTTATTGTGGTTGAGCTGTTGCCCAACAAAACGCACATTTTCTGAGAAACCAGACTTTAACAGGAAGCCACAGCACAGATTTCTAACAGGATTTACAGACCACAGACGTCCCAGAAAAAAAGACCAAAACAAAACAACCAAAACAAAACATGATGACAAACACAGTTTCTCAGTCATTTGCTGTTCTCTAAATCCCAAATAAAAGATTTTCAAATGAAACAGTGAGATGAGGATGAACACTACTACAGGGCACCACCCAGAGAGAGATGTTAACACTGATCTAGCTTCTAGGTCTACACTGCCAGCTCCTTGTTCCTGCTTTGTGCCATTCCCCAGAGGTGTGACTGCAGTGTAACCTGGTACTGATGCTGCAGAAAAGATACTTGGACCCATGCCCACAAAAGCAGCATACATTCCAAAATCAATTTGAGAGTACTGAGCATGTAGACTGAATCCATATGAAATTGGGTCAATAGAAGACAGCTCCATGTAATTTTACCCAGGCCTTTTATCCAATTAGATCCAGCTACAGCACAGCACTGTTTACTAAATGACATTCGGGACAGTCTTACTGCAGACACTCCTATTTACTCATAAGAAAATCTAACAATATCTTACATAAATGTATGATCCAGTCATCACTGCCTTCTGCAGCAGAGGGTCAGTACAGAAATTAATAGAAGAGAGCTTTCTCAGAGCAGGGACAAACAATACAGGAGCTGCTGGCAACTGCAGGGGCATAAGCACCCCTACACACACCATGGCCATTGCACAAAATGCCCAATGCTCAAGCAGCACCGAGCACACAAGTCCTTTTTGAAAGATGGCTTCAGAAAACACCCATGTGAAACACATCAATATAAACAGCAGCACCTCTTAAAACTCTAACCAACACCAGCAAGAGCAAAGCCCTGTGACAGGGCTGGGGCTCACTGTCCTCACAGGGAGGGCTTGGAAATAAGGAAAGCCACAGAGAGATCCCCTCTGTGCCAGAATATTTGTTCTCTAAAACGGGCACGTGGGAGTTGTTACATGCAATTGGTGTCCAGGAGATAAAAAACCTAAAGTACATCTTGAAATCCAGAAGGCAGAATCTCCCCTTTTGGGTGTTCAATCCACTTAGAAAGCACAGTCCCCCAAAGCAAGTGTGCTAACTGCTGCACTTTGGGCCCCAATGCATCAACACTTGCAGGTCAGAGCCTCTTGTTCTATCATATTATTACCTATATACCTTAACATTGAAATAAGTACTTCTTCCGTTGACAATACTGGTGTATCACTAATTACTTCTGTGTTTAAATTTATTTTGTATGGCAAATATGAACTTAAAATCCTACCAAATTCTTGCTGACAAAGAGCTGTAGTCTAAATTTCTGTAGTCTATTGCTTTAGTCTCAAACTATAGGTTTATGGAGGTGTTTTGCATCTTGACACCAGAATGAAGTTGGATAAGAAATTATAACATATCAGGATATATGATGCTATATACATGCATACATATATATAAAACAGGAAATATGATGATGCCATCAATACGAGGATATTTTAGGAAGTGCAAAGTGACAAAATTACTCCTCAGAGGCTGAGATTTGAGGACTGCAAGAGCTTCCAAAAGTATCTGAGCTTGCAGAACTTTGTTGCTTGGGTCATACAAAGCAGCGGCCTACCACAAACATACATCAAAGAATCTTGCAGTAGAGATATGAATTATGCTTAGGGAAGGAAAAGGACAACATTACCTGCCTTAATGTCAACCTTTCCCAATATTAAAAAAAAAAAAAAAAAAAGTGACTACCATTCTGTCATCTGTAATAAGTGACTTCATTAACTGAAATTAATTAAATGAGACATAATAGTCCCCTTTATAGAAAAAACCTATGGGTTATTACTGCTGTAACTTGTAACACACAAAACCCCTTTATCAACTGGCTGATTATGTTCCCCAGCAGAAAGAGCTAACAGCCTACAAGTAGTAGCTACAGATTGAGCAAGTTCTGAAAAAGCAGGGTCTCCATCTGAACCCGGAGTCTGCAAAAATTCACAGCCTGTACTGTGCTAACCCACCTTCATCTGCAACTGTCATTAACATAGCCCTTATTTTTATCTTACACTTATCTAAAGAGCACTTCACCGCAGTCAATTCTGAGAAACATCACTTCTGACTCCTCATATTGTTGCTCTTACAACAGGGAAGAAAGATTTTGTGTAAGGACATCCATATGAACTACCACAACAATGCACTTGGTTGTTTTTGTGGAGACAATTCAAGATTCAGCTTGGGAATAGAAGGATTTTCCTCTTGCAGGTGTACAACCCTGACTCTATCTTCTTTTTGGAGATTCCGAAGTCCATCCAACCCAAAAGTCCAGAAATTACCCAACTATCCCAGCTAATTTTATATTGGGAGGAGAACTGCTTCTAAAAGCATGAGAGGGAAGGGCTGAAGCTTCCAACCATGAGGTGCCAGCACAGACACTGTCATGGCACAAAGCTGAAAGGACTAGAAATATGTTGAAGGGAAACATCAGCTTTTCTTCTGCATACACAGTCCAGAAAGGAAGGAAACACCCTACCACCGAACATGATTACCATCATGTCAGAGCCCTTGCACACGTTAGCCAAAGAACATCCCTCAGAAAATGGATAGTAAGACTTTGAAAAAAGAGTGGCTAATTTGTTTTAACACTGATGGCAACTCTTCTTCTTCCTGGCAAGCTGTTCCATTGTTCAAATAAACCTCAATGACTGTGATTTTTTTTCTTATTTCAAAGCTAATTGTGTTAAATCTCAGCTTCCAACTGGAAAATCTTATGACTGTAAATAAGACCTAAGACCCTTGTTAATAGGTATAACCCATATATAAGCATTTGTATAAAAATGACTTATCTCTTTTTAATAAACTGAGTAAATAATGCACCTAATACCTTACCAAGTTAAAAAAATCACTCACCTTCCAAGTCCTAGTTTATTTCTTCTGGTCTTAACTTGATCTCAAAACTGAATAAAATTATGCAGTCACGGTCTTTTCAATTTGGAACATGAGCAAGATCACATCCCTCCTTCAACTTGATAACCCCCCCTTGAATTATTGAAGCAAGTATCTTCAACAATCACTAGTACTCTCCCAAATCAGTGTTTTCCAAAAAAAGCTTTCCATCTTAAGAGCACAGACTGGTTCCCATATACTCAGCACTCTGCAATGAGCTGCATCAAACATGTTTTTGTTGGATTTATCATCAGTCAACCAGGCGTTTCTACTCATCCTCCAACAGTAACCTTATCTGTCTCTTTCCTCCTCCTCAAATAGTTTTTTAACTGCAGACCTTACTGGCAAGGTTTCAATAGTACCGTCTCCATGGGCTGATACAGATACTAAACAGGACAGCGATGGAAATGGATCCCTGGGGAAACTGACAATAGAAACAGTCTTGCTCACAGCTATCTCCCAAGTAACTACTACTTTTCATTATCTATCATTAAAGAGGTTTTTAATCCCTCTAATGTGAGTTGTGCTTGAGATAAGTATTATTTTTCTTTAAAATTGGTGGCTTGGACAAATTCCATTGGTTGAGCAGTGTTTCACTACATCAGTATTGCTTTGTGCGATCTTGTCAAAAAAGACAGGGCAGCATTTGTCTGCAAAGATGTATATTACAAAGTTCTGCTAAAGAGATACTAGCATGTTTTTTCAGATTTTAATGGGCTTCTTTAAAATGTTGCAAAATTATTTTTATCTTGGATCAATATATAGATAGGTAGTTCTTAGCTCTTTGGGTCATCCCTTTGATATTTTTTCAATAGTGAATCTTGGTGGGCAGTGTTGCACCCTTCTGCACCTCCCTAGCTTACAAGAACAGGCTAAAAAGTAGTATTAATGAATAATGGAGCTCCTTGTTTGGCTATTATCATTGGACATACCTTATCTAGATCTGCTGGGTTTTAAAAATTAGTGAGCACTGTCTCATCCTCCTCTGGTATTAATTATATAGAAAACCAGAGGAGGTAAAAATACCCCCTCTTAAATTCTAAACACAATCAGTTGGGGGTTGTTTTTCCCTGTTTCATTTTTTGTTTTGCTGTTGTTTGTGGGGTTTTTCCCCAGAAATACACAACTCCCTCCTGATTTTTTGTACCCATACATAGACTTTTTAATCTTTGCCTGTAAAAAAACTGATGGGTTCTCTACACTTAGGTCACCAGCATCTCCATGACTAGCACATTTCCTTTTTCACCTGCTTCTTTGCTTAAGTTTGCACCTATATTCACTGCTGTTTACTTCATTCTCCTTGCCTAAAGTGTGGAATGCTTTGAGTTTTATTACCACAGTTTCAGCAACTGTGGAATCATGCCTTCTTGGCCACCAGAAGGATGCTGCTGAATACTTTATGGCTTCCCTTAATACTTCCCTTTTAAAGGTACCTTCCTGGGCAGTTATCCTGCCAATTGTTTAACCTCCAAGAGACAGACTCTTCTAAAGCTCCTTATAGTGCTGCCTGATGCCATATTCTGTTTGCACAAAGCAAATACAGACAAATAACAATCACCGGTACCTAGGCAACGGTGGGATTTCAGGTCAGCTATTAACTCTTCTTTATCTGCAAGAACAAGGTCAACTATTGATTTATTCCACAGTGGGTGCAGAACTGTGTGCATTAAAAAACTACCTACTCCTTCTAGAAGCTTTCTGGAAGTCTTTTCATTGGCCTCATGAAATGCAAAGTAAATATTACCTATTTCAAGCAGGCCATATTATTTGCCTCCCTTTGAGATGCATATATATATATATATATATTATAAATAAGGTAATATTTCTTCAGGTCTATTCCTGAGGATGTCTCAAGGACCTGTTAGAAACACGTTATGGCTGAGAGATGGTCGGAACCCAAACGGTTTGAATTTAAGACATCCTTACGTTTGCAGCTGTGCCAAAAGGTGCAGGTTTAAAAAGCATTATGTAATATGTATTTAATCACACGTGGGACAACATGTCTCAAGTCCACCTCTACTCAAGTCTGGACAAAAGCATTAGATATTTTCTGTGCCCCAGGACTGGGCTGACCTCTCGCATGCTGTTCCATCCTTGAGGGGACTTCTTTACTCCCTTCCTACCATCACATTTATTTCTTCCTCCATGGCTTTACTGTCTACCCAATTTCTCTCTTTGTACAGTAGCTTGGGAAAATCACTCCAGGCAAGGATTTTGAGTCTCTCAGATATGACGTTGAGGAGATGTGACCTGACACACAGAAGGGAGAGGGAGAAGATGGGGGTTACAGGCTAGTCACAGCTGAAGACTCAGACAGCCACGAGTCCCCTTGAGGAGAAAGGGTAGGTTTCAGTGAGTCACCCAAAGGAACGCACCCTGATCCTGAAAAAGAAATAGGAGCAAGCAGGATTCAGAGAGCATGCTCTCCTGCTTGAGGCTATGAGCATGCTCAGAGAAGCAGCACTGAAAGAAAAAGGAAGATGTGAGAGAATCACTCATTAGTTCCTTGGCAAAGTAGCAAAGTTCTCTATTACAGAAAAATGGCACATGGAGAATTTTGTGTCCCAGAAGATGAACACTCTTCTGGCACGCATAACTCTCAGGGCCAGGTGAACTACTAAAAGGTTTCACAAGGAATATATCATTTACCCAGTTTAAATCACATCAATGTGTGCTGGAAGTTGAGATGATGTTTAGAGGAAAAATAAACACCATGGGAACATCAGAAAAGAATTCATATAGCTGCATTCCCCATCTCTTCTATTGAGAAAAAGAGCACCATATAGGCTCAAAAAAGGGCAGGAAATCTTAAAACAAGTAATTAAGCTGCATCTTCTACAAGTCACTTCTTAGTACAGCAGTTCACTTAAATTGCCTTTTTTTTGAGGGGTGTCCCAGCCTACAAAGCATAGAAAGTGAGAGTCACCAAGACAGGGATGTCCTTATCATTTCCATCTCATCCATGTCTCCCACACCAGGAGCAAATGGCAGAAAAGCATCAAGGTGAACAAGTGTGAAAAGGGCTAGTTGTCAATTAAGCATCAGTCACAGGAGAAGGGACAGCAATGGGGAACAATTCCTGTAAACGATGCAGCTCCCAGGAGAGGAGAGCAGCCGTAGCACAGAGCAGGACGTGATAAATACAGATTGTAGCAGGTGGTGCGAGAACTGGCTGTGATTTCAGCAACCATTTGTCCAAACCGGACGGAACTGCCTACTGCACAGCTCTGCAACAGCAAAAACCAATCTAGAAAAACCACAAAAGCAGAGCAGAAGATTCAGCAACCACAGATTGACAGGAGATGAGTTTAATTCTGAAAATATTCCCATAGACATCAGGAGTATAACAATAATCTGAGGTATGAACAACATGGAAGCAAACCCAGGTCTCTTGCAACAGAATCACAGATCCATTGTTTTGGCTGGGAATTGACTCCAAAGGTCATTTAGTGCATCCCCTGCTCACAGTAGGTATAATGTGATTTTTTTTTTTTGCCAGGCTGTGTCCGGTCAAGCCAGATACCTTCAAGGACGGAGGTTCCCCATCTGGGCAACCTGTTCCCCTATTTAAGCATCCTCGCAAAAAAATGTAAATTTTCTCAGTATCAAATTGATAAATCAAAGGCAGATAAGGCCTTGCAAAGAGACCTAGACAAATTAGAAGGCTGGGCAATGACCAACCATATGAAGTTTAATAAAGATATGTGCCAGATTCTGGATCTGGGAGGGGGCAACCCTGGATGTACAGACAGACTGGAGAATGAGATGCTGGAACAGAGTGCTGCAGAAAGGGACGGGGGGGGCAGGTTGACAGAAAATTGATTATGATTAAAGGCCTAAAATTCACTCTTTTTGAGTATATTAACATTTCCCTCAGCCCATTTCTTCAGCCTTGCCTTTCTGGATTTTGACCACTGTTTTGCTCCTTTTGTACTGTCCAAGCTACAGACAGATAAGCCAAATTCTTCTCTCATTTACAGCACTGAAGTCCATGAATTAGAGACATTTACAATATGCACTGTGCATGCATACACACCCACACAGATGGCTCAGGAGATGCAACAGAAATACTGCAGAATTTGGAGGTGCAGCTGCTAAAAGTGAGGACCAAGGTATATACTCGAAGCCTAAGGTGGGCTTTCCTGACTTTGATTCTTTGGACTGCACCTTAAAAGGCAGCAGCTGTTGACTTCATAAATATTAAATATTTCTGAAGACTTTTAAAAGTGCAACCAACCAAGGATCATATAGTCATATATCCCTGATGGTGATGATATGACATACAGATAACTTCACCTGAAGGTTAGGTCATGAGACATCTAGTTCATTTGTCTGTTTTCACAAGGAATGAGTCCCCACGTGTACTCACATAAACAAAATCTTCCTCAAAGAGCTTGTAAGCCAAGAATCATGAATAGCATCCAAGGATTAGGGATGACAAACTATGTGGTCACAAGAAACAGAAGGTATATCATACACAATGTAAAATACCATCTGACTTGCACTAGCTTTTCCACATGCAATCGCTGGTTGGCAAATTGTTTGCAGCCATTTTTCATCAGAGAAATGGATCACGAGGAAATAAATACTTCAACATGTTTCTATGCAACTGAAAAACACAGTGCTTTGCAAGGGATAAATTAAGTCAGTGTTTAATCCTAGCCTTTACTCAGAAATAAGGTGAGGTTTCATATTGTTTTGTTGTTTCTCCCAAACCAATTGTTAGATTACACTGAACATTGCTGCTCAGATGAGTTGTGGGTTGCCCCGAGCAGTTGTGTATGCCCCATCCCTGGAGGTGTTCATTGCCAGGCTGGATTGAGCTCTAAGCACACCTAGTGAAAGGTGTACCAGCCCATGGCAGGGGAGTTTGAACTAGATGACCTTTAAGGTCCCCTCCAACCCATTCTATGATTCTATGAACATCTTAACAGGGGGAACACAGTTATAGTTCTCATGTGTATCTACCAGCCAATTTAAACACTACCAATTGTCCCAATCCTGCAAATATATTACAGTGTGCTGACTAAACTGAGGGGGAAGGGCTTTTCATTCACACAAATACACAGCACCAGGTGTCCCATATCTGTGGAGAAGGAGAATCTGCCATGCCTATAAGGGTGCTCATAACTTACCCCAAACATCTGCCGAAGATCAGGATCTCGAAAGCGGAAGGGAATGTTAGACACATGAAGTCGTTTTGGAGTGGATTTGCTCTCAGTATTCTCACTGCTCTGCGTCTGTGATTGCTGTCCATCTGTCTGTGCCCCTCCTTCTGTCTGCTGAAATCAGAAAAGACAAAAGTGTGCACATGAATAGAAATCACACAAATTACTCTCACGTGCCTTGTCTACCCCTTCTTAGGTATTAGCACTGCAGCGGAGCTATCTGGCACTTGACAATTATTCTGATAAAGCCAGTAGCACTTAACAATTGATCTGTTTTTCTTCCCCTCCCTTTCCATGAGTAACCACTAATGAGATCTCAGCCTCCCTCCCTTCCTACCACCTCCCAGCTTAGTAGATTTGGCTTTGGTTTTCTTAAATTGCTTCTCTCTTTTACCCATTCTTCCTCACTTCAGCTGCCACCATATGAAAGCTCTAATGAAGAGACGGATCTTTCATATCCTGGAGCTGGGAGGTAGTACCGCCACTCTAATCTCATGTGGCAGGATGTTCATGCAATCATCAAAATCCCACAGCTGAAGTGGCAGCTCTTCACCGGGCCAATACCAGAAGTGCATCTCGAGGCAAAACGGCATCTGCTCTGTCAAGCTCCCTTCAGAGAAACATTACCCTAAAAGAAGATCTATAATTAAATGGTAAAATCCGTATAGGAACGGCTTATGGATGTCTCCGATTAACTTTTTGCATACATTTCAGCGAGCCCAGGAACAGGAAACAGTCATCACCACTGCACAAGAGTTATAAAAACTCCAAGTGCTGCTTTTTGCTACCAATTCCACAGCTAAGAAAGGCAATTTGTTCCACTGTTCTCAAGCACTGACTGGCACGGCAAAGAGAGGTCAAGGGGTACACCGGGGGTATTTGTTCAAAGAAAAAGTACAAGAAGCAGGCAGAGGAATAAGGGAGATCTGTGTGCCAGATGAGAGTCCTAATGCCTGCACAAAGATAACTGGCAGGAGAAAAGTAAGAAATAGAAACTCAGCTGCTTGTGTGAGCTTAGACTGCTAAAATTTGAGCACAGCATTAAATATAAAGGCAAGGCCTCTTTGCAAAATGGCTTGATGAGAAAATAGCATTTTTCACACTTTAGTCAGACAGATGACCTCAAAACCCCAGAGTCACTGAACAAAGCAGGCTACAATTTGGTCGGTTTTATTGCTCTTGTCCCTTTCCAAGTGCATTCACTGACAGGCCAAGGTATTCAAAAAGCACCCACCCACTCACTCTGTCTCCTGCTGCTTGCCTCAGGCTCCTAGGAGTCAAGTTTTGACTACCCATGCGATGCACTTTTAAGCGTCATTTCAACTCTTTAGATGCCAACTTGTCTTCCTCCTTAACCCATCAAATAAAAAGAAGTCTTACAATAAGGCAAGGACTGTCTTTTAAAGGCATTTTTAAGAGAACATGTGAGCCTTAAAGATGTAAAAGTAGGGGTGAGGCTTTTGCTGGTTTGGGTCCTTTTCGCCTCCTGCTTTAAATACGCAATTTGTGTACCAAAGATGAAAGAAATCTGAGGGGAGTTGCCCACACCAATTCCCCAACCACTGACCGGACTTGCTAGGCTGCTCTGCACATCATTCAATATACAACACTTCACAAACATTTTGGAAACATCTCTTCACAGATAAACTCAATTGGCACCACTAAGAAAGTATCTTCTGTCCAGAAATACCACTTAAAGATATGACCTTGAACTTGCATATTGGTACAAAGCAAGTGTATGTAAAAAGACAAGAGCAAGCAAACAGTAAGCACTGGGGTCTTGACACACTGAACAGAGCAGTGGCAGCTTTCCATTTTATTTCAGTAGAGCTGTGCATGGAGCACAAAACATGTTTGATCTGGTTCACATAAATTACCTGTGATAGGAAGAATGACAATACCGCCCTGACAAGTATGTCGACTTCCCATAGCTGTGCAAGTCTCAGGAGAAGCCTTGTAGAATTAAGCGTTTTTATATGTCTAAGACTCATTCACACCCCAAACATCCAATTTTTGAGAAAAACTTGAGAAACTTCCTTTTGATCTTATCCAAAAGCTGTCCCACACATGTTCCCCCTCTTCTCCTTTCCTCACCTCTATGAGAAAAAGGCTCTCCAAACTTATAGAGAGTACACCCTAGGGGAAGAATCAATGCAGCTGGCTTGCAATTAAATCACACCATGCTACTTAGTGGTTTTATTTTTATGCCTTCATCAGAGTCCTCTGCTCCTCAGGGCAAATCTGTCCAAGAAGGACAAAACACAGGAGTAGTTTATCTATTGCCACTGCACACAACACCCACAAGTGAGTACTCCAAAGTAACTCTCAAAAATCACTTAATACTCCTGCTAAAAAGGACAGCTGCATTAAAATATAGGCTGCACAGGACCGGATCTGCTGTTTCCACAGGGGAGGAAGCCAGAACGTTGTCTGCACACCTCTCCCATCCATTTGCTGCCAGGCAGAGGGCAGAACTCCTTTCTTACCAAGGGTGCAATGTATCATGTACAGTGGCCTGCTCAAAAGCACTCACAGCTGTTCCTGCATATGGCAGAGAGTTGCTGCCACACAGGAGCTGTTCTGCAGCATGTGAGATGTGTACCGTGAGACAAATGCTTCAAAAAGAAGAAATTATAGAAGGAAAAAATGGATCTTGGTCCACTCTTACATTTTTAACTGCACTGAGAGACTCCAAATGCTTTTCATGCTTTCACATAGCCTGATTTTTCAGTAGTAGTTTAGCACTAAATACTTTCTTCTACATGCTGTAGCTTCCTCATTTCTATCATCCATGGCCCTAAGGTAAGATCTGAACTTCCCATCACTGTAACATTAACTCAATACATTTGTCCACTGCCATACATTCAGCTACATAAATGAAAAAAACAGTTTTTTCAGATTTTTTTTTCCTTTTACAGTTATTCATTGGCTTAAATCATTAGGAAGGAGATGAAAGGAAGGGCCTGAAGCCTGTTCTCAGGTAGAACATAACAGAGCCTGACAGCAGTGCTACTGCCCTGACCAAGCCAGCTGATGAAAGCCCTAATTTCAGCAAGTGCCCACTCCCCACCTTGACTCCTTCCCCACAGGGCATTCCAGCTCCTTTTGGCCTTGTGTCAGCACTTCCCAGTGAAGAAGGAGACCGCTCCCTTCTCTAGAGAATCAGCTTGGGAGGGCACTAATACACATTCCCTAGGTCCCAGTGCCTGTCACCAGGCTATAGAAACATGCTGCAGCAAAGGTCTCACATTCAGGGACAGTGCTGGATTCACCGCACCTCCTCAGCACAGCCTGTGTAACATATACTGATGCAGGTGATAATGCCATTCATGCCTGCACACGCAAGCTTTGAGCTCTGCTCAAGGTCACTGAGAAACACATCAGAGCTCAGGACAGCAAAGCTTGTGCTTCACTTTCAACTCCTTTCTGCCCCCGGGTCAGCTCCTCCCTTACACCTGCCAGCAGCAAGGAAACCCTAACTGAGAAGAGGCAGCTGCAAAGAGAAGCACTGATTGCACTCGTGCACATACACATGTAAAATGGGAGGAGGACACCTGGCAACACGAGAGTGCTCCAAAAGGTTTGGGAGCAGCTCTACAACCACCTTCCCACCTCTCAACTGATCTCCTTTATCCTAACACAGGTGATGAACAACCAGTTGCTGAGGCCTTCCCCTCCGCAGCAGGGAGGCAGGGGCTCCAGCACCACCTGAGCTCCGAGCAGATCTCCACCTGAATGGCCAGACACAGGGATGCCTCCCTGGAGAGCCAGAACAAGCACCAGTGCAACAGACCAACACGGAGATCATTAATACCCAGCACATTCTGTTTCCTTCTCCCACTTGCTTCTAGAACTGGAACTGCTTCAGATCCAAGTTGCAGACAAACAAAAAAAAAAAAACCCATTCTCTCCCCCTGGAAGCAGGCAGTCCAAAATGTTGTGAATCATACTGAGGAGGTTAAGAGCCATAAATCATTGCAAAGAAAATATTTACAAAATACAAACTGTAACTAATAACTATATTTAAAAGGGGATTTGGGTGGCTTACAAAATCTAGGAGACAGACTGTGCTCACTCCACTGCCCCTCGATCAGTTTTGAATCCAAAAAAAGCCAAAACCAAACACCCAACCTTGTTTGGATCAAGAGCTTGAAGAGCTGTGGAGACAAGGACCAAAAGCTGTAACTGGGAGAAGGCTCTGTTTCCCACCATGAAAGAGAGCACAGATAATGAGGAAAAACCTCTACAAGTTCTACTGAAGAATCTGTGTCAAAACAACCAGTCATCCACCAATGAACAGATACCCACTGAGGAGGTTTCATGGAAAAACAAGTGAAAAATTAGGCCCTAGACACAAAATCCATCTCCTTCCCCACCATACTTTACTAAAGTAGGTTTGAGGTCCCAACATCCAATAGCAAATGCCATGGGAACTTCACCTGCTTAAACACTTGTTCAGCAAACAGAAGACCTTAGGGCTAATTATCACTTTTCAACAGCAGTAAATATAATTTTACAACTCGGTTTTTCAGAGATGCCAGCAGTGCAATATTAAAAAAAAAACAAACCTGGGGCCTATTTACAGGCACAATTAACTATTATCCAAAAATATTCTAAACCAGACCAAAAAGCTCTAAGCTAAAAAAGGTCTAAGCTAAAAAAACAGACCAAAAAGCTCTAAGAACCCACCAATTAACTTCTATGAGGCTTTTTCCTATTTTCCATACAGTCAGGTGAATTTAGGGTATATTTTTTCTGATATCTATTTTTTGTTAGTTACTTATTTTCAGACATAATGAAGCTTCAGTGATTTTATTCACTTTCCTCATTAAAGATATACCTCACAGAGCACAAACCTAACATAGGAAAGCACATAGGGGTCTTTGCTACAATGATAATTTCATCATTATATGGAAAAAAAAAAGTAGTAAACCCTGCTCTTTTTTTCACACATGGCACCCAATTTTTTCCCGCGTTCATCCTAGTAAGTGAAAATGGGAAAGCTCCATATTTTAGTTGCCTTACCATCCAATCTTCTATGTACTTGTCATATACCTTTATTCCTGACAGCTCTTTCTGTAAGTGAAGATTTAATTTCTTTGCATAAAGAAACTGCTACATCCCTTTCATCATCACTTTTATCCTTCTCTGTACTTCTGCTATAACCTTCGAGAGATACGCAAAGTACCACAGCTATATACTCTAACGTAATGATACTTGCTGATTTATTTCACATTTCTCATTTTTAAATCTGCCTCACTAGACACAAGTCTGCAAGTGCTGACAATCTGCCTCATATTCAAAGCAAACTCTTGATATTAAATGTCAGGGTTTGCAACCTCAAGACAGCAATTTCTAAGTTGAGGTGGCCAAACAATCAGCAGCAAACTATTTATTTGAAGACAGTTCCTCCTCATGCCTACCTGCTCAGCAGTATCAGAAAATAACTGGCGATGTTCATTAAACATATTCTTCACCTGAAATACCTCACATGAGCAATCGCTTTAATTACTAAAGGGATGAAAAGTAATTACAGAGGAAAATTCTGCAAATTCAGCCTTGGCAAGAAATACCCAAGGGGAAGTCATTATTAAAACATCATCCATGTGTTGCAAAAGTCAGTTGAGGAATCCTTGGTGTCGTTGGCTCTCTTCTTCCTAAGCCCTTGTTAGATGTACAAGGCACAGCCAGATGACCAAGCACCTTCCCTGTCTTGCTTCTGAACATGACACATATGGGCACCCCCCACCACAAATGCGTCTTCTCTGAGAATTTGAAAGTCAATATCCTTTTATGGTATAGCGGATGAGTTAAATACGGTTCAGTACAGCACATCAAGAAGCAGAGACAAGATGCTCTGTAATTAAATAATGCTTTATACTGGTTCATGACAACGTAACACCAAGGCGACAGCACCTGCCATTTTCACGCGAAGTAATTTACATAAACTTATTCCTCTACTTCTATACCTCCAGCTGCATTCCATAATTTATACAGACATACAAATTCTTCCCTCTGACATTAACAAGAGAAACAAGTTGAATAATCAGCTTGCAGTATTAAGTGCATTGCATTTACTATCAAGAAAGCTTTTTTAGTTCAGCAGATGATTAATCTTCCCTCTGCGGGTAGAGTACCGGGAGATGCAGAGAGCTGACAATTGCTCTCGGCTTCTGGCCATGCTCTCCACACGCTTACCTTGCAACAACAGCATTTGCTGGATCCCTCCAAGAGCTGCTCTAATTCATTAACCCAGCAAAAGAATTGGACAGCTTTCTGCCAGGTCAGTGAATTAAAGTGGCTCACGTAAGGAATGCCAGAGACAGTAAATAGGAGTGGGAGTTTGTGCTTGGAGCCAGATCTCTCCTTTCTGACAGCAGTGAATCTCTTAGATCAGCTCAGCTGCCAGAGGTACTGCAGCCTAATTAGCATCTCCCCTTGCAGCTAGCTGTGCTGGGTGTTTCCATTAGGGATAAGAGCACTAAGGTAAACCAAGAAGGGGGAAGGGGGAAAGAAGCAGGCAACCCAGCACGCCAAGTGAAATGCTGAGTGTCAACTGTTTAGGAGAAGGCCTGCAACAGGCAGGCCATGTAGGCCAAATATGGTCCTGTACCTCAGCCTATTTTTAATCCAGGTCTTTCAGCTGTGCTTTGGGACAGTATCAAAAGAAAGAACAGATGCCTGGACATGAAGACAGAGAGGTCTTCCTACCACGTGCCAGGCAAGAAACAAAGCCCCAGAGATGAGATGAGACTTGATCCTAAAATAGAGATTCCAAAATATGAAGTTGTTTGTATTATACTAACTACTGTGCCAATTTCTTTTCAACGTCCAATCCTGAAGACATTCAGGAACCTCTGAATGCTTTTGACTACATTCAGACTTCCACAATCAAGCTCATTCTCAGCTTATGACACCAACCCGTCATTCCCCTTTGTTCAGGGTTTTAGACTGCGTAGGAAGGCATGGACTTTGACTCTCAAAGTTTATTTTACATAAGTTCACTGCTGATCTTTGACCTCAGGCTCCCCAACTGAGGGACTTAATACTGTCTATTAACTCAGACACCACCCCTTATCTCAAATCATTCTAGCTAACTAGCCACATTTCTGTGAAAAGGTGCTCCCACCCTGTGTTTTAAGGACCCTGTTACAAACCACATTACACTGATGTGTAACATCCTACCAACAAGATCAAGCTCCCTTTCTGTGAGCGACCTTTAAACTACCCCCAGTGTTCTTTGTTAATTTTGCAATTACCCTAAAGGCTATCAGCCTGAAAAGCAGGAAAGCCCCACCATCTGACCACACCTTTTGCTATCTCCCTCTATCCTGCCAACATGACCAATCACAGGCCTTGCTCTTAAAAGCAAGCAGGGAACTTATCTGTGTGGCTGAAGGAATTTCTGAATCATCCCATGGGAGC
The DNA here is from genome assembly GCA_013396955.1 of Regulus satrapa. Classification (NCBI taxonomy): domain Eukaryota; kingdom Metazoa; phylum Chordata; class Aves; order Passeriformes; family Regulidae; genus Regulus; species Regulus satrapa. The sequence continues at coordinate 70,572 of VWZN01004070.1, read as the reverse complement.
ACAGGCTTCAAGTCAGCAGCTAAAAAGTCCACTGGCTGTTGAGTCTGGGGTATCACCTTCACACACGACAGCAGCTGTGCTTGCCAGTCACAATAATGGGAGGGAAGGCTCTTTTTGTTCTATTAAAGTTAGCAGCATGATGGTAAAATTATTATTAAAGGGGAAGACACCTTAAGGAGAAGATGCCTTAAAGCATAACCGTCTGTCACTTCAGTCCACATGGACTGAACATGTTTGTTGAACAAATAACAGCCAGCACATGAGATGGACAAAATGCTGAACACACTAGCTGTAGACGTTTAAGATGAAATAACCAACCTGTTCTGCTGTATTTTAATAGCATGCTTTAACTTGAGTAACTACTGAGCCTTCTTGCTTCCCCTAGGTCCTACATCATTAATCAGCGTACTGAGGAGAAGTTACAAGGAATTACATCCTCAGGCAGCCCACAGAATCAGAATAACTTCATAGAGGAGTCCTAGACAGAAAGATAAAGAGACTTGGAAGATCCGGGATGCAGTGGATGTCCAAGTCTGGCACGTGAAAAGCCCCTGGTTGAGGCACTTTTACCCCTGCACCCACAGGTCTCTTTCTCTGCCCCCATCTGGGATCCTCTAGGTTTGATCAGTCCCAGCAACGCCCTTGTGTGTGCCCTTACCCTTTCCCAGCCAGCTACGGCCACGAGCCTGACTCTGCATGCTCAGCCTGCACGTCTTTAACCACATCAAACGGTCACTCCAGACGTGCACACCTGTTTCCAACAGCCAGTACAAGTGCTGTGTGTTATTCAGCCTGTTTCTTGGATAACCCCCTGCCAGTCAGGCTCCCTCCTCAGACTCCTGGCAACACCACTGCCTGCCAGCAGTCTCCCAGCAACATTCCCTCCCGCACAGATGGGCTCCCAGCCCCTCCTTGCAGACTAGCCACAAGCTGTGGGCTCCTTGGAGCCAGCATTAGTTGATGAAACACAGAGCTCGGCCCTGCAGAGCCACAGAGATGGCTCCTAATATGGAAGAGGAGCAGGAAGGCTGGCAAGAGCTTATATCCAAGGTCAAGGCTCACATCATTTCCATTAAAAAGAAATGCTCTTAAGCACTGGACAAGGATGGGAACAGCAAAAACACACGGGGAAAGCCACTGCTCTGTTTTTTATTCCCTGTTTCTAGTTTCCTCATCCAACTGGCAGTACCTCAGATAGTTGTTTGCTGGAGATGGGCAACCCAAATCTTATGTGCTGGAATGGCATCGGACAATCTGGTGCTAAAACGATGACTGGCATTTCTGCACACTGCATCAGCTCTAAGTTTTATTTCCTGCCTGGTCTTTCCTTATCTACTTTTTCTTGCCAAGCAAGGCACCCTTTACACACTACCAATGCACCTTACAGAGTTTGTACTCTTTTTCTTCTTCAAGATGCCGAAGTTGTGGCATTCTCAGGAAGTAAACAAAGATACCTTATCAAAGTCATGACCAATGGCGCAAACCATGCAGCCACTGCCCGCTGCAGAAGGAGCAGAAGCACACATCAGGAACCATGAACACTTGAGCTGGCACTATCAGTTCTTCCAACTGTTGGCACTGAATTCATTCATACTTACCAGGGAAAAAAAATAATCTCTACAAGCCAAACATCAACTACAAGTAAAACTGAAAGCATTAACAGATTAAATCCGCCCCTGAGCGCTGAAGGCTCTCACCATAAGGCTCTTTATTAGGAAGTTAAGTCTTAACAAGTGGCTTAAGGGGTGGATAAAGCTTTTCCTGGGATAATCTGCCAGCATGTTGCCCAGTGCCAGTTCCAGGCCATGGGAAGAAGAAAGAAGATATATAAGATGATGAAAACCTTGGTTTGGCCAATGGACGACCAGTAGCTGAGAGCTCATCTCCTATCCTCGCTCCCTGAAGCTCCCTATCATCTTCAGAAAGTCAAAGAAAACTAATTTTCTACTCTGTTAGCTTCCTGAAAACAAAACCACATTGGGATTGCACCTAAAATGCATGTGCTCACCCTAATTCTTTGTACTGTCAACCCTCAGGAATTTGTCTCCATCACATCTATTTGAATCATTCGCCAATTAACACAAAGTAATTAACACTTTTGTCAGAGACTGTCTTTGGACAACGCCACCATGGTAAAAGCACCATGATCATGATTTCAAGTACTACTGCTCTCTGCAGGCATCAATTTACAAGGGGAACGTGCAAAGGGGGAAAACCCAGTAATGGAAGGTCAGAAGCCCCGTTTTGTTTATAATTCTCTCCTTTGAAGTCTTCCGCTGGTTTGCTGCACACTTGAGAAAGAGCGATCTAATCAGTGTCTGCTTTTCCCCAAAGCATTGTGCCGTCGTGGCTGGGCACCCCTGTGCACTTACTGCAAGAGATCCGTTCTGCGTGCTGGCCGTGTTCGTGCTCTGCTCTCCATGCGGCTGCGTGCTTCCGTAGAGTGTCAGATTGTGCTCGCTGGTCTGGCCTGCATAGTCCTGAGTGTGTGGCACCCCATACTCTGTGGGAATCCCATTCTGTGGGGGTGGTGGAAACGGGATTGTGGTGAATGGCTGCACCATTGCATCAGGAGTTGCTGATGGCTCCTGGTTACCCTTAAGAAATGAAAAAAGGAGAAAACGGTTTTATGCTACAGAAGATAGATCAAAACATCAGCCTGAGAAATAGCACACACGTTCATGTGAATATCCCACCCACCGTCACCATAGTATTCCACAGTCTTCTATTATCTCTCCTATCAAAAAGCGCATGCCTTGCTCCTCTGAGCCATGACACTGTTTTCTTAATCTTTTCAGGGCAATTTTCTTGCTACTGGGTGGCGTATAGCAAACAAATTACAGGGTTTGCAGACTGCATACCCCTGTGATCTCACACAAAGCTTTACACACAGTAAGGTGTTATTTCAGAAGAGGGTAGAGGTACTCGCACATTGGAACAGAGAAAGAAACACAGAAGAACGGGGTTTCTCAACATTCCTAAAAGTACTAAAACTGAGTCCATCTCCTCCAGCCTGACCCTCGCTGCTCACAAGCAAGCCCACAAGCAAGCACATGGTGTGGTTCAGAGCACACCTCTCTGTTACATTACAGTGATACAAGTACAATGTTTAAAACCCATCTGTGCAGAAGCCCCCTCCTTTGCCCTGGCAGCACTGCGTACAGAGCACAGGTATCTGTTGCTGAAATATCCCATTTGCTTCTTGCTGGCCATGCAGGAGACACCAAAGAGCTGTAGAGAAACAAGCTGAGATCGCAAGCCAGCCGCACAGTCACTCTTTCCCAGTCCTGAGCATCTCTACAATCACGCAAGGCATTAATTATCCACTCCAACCTCAGCTTAGGGTATCCCACAGAGACCTCTTCCATAGCGGACTTTTTGGAAGCTTTTAGCGCTGTCTTAGATGTAGCTAACACCAATCAGATGACTCAGAAACAAAGAACTGACCATGCAAAAGATATCCCCAGAAGACAATAAAAATGCTACCCCACCATGTCAGAAAACCACAAGAAAGGAACAAAAAAAAGCATGCAGCCCTGCAACCTCTGCAGGGATCTCACCAAGGGGGGAGCTGCATTCAGCCACCCGGGGTGAAGGAGAACAGCCTTGACATTGAAGCCCAACCCTGGGAAGCCCAAGCTGCTGCACCGCTCCTACTGCTTTCACCGCCGCAGCAGAAAAAAAAAATCCACAGAAAAGATTTATGATAGGAGGGCTGCTTGATTTATGTGCGTGTCAACAGACAAATCCTGATTTTAAATTTTGGCTGCTGTTCCAGCCCTGGGTCCTCCCCCACAAAGCCTGGAGGTGCTCGAGGCTATTCTGACACCAGCATGCTTAAATCAATGGAGTAAAAGCGAAACAGACCTTATCCCACGGACAGGAAAGGCAGAGAGGGAATTACCGAGCAGCCTTTCAGCAGAGAGCATGCAGGGACCGACGGACCTCCAAAGAAGCCGGACAAACCTTTCGGTCCCTTTATCAGCCTACCTGCAGCTTTCCCTTCCGGGCGGAGGAAACAATGATAAACGCAGTGCACCTCCAGCCAGCACCGGGTCATTCAGACACTGGCTGAATCCCAAATTTGCTCTGACATTAGTCTATCTGGTCTGCCTCCCCTGGGGGCCACGTGGCCACGCGCTCCTGCAGCTGGGGAGAAGGAGAGGGAAGGGCATTCAATACCACTTAGCAGAGCCGAGCTGCAGCCTTGGCCCGTGCTGAAGAACGGACGGTTTCAAGTCCAGTTCCTTGCTGCCTGCAGGAACGCAAACTCCGCAGCCTTATCTGAGAAAGAAAAATTCAGGCGAGCATGCCAGCCGTGGCCAGTGCTCAGCTCTTTGCACGCACTCCCCCAAGCAGTTGCAGCCCTGCGCCGCGTGCTCGCAGCTCTGCAGAGGTTTTTTTCCACACACCAAGCACATTTTCTGAGAGCAGGACAGGATTTTTGTTTCCCCCTCGAAAAAGCGAGGCAGGTCCACCAGCCCTCCGGTTCTGCTCATTCCTTTGCTATTCTCAGCTTCGAAGCAAGCCACTTCTGACTCGACCTAACCCATCATCTGCAGAGCAAGTTCTAAAGCAGGAGGCAGGACAGGCAGAACAATGGCCATCCCACTGCAAACCAGGTATCAGCAATCCTATTGCTCACCTGCTCAGACTGTTTATCCCCTGACAGGACAGCTCCATTCTGTCCACATACTATCTCCTTTCTTTCTAAGCTCTTCTGTTTAAAGTATTTCACTGTATTTGATGGTCTGTGCTCTTCCGTAGAGCCCTCATTGTCTGCCCCCCTTTCCTACGTTTCAAATGAGAGCTCAATAGGAAACTGACTTTTTCTTTTCAATGGAAAATTTTTCCACAGGAAAAACGGAGGAGCAGAAACTATTTCTAGTCTTCTCAGAACAAGTTAGATTTCCAAGCCAGCAGCATCCCAGGTCAGAGGAAGAGAATGCTGATTAGCCCCAGACAAAACCTCTTCTGCCATCCTGTCAACAGCGCAGGGCTGCTCCCCAAAGAACATGGTCCAGCGTTCTGTTAACCTCACTCTTGGACTGCTTAAAATGCAAGCCCATGAACCTTATATAATCTTATTTTCAATGTTTTTACCCCTCAGTTAACGCCATTCCTTCCAGTTTAAATGCATTTCAACCTTTTAAATATTTTCTCTTTCTTTTTCCATTATCTACAAATATTTGAAGGATGAAAAATGCTTACTCTCTCCTCTGTTGCTTGTGGCATTTTGATAATACATATTTATTTTATTTTGAGTTTAATCACACCTCTCAAGCCAAAATATCCTGGTAACTTTATTTATTACTTCTTTCTGACCTTCCTAAGATTTTTCAAAGAAGGATTTCTGGTGCAGAATAAAATTATTTTAATACCATTGTCCCTTCCCCATTCCTCAAATCACACTAACATGCAAAGATCATATCTTTTATTACAAATGCATCCTTTATTTAATGTCTCAGGTTATCTGCAGATCTATCATTATTCTATTTGTCCAGGTTTCATCATCCCATGGAGTATCTCTATCTCAAATTATTTTTCTCCTGATATGATTATGGACATACTTCCTGTCTGGTTTTTTTCGGGTTCTTTTTTTTTTCTTGTAATTTTAATTTCCTTTGATGCTTTAGAATTACTTTTTTCCCTGTTTCCACTAGGGTCAACAGAAAAGGACGCTGATGAGATCTCTGCAGGTTTCACAGCATACTGATATCCTCCAAACCCAGAGGAGATTCTACCTCTTCTGTTATTCTACCAAATTTCAACATTTACACAACACTTCATATTTTCAAGAGCTAACACAGAACACACACACACATACACACACACAAAAATCCCATTAATCTTCAAACACAGAACCTGAACTCTTTTCCCTACTTCTAGACCACCACGTAAAATTCTGAAGTTGGGGCGCTGCTTCTCACACTTCTCAGGAGGTACAAACAGCAGGGAGAAACCCTCAAATTTCTGAGCAAAGGGAAGAATTTTGTCTATCCAATCTTAACATACCTCACTGCATTGCCAGTTCTGCCTGTTTTAGCTCATGCAGATGTTTTAAAAATTTACTCAAATGCAGCAAGAAACCCAGATTGGAATGCCCAGGAGCAGACACCATCCCCAAACTAACACAAGGATGCCACCACAGAACTAGGAAAACCGGAATGCAGCTCCCCACAAAATCTGCTACCATCTTAAACTTCTTTGACGGTACGGAGTAAATTTTAATCAATGTTCAGGAGCAGACAGACACCTCTCTTGGCCCCAATGCATCAGGCTGGCAGTTTCCAGGAGGTGAGTGTGAGGGACATTTGGTTGCAGGAATAATTTTGGCAGTTCAGATTAAGTGATTAGCACTGCCAGTTTGTGCTGCCATGCACCAACCATGATAGCTGCCATCCCATGCTCAAACTGGGAAAGGCTGTTCAATGCAACTGAAACAGTGTAATTAACACACACTCCTTCAAAAAAACCCAAACAAACAAACAAACAAAAAAACCCCATTGGTATGATATATGTTAACCTACAGTTCAAAGAAATGCAGTAATTCCTGTGCTTCCTATTCCTTCTGTTGCTCTGTTCCCACAGAAATCATTCATTCACATCAGGTAGGAATTCAAAGCAGCTGCCCCCTTGCAAAATGTTGGCATCTGATTCATGAGCACCCAAGCCCTCAGGGCACAAGAAGGATATGGTTACCCATCTGGGCTCTGCTTTGAGGCCCCTATTCTCAGCCCTACAAAGGTCCAGTCACATCCTTGCAGGTGCCAACTTTCTTCCTTAAGTCAGGTGTTTGCCTACGCAGATCAGTACAAACCCATCCCACATTTTGTTTAAAAAACAAATGAGCTAAAGCAGTGAAAAATCCCTAATGGGGACACATTTCTAAGAGCTCATGCAGGTTTAAGTTAATTAATGAACTTTTCAGCTCCAAGCTAAGCGGAGGAACGATGAGTAACTGATGAGTAACCGCACGTGGTGGTACCTTGCGTAAGGGTGGGAGCTGGGGACGACAACTCAACAAGGAGCAACGTGGTTCAGCAAATGTGACACAGGATGAATTCTTGCAGCAGACAGCAGGTGGTGATCCAAGATCACGGCACTGGAGCGCCAAGAGCGAACAACAGGAATGCACACAAAGGCCTCCTGCTTCCATAAAACTGTCAAAGATCAGTCTGTTCTGTGAAGGAGTCATTTTGTTTTCCTCATTAGAGAAATGGGGCTAAGTAGAGGGGCATGAAAGGAGCCTTGCAGCAATGCAGCTCCAGATCTCTTCTGTATTGCTTTGCCATAATATGTATAGACAGTACAGCCTAACCAGCCAAATAAAAATTATACTCCTGGTAAAGCTAAACTAGTACAATTTCTGCATAGATGTGGCAAACTGCCACAAGGTAACTGGCCTGTGCTATCCATAACCCTCCCTACTGTGAGTCATCAGCATCACACGAAGGTTCAGGGAAATGGTACAGCATATAAACATCAAATAATCTCTTAAAAATGCCTTTGAACTCTGCTAACCCCCAAATCACTGGGATAGATGTGAGTATAAGCCTATTAGTGGAATGGGGTTTCTAATACGTACATCTTCACTGAACTAATTTTATGAATCCTTGAAGCAACTGACTTGCAGCTAACGGAGGCAATTAACCTGTTTGTGAAGACCAGAGTTCCAGGCTATGACTGTTTGCTCTCTGCACTAACCTAATCCCTTCTGTACACAGCAAAAATGTTTGGAGCGGGGATCTGAAGAGCTGGCAGGAACCTGGAGCCGCTGCCCACTCTCAGCTCCAGGTAAGAAAGGGATCCTACTGAGTGAGGGAAATGCGGGGACCCTGCTGTCCCTCCCAGAACCCAGGTGACAACCTCCCTCCCGTCAGGGATGCAAACACCACACATGCAAAGCACTGCTCCCTGGCTGTATCCAGACAAGAGAGAAAGTGCTTACCATACAAGGCTGCCGCTTAGGAGCTTGAGAATAATTAATTAATTAATCAACTAAGGGCAGCGTTTCCCCCCTCCCACCCCTTTCTCACAGATAACAAAAAAGCTGCTGTAGCAGGGTCTCTTTCCCAGCCCCTTCCAACAGTCTCCCTTTCCCAGTTCTCAGCTGCAGCTTCAGTGGGGCTCTGGCTGGAGCTGCCACCGTCCCACCTCCAGCTGTGCACTCCTGCCCTCCTCTCCCCTGCCAGCCTGCCTACCACTGAGCCCTTTCAGCACATCCCAGGAAAAAAAAAAAAAATTTACTCACTTTTTATTGCCAGGTTAGTTTTGTTCCCAGTTAAGAGCGCTGAAACAGCTTGGCAAGGAGCTGGAGGAGAACCAGAGCCAGAAAGGACAGGGGGTGGAGAAGCTGGGGAGGGAAGGGCAATGGGCACCAGCACTTGGATGAGCTCAGGCTGCCAGGGAGCCGCAGTCTCCAGCAGGCATTAACCCTCTCCACAGGCAATCCCGCAATTTGCCAGCTGATAACAAATGTATCAACAAACACTTTCTTCACAAACGGGAATGGATACAAAGCAGCGTGAATGATGCTCCCCACACACACTAGGAGCTCCAGCATTGTCCCTTACCGAGAAAAAAAAACCGAAACCACAGGCTGGGGCAATGATTACACCAAAGATAAATTCCACCGAACAGTGGTGGCTCTCACAGCACACGGAACCTACGCCTGAGTTTTTAAAACTGGGTTTTGAAAAAGTTTTAAAACATTTGCTCTTTGGGGCCACAAAGATACTCAAATACGAAACAAAGTGATGCATAGAATGATGAAGTGATGGCTTTCCAATGCCACAGACACCCCAAAACAGTGACGTGACCATGACGACCCTGCAGGTGCCCACAAACATGATACAAGCTCTCTATCCCAAAATGCAGCAACAACATTTCCTCCACTGTGGACATTTCATTCCAGATTCTGAATGGGAAGAGTGGGTAAAATGCCTATAGAAAAGAAATCTGGGTGTGAAAAGGACATATACAAAGGATATAACCATTTCATATCCTCCATCTTTGTACAAACCCGTTCCTGGACTCAGAGGGGTATGTGACCCTAACCTGACACCCACTCTCCACACTACAAAGGCATTTCTGTAACTCCAGAGAGCAAGACTGACATGCCTGTGTGTCTGGGACACAGACTGATAAAATCAACACTCTTTCTTGGTGTGGGTTGACCGTAAAAGCACCTTGAAGAGTATCACAGCAATAAGAGGTTTTGTATTTCATCTGCACATCTGGAGCTTGATCTTCATTTGATCTATGACACACTGTGGTAATGGAAAAGGATGCTGGATTTTGACTCTACTATCATGGGCACAAGAGCAATTCCTCCTGAATCCTCCCAAAAAGCAAACTCTAAATCAAGGTAGTTCTGGAAACATCTGCTGGAATTTTATGGTAGCTTTGTTAAAATAAAGTGAAATTCATGGGTACACTTCTTAAAATTTAAATTGGATGCAATCACTCAGGAAGTGCCTTTTACACTGGGTTAAGCCTCAATAACCTAATCTTGACCAGTAAAAAAATAAAATAAAATAAAAAGAGATGCCTGCACTCTCACTTGCACCTAGCTAACCATTTAAAGGCATGCCTCCTTCAACTTCCTGGTGCAAGCTTGCACTGGATTATCTAATCTTGCCCCTACTAGAGATGTAAAGCAAGGGAAGAACAAGTTATCTTCCAACACACACACTATCATTCCAGTCCACCAAAAAGTGCTCTGTAAAATAAAGCAGCTGGCCTTTTTTTTTAATGCATTTAATTCAAGGAAAGAAGTTCAAGCCTCCCTTTTTTAGGAAAGGATGAAAGAAAATTATAGTCTTATCTTACTGTTATACACAGGAAGCACTCACTCATCCCCATGCTATCATCACTTCCAGTAATGGCCAACTTTTGCTCTACCCCTATGCACAAACACAGGCTCTGGGTGCTGAATGCATGCACACTTGGTAAAATGCCCTCAGGCAACCTGCAAAGAAGCTTCCTGTTGGATACAGACAAAGCTTTAGAGTTACACAACATTAATAAGGCCCAGGGCCGCATCTACTTACCAGCCTGAAACATACCTTCTAGATTTTAAAAAGCACTGATTTCTACTCCTGAAATCTACATTATTCCCCACTTAAAAAAGAAAAAAAAAAAAAAGTTACTGGCACAAAGGCATCCCAACAAGCACTTTCAACCCATTCGTGCTGTCTGGGGTTGATTAGAGAGAATTGTGCTTCAAGAGACATCAGGGTCCTAACATCTATTTGCATTCCATACTAGGAATTAATCTACCTCTGAGAATTACTGGGGAGAAGGGTGGAGAACAAAGGAAAAAGTCACCAGAATGGACATATCCAGTCAGCAATTACTAGAAAAGCTCAGGCTCAATTTTTGGTCCAGATTGGTCCTTTAGCACCTACCCTGGTTGCGTTCTTCCCAGCTCTGCAACATTCCAAGTGACTATTTTCCACTTAACATTCACAGTCAAACATTCTCAGGGGAAAAGAAGATTTCCATAAGATGACTAGCTTTCAACAAATCAGCATGAAAATAATGTCTCAAAGTACCATGAATCGAGTCCTCCATTAATCCAGCGGGCACCCAGGGCTGCAGAAGCATGTCCCACACAAGGGAGATTACTCCTCTGTCAGGCAAAGACAGAAAAGTTCCTTCTCTGAGACCAGAATTGAAATGAGTCACAGCTAAGGAACAGTGTGCTGCAGATGTGTCACGTATGTTTAATCCAAGCTAGCTGCCATCAGCTATTCAGCAGATTAGCAAACCAATCACACTCTCCATTACATGACTGTGGATCCTCTCTCAGGGAAGCAGCAGAAACCAGAGGCCAGTAGTGGGGGGAGGAAGGAATGGGTAACTGCTTTTCCGGAGACATTCATGGTTGCAGCGGGATATGGCGCAGAGGACCTGCCTGTGCTGGTTTTCTACCTTACTCTGAACAGCTCACCAGTAGTTTCTGGTGCTCCTTAGAAAAAGAAGGGCTACAGAACATGGAAATGTAACAGGGAAGAAAATATACCTGGTCTTATGGTATCTCTTGACCAGGCTGGCAAGGTGTTGGCACAGGTCTGAGCTGTCTCCTCAGCTAATTTTGCAATCGGATTGCTCGCTTCAAACAGCTTTGTTTCAAGGGAGAGGGTACCTCTACAGCTGACATATTTCAGAAAAGCAGTATCTGCTTCTCCAATCCAAATCAAGGGCCTAGCTGGACAGATAAGCAATTTTTCATCACGTCTCAGCTCTGCAAATGGATTATTGCTCTGCATCTGCAAGTACATCATCATATCTCTGTGAGTGTAGAGAGTTATTCCTGCAACCTCAAGAATTTAGATCACTTTCCTGAATGTTTAAATCCATGGAGCTCACTCAGCCCCTAAGAAAAGATTTGTATCTACTTTAGTGACAAGGATTTCTCAAAGCCCTCGCTATGTGACACAGCTATCTGCAATAGACTCTTCCAGATCTCTATATATTTACAGAGCTCTTCTAGGAAGGATTTTGAAGATCACTTTTGGTATCAGGCTTTCCTGTCCTTCTCTCCCCTGCTGGGAAGGCAATGAGCTGAAGGAAGTAGTGAGCTGTACAGAGGGACTGCTCTGAGCTGACTTTGCTCCTGGAGAAGGACAAACCTCAAACCCCTCTCAGGCAGCTTCACTTACCCTGGCCCCTTCAATTCCCCGGATTCCAGCAGACAGCAGGGAAGTCTTCCCGCCTGCCTGCGCTAACTCCAGTGCCGCACAGGAAAAAAAGCAGCCCTGCCTCTGTTGCCAGAGCAGGAGGAAGAAGAAGGGAGAAAGCGCCGGGAAGGGGAGAACACATCTGGAATCAATTGGAGAGCGCTGAATGCCTTGGAAAGAACTGCAGAGCTGGCAGAAACCAGAGCGAGGAGCCGCGTGTTCGGACGTGACTCTGAAGCAAAGGTGGGGAACGAGACGTATGCAGCATATTTAAACACAAAACCAGAGCTCCTCTTGAGGCTCTGGGGTTTTTTTTCATGCAAGCAGCTGAACGTCTCAGCCCTGTCATATTTTCACCGCCACTGGCCTATCATGGGTACACTCAGACTTCAGTACAGAAGACAGGAGATGAGATGAGATGAGGCAAACGGGACCCATCTGTGGCTCGAGTACCAGGACTCAGTCACGCAGCAACAACATTATATCAAGCTGCTCTCAGGGTGCAGGGCGGAGGAAGTCTGTGACTGACTTGGCACACGTTTCAGAACAGAAATTTGACGGTTTAAAAACACAGATTTCTTCCCACAGTTACTTTCCATTCCAGCATTCTCCTATCTCTTGCTAGTCATTTGTTCCAAGAGTAGTTTTCCATTTTCAAAGAAGCTGTGTGTCCTGGAAAGCAGAGGTTCTGGAGAGGAGAGTCATAGGGAAGCAACTCACCAGTGAAGCAGCCTAGTACAGAGAGTGACTACAGCTTTCAGATCTATTACCAACCTGAGGCTGTGGGAAGCATTGCTACTTGGGTATGTGGCTTTGGCCACATGAAAAATAACATAAATTCCTCAATATGCAAATTTTAAAAAGGGAATTTATAATTTCAAAAGGGAACATGAAAGAGCTACAGAAATGACCCCAAGACTGGAAAAAGCCACATGGCTGCACACTGAAAACCTTGAAAAGCCCAATTTATTTTGCTTATCATTTTAAAAAAAGTAACTGATTATTTTATGAAAGTATATTAATTATGAGGAAAATAAAGTAGATGCTAATAACATTTAATCTAATGAAAAAAAGTCATCAAGAAAACCAATAGCCAAAAGCTGAGTCTGATAAATTATGCTCTGGTAAAAGACACCGTTTCATTTTGTTTACTGATCTCTAAATGACAGTCATTAAGTCAGCTGGTGAGAAGGAGTCAGTCTTTTCCACCTTTTCCTGTCTTTGTGCTGAAAACATTATGTCACCCAAAACAGAGGTACCTGAGTGAGACATATTGGCCTACAATGCAGGCAGGTACAGCCAGAAGAGACAATCTAAAGCCAGACCTACAGGACAATATCCTGGAAAGCTAACAAGAGCTGGTGGAAGTCAATGCACATAAATGAAAGCTGATTAAACTAATCAGCATACTCATTTATAAGCATAATGACCTCACCTCATGGAGAGGAGCAAGCTATTGAAAAGTATAGGTGCAGTTTTGTGTACCACCTAATATGACAAACTACCAGCTGGCCTCGGAATCAGTGGCTGCGCTTCCCCTCCCGGCTGCAGCGAGATCCAGTCACGCCACAGCCATTGCCAGAAAATTAATCCAAACCACAGTCATCTATAAACTCAACTGCCCCGCTTTCTATCTGCTTAAGCACAGCGCCCAAAGCGGTGAGGAGGCTGAGCATATGGCCAGGGCACAGAGACGAGGAGCACTGCTCTTCTGACAGCAGCCCACAGTTACGCTGCATTCAGTCCAACTCAAAAATGCACCTGAAAGCCACTTCATGCCAGAAGAAGAGGCTACACGGACATTTAGCATATGCTATTGCCACTACCTGCTTCACTTAACTTCTAGAGCATCCCCACGTAAGCCAGCATAAAGCTGGTTCGTACACAGTGAATTTGTCAAGTATCTCAGGAAAGATTTACCCATTGTTACAAAATCCTTTTAAAGCCTCTTTTCCCCAGGCCTTCCAGCTAATGTATGTTTACCACATTCCTGCTGTAACCACGAACCAGTACAGACTTCTTCCCTACACAGGCCACCTGCACAGCTCACAGGTAAAGCTCGAGGTCAGCAGCACATCTGACCAACTTTCAAGTGCCTCTTTCGGGGCTGATATCACTAAAGCAGCTCCTACAGCCCCCACACTGAGCAGCACCATTGGAAGAAACATGCTGCTCTCTCCCATGCCACCACCACATCAATGCCCTGGGACACATAAACCATATAATGCTGGTTTAACAGCAGCAACACGCAAAATATTCACGTTAATCTACTACCATATCACTGGCAGGCCTACTTTTAAGCTGCTCTGTTTTACTAAAGCTCAATCAATAAACCTTAAAAGCTAAATTGATATAAGAGCATCTCATGTCAGGGCATGTCTGCCAGCATCTGCAGCTGCCTTGATATATTACTACATGAGTTCCCGAGAAGTTTAACCCTCCATAATTCTCAGTAGATCCCCACCTTCCACAGCCAAATGCATTAAAGGTCGTTTTTCTGCCCCCTCCTTGCACACCTACAGAAAGACAAAAACACAGGCTGTGCAAAACTCAAACCCTTTCAAGCCAGTCGGTTTGCCCTTCTGTACATCCCCTTTCACACTCACAGCGTCAGGCTAAACAAAGCCACTCACTCCAGGATACAGGCCTGGAAAAAAAGCATTAGCATCTGGCAACCAAGAGCAGCACCCCAGCATACGAGCCTGAGAGCAAATACAAGGCTCTGGCACGAAGAGGAAACACTGGAACACACGCCTGAGTGCTCCTGTCAATCTTGCAGTGGGGGAATGCCCGATTTTTTTATTTTTTTTTTTTTTAATATTTTTATCATATTACTGAAAGGAAATGCCAGGGACTGCTGTGGCCCCTGTCCCTTGAGGCTCCACTGCTGCCATCAGGCTGCACTGCCTTCGCAGCAATGAATATTTAAACAGGGCAATAAATATTTCAGAGCACATTCATCCCAGTAAGAAGTCTACTACCATAAGAGAGATGAGACAACCACACAGGGCCGGGGCCACTTCCTATTCTGCCCCTCTGGCTCCCACACCGCCTGCCCTTCCTTGGCCCTACTTCCCTCCAGCCCTCAACAGGCACCTGATAGCCTCAAATATTCATGAGCACAGCTCCAGTTACTTTCCAAACAAGCAAAAACACATGTGAAAAAAGTAACAAGGTGCTCTGCTTTCCACAGAGGTGCAGAACACAGCCAGCTCATGCTTTGCTTTCACCTCTCCTGGGGCTTCTGCTCTTGGGTGCTCCTTCTTGGGAAGAAAATAATTTGCTTCAAAAGTGCACAGGGTCTTAAGTCTTTTAATACTGCACATCAAAAGTGGAAAAAAAACTAAGATCACCAAACCTAAAGCTCAACCAGCCCCTGGTTGAGAAACAGTATGTGACAATCTGTCTTTATTCCCCGCAACTCCCTCCCTTGATTTCAGCAGTGCATTTATTCAGGCATTTCTCATGTGCAAGCAGCTCCACTGGCCTCTCAGTGGGATGCTAACAGATGTACACAGCTTGGCTATCACTGGCACAAATAAAATAAAATCGGCTAGAAATCAAGTTTAAGATGTAACAGAAAACTCATTCATTTACTCAGCTTGTCATTCAAGTACTGGGGGCTATTTTGACAGTGATAAAAGCTTGGGGTTTACAAGTAAGACCTGAGCTATGCTCTCACCTCTAAACTTCTTGGTTTTTAAAGATAATTTCAGGGGGTAACTGATATTCTGTAGAAAATCAAAATCGCATATAAATACATTTATTCAGGATCAAATTCATAGGACCATGGAACCTGCAGCCAGACTTAAAAATTATCTTCTGTAGCAGCTTCCAGTGCATATCTACCTAGATTCAAAAGACCTAAGACACTTGCTGCTCACACAGTATATGGAGAAGGCTTCAGAGAAGCTACTCTGAGTAAAAGGAAGCCAAAAAGACACCTTCACAAAGAGCGGCCAAAGGGTTATCCTGAACAACAGACACAAGCTAGTCTGCCCTGGCCAACTGAGCTGCCATGGCATCTCCTATCCAGGTAAAAGCTTTAATTAACAGTATACAGAGAGTAATCTCTGCCTTTACAGGCACCCACGGACCATCTTTTAAAAGATGATGGTGAGCAAACCACAATCTCAACATGTCACATGCTGTCCAAGGTGTCTCTCGGACTGTGCAAGAAGACACTCTTCAAACCTGGATCCTGGCCCAGCTCAAGGTACAAGCTGGGCACCAAATGGCTCAGCCCTCTCATGGCTTGGCCACAGCAGGGAGCGTGCAAGGGTATGCGACAACTCAGCAAGATCTGCAGATGCAGTCTTGGGTTAAACTGCTAAATTGCCCTGCAGTCTCATTTCAGCTGCTTTTAGATCTTTGAGGGAGAACAGCCGGGCCTTTGCTATGCGCAGGAAGGGCCCTGCAGCACACTCAGAGTGAATTTTCTACCGCAGCCACAGCTCTTGCTACTTCCTCCCTGGTCCTCATAGCTAAGGGAAGAGACCAAGGCAAGCCCCAAGTGCTGGACAGCCTTCCTGGGACAGCCTGTTTCATATCAATTAAATGTTCTCTCATCCTCCTGCTCCATGGCACGAAATGTCTCCAAAGTGAAGTACTGAACTGTCAAACAGCAAAACTTCTTTCCAGACAGCATTTCCAGGAAGAGCACCTGCCTGTTGAATAGGTGGATCAATCGCCTGCCGCCACCCTCTCTCCCTTCCGCTCCTGAAAGAGCGGCAGCATCTCTTGGTCAAGACTGGCCATCAGCCACACCACCAAAAAGATGCTGTTTACATTAAAAGTATAAAATAGCAGTCACAGCAGTGTAATTCAGAGACTGATAATAATCCTGGTGCGTTACCAGCTCTGAGTCCTGGGATTTTACATCTCTGCTTCTAACTACCACCCCAGCTGTCTTTCATATATGACTGGAACAAAAGGATCCAGTCAGAAGTCAGATGCAACCTGGCCCAAAAAAAACCCTTGTACTTTCCTATCTTATTAAAAGACCTCATACACAGAGAAAGGAAAACATCTTGGAAGACGAGCAATTACCTCACCAAGTAATTTAGAGCAGGAACCACCATTTTACAGCAGACATCAAAATAATGAGCATTCCTCCGCTGACTGTGCAGCTCCATGTTATTCCCATGATGGGCTGCATACCCAGCAGCATGTTAACATGGAAAAAAACAGCATCTGATCCCACTCCAGAAAAAAAAAAAAAAAACCACATTTTTGATACCATACAAAAAGTGTTATAAAGGAAAACAACATTTAATTTTGTGGCTCCTGAGGACCTCTCATGACTCAGAAAACAAATGCAAAGTGATGAAAAAGTTAATTTGGATCATATCAGCTTCACTGGCACGCAAAGGGCAGAACAGGCATCCTGGGGAGAGGGAGGGAAAGATTTGCCATAGGTCAGGTTACTATCACTGACAGCTGACCTAAAACACAAGATTTGACCAGACTCTACCCTATCTTCTAATTTTCAAAGTTGCTACTGCCTCCTTTAGGAGATACAATGTGTGAAGATGTAGAATTTTCAGTGCAAAGCGATGAGGACATAAGGAACTGGAATAATTTCTCTGCAGTCTGAAGCTACTGCATGGAACAGAGAGACAGGCAGTTGCTCCGTCCTACAAAGATGCTCTTTGAAAACAGATGTCCATCTGCAACACAACACACTCAGCTTGGGAATTTAGAGATCCAGCTTGCTGTATCAGCTCCACTGTCTCATTCCCTAGATGGGCCAGCCCACAGACATCACTGTCAAACCTGAGAAACGTTATTCAGCGCAAGCCCTCAACACTTGGTTTTAACTTTACCTCATTTGATGGGATCTGACCTGCCCATCATCACAAACGGAGCTTTATTTCTGCCCTATTAAGTTTATAAGAAGCATTTATATTCAAAAGTGGCCAACAACAGCATGAGCAATAGCCCACAGCAGCCAATATACTAATTGTTAACAGAATTGTCCTTGATTTGTTAGGCCTTCAACATCCACTAGATGATTCACAGGAAGACTGATACATCTGAGAAACTTCCTTTAAAATTCCTTACAATGAAAATTGCTCTTTTAGCTTCCTCTTCCATGTCTAGGACATAACGCCTTTCCAGTATCTCAGTATTTGGCATCACAGGGCACAAGGACCACCTCCATTTTACAGCCATGGTTGATCTTAGATGATCACAAAGGAAAAAGGTTTTGTGCTCTACTTCTGCTGGGTGCTACCAACATCACACCTAATCAACAGACTCATCTCCATGCACTTGGACAAGAGCAGTTCTAGCACAGCTGACCTCACATGAGGGCACAGGAGCAGCACACATAGGCACAGTAATCCCCTGGCAGAAATTAGGGACAGACACAGCTGAAGGCAATTCTCAAACCACTTCACAGCTGAATTCTTGAAGATGTCCCTGCTCATTTCAGAGGGGTTGGACTAGATAACCTTTAAAGATCCCTTCCAACCCAAATAGTTCTATGATTTTAAGGTTTTATGATTGGCTACAGGAACACTCTTCTGCTAGGATTGTCTGAACAGTAGCCAGGAGGTTCATCACAACTCTGCATTTAAACTATGACAATTAAATGTGGTTCTTTCCTGCCACCAGATTCTTTTCTCCTAGATTTAGGCCAGAGATGATCTCAGAATAATTTTATACTGGCACACAGTGCCTCACAGCTAACCTAGAGGCCTACTACACTTTTGAAAGCCACTACAGCCCTCTAAAAATGCCATAGAAGAATGAAATTTATCTTCCTCAATGCTCCTCCGAAACATTAGGAAATTCCTATTACTCAGTTCTAGCTATTCTTCTCTGTGTTACAAATAACACAGCTCAAAGTTTCCTACCCACCCACTTAAAAAAAAAAAAAGGAAAAAAAATTTTTTTTAAAAAAAGAAAAAGCACCACTGTCCTCTCTGTACACTTCTTCTTTAAGCAGAGATCTGGTTGAGAGAGGTGTCCAGGACCCCAGCCACTCATCAGGCAGGGAAGCTTGGAGCTGGCAGGCACAAGAGCCACACAGGCACAGACCTGAAGAGAGACACTCGGGTCTGCAGCCTTCAGTGCAGCTTTCTCTTGACTTCTGTGCAACGCTTGCAGTAACTCCTGCAGCTCACTGTCAAAACCAATTAAGAATACTCCTAACAAAAACCTAAAAATGATCCTGAGAAATCACAGTTGAGCTGAAAGGGACAGTAAAGTGGCTGCCTTTCTCACCTCCTCACAGCAGGGCTTGTTAGAAGACCTTAATATTGTCTAGGGGCTACTCACTATTGGGTTGCTCAAAGCTACAGTTTCAGACTTGATGGAGAACACGGATCACGATCTTTAATCTGCTTAAACCCGATTTAGATTCATCTCATTGAATAAGACAAAATATTCAGAAATCTCGCTTTCTGATGGAACACTGAGATCTCCACAGTATTTTTTCCACCTTTCAGAAGTCCACGTTCCCAGATAAATTCTCTCTCACACCCCTTGCAGCATTTTGATCAAAAGAGACTTTGAAGACCTAGAGTCCCTCAGAAAAGTTCTCTTAGGATGAAGGTTTGACACTAGCTTTGGATGACCTAAATTCTTTCTGCCACCAAGAGAGTCAGCCCTTCCTTGACTACACCACTTCATCAGTCACACTTAGTGTATTCACAGTCTGTCACCCATGTCCCTGTGAAGGACACAGGGAGCAAGGAACTGTCCAAAGTTCTCACCACAGCCTTCAGTCACCACCTTCCTCGTTCCACTGTCTCACCACACTCTTTGCTCCAGATTGGCTCCATCACACAGTCTAAGGTGACTCTGAAAAAGTATTAACACCTCCCCAACCAGCCAAACTCATATGAAAGGGATTCCTAGAACTACTTTTCCTCCCTTTCCCACTGCTTCAAGCTAGAACGCTTCATCCTGGAACAGGGTGGAAACAGACCTGAGAAAGGATTTGCAAAGCAAATGTAGCAACATTAAACAGCATCACACACAAAGAAAAGCAAGAGGGAAAGTTAAAGCAAATGAATCTGCCTTGGATATTTGAGCACTAAGCAAAGCTAACATAGCATGGTATCTCATAGTCAACCGACAGTCAACGAATTGACTAATTCACTAATTTCACCACATTAACATGCTGCTCCTCCTATACCTCCTGTTTCAGGCTGGAAGGATTCTTTTCAAGTTTAGATAGATTTAAAACTGTGTTGAAACCGAAATCCTTTTTCTTGCTGCCCTATTTATCTCAACCACATATAAAGCAGGAAGGGACACACTGAAAAACAAAAGCCTTTCATACTCCTGCTCTCTAATATTCCTAAGTACTTTGCATAATTGTTCAGTTTTGATAACCTCCTTTCATATGATGCTATAGCAAAAATGAGAAAAGCTACAAAGTACAACAACTCAAATTAATGGTTTCACTCTTCACAGAGGGTACACTAGACAAAGGAGGACTAGTACTACCTAAGAAATCCAAATTCCTCTCCAATGCATTTTAAAATCAATCCTTTAAAGCAATTTAAAGCAGGTTTTGCTATTAAAACTGGAGGGAGAGCATAGGCCTAGATAAGGAGCTTCAGTGAAACCTGATAGGTAAATGATGGTCCATGCACTGCGTAGGTCAAACTCTGATTATCTACATCTTGGCTAATCAAAAGCAATTATCTGGAAGTCAAATATGCCCTCCAAGTCAGAAAACTCAGGGAGACCACGACTTATATACAGCGCACAGAAATCCTAAACTCCACAGGACCACAACTGCAGACACTATGAATTTTAAGCAGGATAACCAGGAGGACAGTTCAGAGGGTTTTAACCATACTCAAGACTCCAGCCTGAGGGCAGACTTCAGAAGCTGGAAAGATTACCCTTGCAATTACTTGGACATGTTTGATGTACCCATGCACCCTCAGATTACAGGCTGCTTGGAGTGCAATTCCAGTTAGGTATTTAGAGAATACTCAGGGTAAAAATCTCCATTATAGGCAGGGCTGGGAGACCCAGGCTGGTTACTTCCCACTGTAGGACCCAGTTTTCACTAGTTAAAATTCCAAGATACCATTCAAACTGGAATTTTTTTCATTCTATCTGTAATTGATTTCGGAGTTGATGAATTCTTTTGTTAGTTAAGCTGCAGCAATCTAACCCAAGAAAAAAAGTAGGGGGAGTATTTTGTCTTGTTAATGATTAAGGGAGGAGGAAACCACCATACACACTTTGAAATGTCTAAGAGAACTTCTTATTTAACAGAAAAATTTGCATTTCAGGAATCTATATTTAGCCACCAAGATCTGACCAACATTATAACAAAAGTATGGAAAATTACAGCGCCTGTCTTACATTTAATCAACTACATCTCCCAGTAAAGCCATATGCAATGGTCAAAAAAGGCTAAAAGATAAAAAAGAAAGAAATAACAGTATGCAAAACCTGCCAAAAAGGAAAGAAGCCACCCATTCTTTACATTCCCTATAGAAAGACCAAATGGTGCCAACAAGCTTTATGTCAGATACTAGGAAAGACTTAGCAATGCTCAGAAAGGCCAGCAATAGAATTGCAAATGCTTTTAAGGCAGGTTACTTGCTATCAGGAATGGTTTAGATAGTGTTTATTCTAATAGGAAACAGAGATGCTCTTAAGGGTGGCTGCAGTGCTGCTTGCACCCATTTTCTGTGATTTCATGCTCTCATTTGGAGATCATCCACAGCTTCACAGGAGGAATGATCCATCTCCAGTACTTTGCACCATCTCCTTTGCAGGGGTGATGTAACATCAAGGAGCAGTTACCCACCTCAAATCCAAAAAAAAACCAAGAAATAGACCTGTAAGTACAGCAGGAGAAAATTAAATTGAGACAAGAAGCCTGAGCACTATCAGCACAGGCAGCGACAAGGAGCAAAGAGATAGAACAGACAAGTATGACTGCAATAGGAGCAGAAAAGGCAAACTAAATGAGGAATGAAGGGAGTGGGTGGAGAATTAAAAAAGCCTATGACAAGAAGACTGTAGTGAAGACAGGGAGGAGGAGGAGGAAGAGAAGCAAAGAATAAGCAGGTCTAAAAATCAGCTGAGAAGGAACTGAAGAGATCAAGGCAAAGTAGTAGTCTGCCAAAACAGGAGGGCACATAACTGGAGAGGAATGGAGATTGAGAGAATGTGGATATGGTATGGGACAAGCTACTGACCAGGGATCATGGGGAAAGAGCGAGAGGAAGAAGCATCCATCCATCCTCCAAAGATGAAGGGCAGAGGTGCGACAGGAGAGGTCACACAGGGATGGAAGAGGGGAAAATGTGCATAGCATACACCCCCAAAGCCTAAACCAAAGCCTAATATTGCAAAATGTCACCATTCCTCTGCTGTCAGCAAATACACAAAACCAAGTGGCAAACACTGATCAAGCTGGCCTGCACAGAAAATGACAGCTAATTACATAGTCAGTCAAAGTGGCAGAGGTCTGTGGGTTGTATCTGGGATGGCCAACTCTGCCACTGATAACTTGCAGGGGTCATCATGGTGCCACTTACACTGAAGCTGACGGGGACAGTTAGAGGGTTGTCTGTTTTTTCTTTTCTTTCTCATGGAAAAAAATAGCATACAAACATGTGATTAAAGGGTATCATAAATAGCCACAGAAATAAAGAGAACAAATGAAGGTTTATTTCCCGACTTAAAATACAGAAATGCCCTGGAATTGAAAGGCTTCCCCCTTACCATCTTGATCACTCTCAATGCAGTTTAAGAATAATATTGCTTAATGAACAGTTTTGCAAAGAAAAAAAAGAAAAAAAAAATCATGTATTAAGCAAAGCACACTGTTGAACAGCATTTGTCCCATTTTCTCTTATACAGGCAAAGCACGCTACTTTTTCCAAAAGCTTCCAGTTGAGCATTAATTGCTCTGGCATCTATGAACCCTACAAAACCAACCTGTACATGTCCTGCCCTCACTGGTCACAGCACAGCCTCCAACAGCCCAGCAAAAACCATCCTACACGGCAGAGGATCATAAATTACTGTACAGGAGCATACCAAAATACTTCTGGTAGGAAAATCACCATTTCTTTACTCTGATTCCAGGCAACATGTCTGATAGAAAGAATACTGACTACATCCTTCTAAACAGTATTTGTGAGAAGACAGAGGTAAATTAACCATCTCCTCCCTGGCACCCCAAGGAATGCTTGTTAGTGAAGTCTGTGACTCTGCAGCTGGGAGGTAAGTACATTAAAGAGCTCATTGCAAAGAGGCAGCCAACTGCACACACCATTGGCTGGAAATGGATCTGAAACAGGAACGTGGAGCATTTTACCCAAAGCAGTCAGTAAGACCAGAATCCATGTCTAAAAAACATCACACACAGACACCCATTTGCAGACCCCTTTTGCACTGGTGTTAGAATTTTATAGTAGAAGGCTGGTCAGTACTAATTAAATGTAGTAGACCTATCATGAATTAATAACCTGGAGAGAAAGATTTAAGGACCTCCCCCCTTTGCAACCTTGAACTTTTGTAATTTTTCGTAGCTCACTACAATCTCTTCACTGATCCAGATACTTCATAAATTAATAGTTCTTAAAATACAATTAAAACTGTATGTTAAATTTACACAGCCTTGGCAATCAAGTATCACAGCAAACTTAGGCATCCTCATTTCTCAATTCCCGGGGATAAGCACCTAGTCACCTGCAGAAGAAAAGCACCAGGGAGCAGCGAGGTTATTTCTAGGACAGGGACTCAAGGAAATGGCAGTGCCGTATCAAGTTGCTTTTCTCCATCCTGCCAAGGAAACATTGAATACGTTCTGCCATCCCAAGGCAGTTCTACAAGCACCTGCAGTGGGTTCACTTCTACCCCAATGTATCTTAAAGCGCCCAGCACAGGAGGCAAAGAGAAAAAGACTGAAAAACACCAGGTTCTGATAGGCCCCACTGATTTTTAGGCCCTTAAGAGTAAGCCCTTCTCAACCAGCAGTTAAATCCCTAAGTACAACAGTTACAGACACAGCCCATAGCCCCACCTCAAGCAACTATGGCCTAGTATCAGGGAAAGTGAGATGCAGATTAATCTTTGCATTCTCAAGGGACAGCCTCCTGGAAAAGTGACTGGACAGAGTTTCTCTCACACAAACCTCTGATGCTGACATAGTGTCTTGCAACGCTAAGGAGAAGTCCTATAACATACAATAGAAGGGAATGAAAAACTAGGGGATAGGTATAGGCACTGAGTTAGATACCATGTAAACAAGCACCATTTCTCAAACAGCAAAGAAAGGGGAAGAGCAGAAGTCCACGGACAGAGAAGAGAGCAAAAACTCCAGACAGCTCGTGCATGATAACACCAAAGCAAGGAGCAAGCAGAAAGGACATCTGGACTGAAAGGAAAGGGACATGCAATCCTTGAAGCAGGGAAAAGGGACAGGGAAAAAACTGTAGCTCCTAAGAGAGTCCAAGAGGAAAAAAGAGGCCTTCTACCACACACAGATAAAGCTTTTCTTTCTTAATTCTTTCTTTTAAAGGAGCAGGGGAATCCTGCAGCATCCAGCTTGCCTGGAGGGGAACAGAACCTAAAGCAGCCATAAGGGGACAGGAGGGGGGAGGCTGTTCTGGGACCCAGTCTCCCTTGCAGACAGTTCAAACAAAGGAGGATGGTCTCCTATAATGGGATGCATTGTACATTTTTAGCTAGCACAAGGTGGCTGTCGTGACAGGGTTCCCCATCTCCTGTCTCCCCCCTCCAGCTACACACCCCTGCACGATCCCAACATGGAACACAAAGATCTGTTTTATCACACCATTACTGTAATGGGAGGTAGAGAAAGACAGGGAAAGGGAATGAGGCAGAGTAAGAAAAAGGAGACAGAGCGGCCTTTAATGAGTCTGCCGCTGCTCTGATTTAAATAAGATCTCCATTTAAGGAGCACTGCAATTGTTGGGTTTTCTTAATTTAAAAAAACAAATCACTGACTGAGCAAGCAACTTTTGGCTGCACAAGTTGTCTCACAGCTACACACAGGATCTGGGATGGAAAGGGTTATAGAAGGGGGAAGGGA
Organism: Regulus satrapa; assembly: GCA_013396955.1. Lineage (NCBI taxonomy): Eukaryota > Metazoa > Chordata > Aves > Passeriformes > Regulidae > Regulus > Regulus satrapa. The sequence goes on along the minus strand of VWZN01004070.1, from coordinate 45,837 downwards.
AAGGGAAGAAAACCTCTGGAAAAAATGAGACTGCTTGCTGGTTCATTTTAACAAGGACATAAATTAGTCTCAAAGCCACAAACGCCATCACCTCCCTGAGCCCTGGGCAGAGTGTAGCAAGTCAAACACGTGCCAAGATAAACGGCGCTGGCTGGAGGCTCCAAGGGGTGCTGGGGGGGACAAGAGGGGGCATGCTGGCAGGCAGGGCAGCAAAGATGCTTCAAATGGTGCCACAAAATGGAGACTGGTGATCCTACAGCTGCACAAAAGCAGACTTTCTGATGTCTCTGCTTATACCCACATCAAAAGCTGGGAACTCAAGACAGATAAAGAAGGAAAACGGGGTGCTGAGGTCAGAACATAGCAGTTCTCCAAGGTCTGGCTTTAATTACCACAAGCAGCCCTTCCTCCTCCTCCTCCTCCTATCCTGGAAGAAGGCCCGCCAGCGGGCAGCAGCCCAGGTGAAAGGTTCCATTGCCGAGAGCAGGGAGGGGAGCAGACAATGGCGGGGGGATTCATTACAAAGGCACGCACACACACACACACACACACACTCTCCCAGCACTGCCGGCTGCCACATGGGCTGGGGGGACCCCTGAAGGAGGCAGCAGCTCCCGCCCCACTCTCTGAGATGCTCGACACCTTCCCCCTCTCCCAGCCCTGATGGGAAACAGATTTGGAGGAAAACGCCAGCAAGGCACTGGGCTGTCCAAGAAAGGGAGGGCTTTGTGCTCCACACAAGCCAGCAACCTCACCATGCACCACACAGAGAAAAAAGCCTTTTAGCATATAATTCCCATCCACAGAAGATTCTCTCTTTTTATCTGCAATTAGTACATAATGTACTGGGCCTCGTTTAACACTCATTTTCACTGATTTAGGATTAAGGGGGATAAGGCTAAGGTACTTTTTGTTAATGAATCTGAGCTCTTACTCTCATTAGCAATTTTTGTTTCCTCTTTTTCAAGCACGTTTCTACCTTCCAGCATCTCCCATTTCATTCCATCACTGTTTCTAGTCTTGTCACTCCACACACTCATATTTATTCTGTTCTATCAGCTTGTCATGCCTATACAGAAGCTCATCTCTCAGATCTCCAAGGAAGACAGCAAGCTTGCTCCCTACAATACAAGAGAATTACCAGGTAGGCAATGTTTTCTGGAGACTGAACTAAACGGAGCAAGACTGTAACAATGCTGAATTCATTCAGTGGCAATTACCAGCTTAACATACCAACAATATTTACTTTTCATATATGAGACAGAACCCCAAGGAAGTTCACAGGTTTAAGTAATGGCACTCCACAGCTTCAAACAACACTGCAGAATAAGAATAATGTGGCTGGGAATATTGTCCTGGATGTGCCACGCTCCTTCAGCCCCACACTTGGCCAAACCTGCAGTGAAGTACTGCTGAGGACCAGCCTAGCAGCCAAATGATCCCCCCGAGAGAAGGCAGTGCTAGAGCTGAATTCACCTGCGCTGTCTTCCTCAACTCTGTGTACAAGGGCTAAACATCGTTCATCTGGATCCCCGACTGACACACTGTCCGGGTTCTCCACTCCTGCTGGCTTTTTTAATATGCATCTTCTCCAGCATCTCAGCATGTAAATACACAATGCAAATGCTGAAAACCTATCCTAAACAGTACAAACTCTCGAGACAATCGTAATTCAAGGTCAAATAATACAGTAACACACAGTTTTGATACCTCCTTCCCCACGTAAATAAATTAAGAGTTTCTGTGGAAGACAGATTTCCCTGGAGCCCACTAGGGTATCCTAAACCTTTAAATGAGTTTATACCCTCCCCAGTGCTCCAGCAGAATCCCATCCTTCCCAGCTCTGCACATCCCCAAGCCAACAGGCTTGTGCTCCAGGGTGTTCGGTCCCAGACACGCACAATATACACACACCTGGTCCTGGAGATCCAGGCACCCTTCTGCACCGCACAAACAGGGGCTCTGAGTGTGACGGCTGTGGCTGAGAGCACATTGCAACACAAGGCTGTGCAGAACAACTCTCCAAAATGTGCACACATCAACCTGCAGCTTAGGGGCACACACCTCCATCTGACCAGGCACACTCTGGGCACACAGCAAAACACAAATGGATCCTGACTGCAGAGACACAGCTTTAGTCCAGCATCACTCGCTAGACTAAATATAGGTACAGAAAGCCTCACGAGATTTCTGCAGAGCTCTTCTGTCTCAAAACAGAAAGCCTTGGTCCAGATAAAAAGGAATCCGTAATGGAAGGGACTAAATACCAGAAGCAGAAGGTGGGGCTTGGGAGCCTGGGAAGATACCTTTAGAGTGGACAGAGACCTATTTTTCAGCCACTGACAATCAATGCAAGATGAGAGAGGGAAAGGGTCAAAGTGGGTGTCACTTCCTGCAGCAGATTCATTCTGAGTTAGGCACCAGTGAAAGAGCTGCCCCTTGCAGTGGGACATGCAGGATCTCAGCAGCAGCTCGTGAAGGGGGCTTCAGCCAGAGCTAAAGAAAGCCAAAAAGACAGCATGCAGCTACTCTATAGACCTGCAAAGCTCTACAGAAAAAAAGCACTTGTGAAACCCAGATTTGAAGAAAAGTTCCTTCTGAGAGTCCTTCCCTCCACCCCCTTTGGGAATATCCCCCAAGGTTTCCAGCTCTGCAAGGCACTGCAGGGACATTATATAATGCCTAACTCCAAAGGATTCCAGCTCCACGATGCCGCTCTCCTACTCCTCCCTCCCTTTGCCCGCTCCCTCCGGTGGAGAGTTGCATATGCCATGCCAAGGCAAAAAAAAAAAAAAAGAAAAGAAAAAAAAAAAAATTGAAAATCCAAAAGCATACAGCAGCCTTAAAAGGCGAGCACTGTCCGACGAAAACCCCTTGCGGTGGATGCACGATGGCCCTGGCAGCTGGGCGCGCTCCTCAGGAAACGTCAGCCGCTTTCCCCCGGGAAGACACGGGCAGCCCCCACGCCTCCAGCTACCTACAAGGGCTTCCCGGCCCCCGCGGCGACCGCCAGCCGGATGCAGAAGAGCGGGCAAGACGCGTCCACCTTGGGGATCGGCCGCTCAAAGGCGGGTTTAGCCCAACTCGAGGCAGGGGCAGCCCGTGCCCCTCGCACACCGCTCTCTCTAGAGGAGGGCACCGCGAGGTTGCTCCGGGCAGGGGAACCGCAGGAACCCCTTCCCCAGAGCTCGCACCGCGGGTGCCCGGCGCGGCTCCCTCCCGCACCGCTCCGCACCGCTCCAGACAAAGCCGGGCGGGCAGCCGCCGGAGCCCGGCCCGCCCGCCACCCTTACCTGAGTTACCATTTTCTTTCTCTCCATAAACCAAAATGGGGGAGGCCGGCCGCACGGGAGAGGGAAAATT
>VWZN01004070.1:26957-41102 GCA_013396955.1 Regulus satrapa | reverse complement strand
TTTTGCTAGACCTCCCTCCCGCCACAAAAGGGAGAACGCGTGGGTTACACGGGGTGTTGGCTGAACCGGAAGCACTATCCGTGCCAGGATCTGCATTTCTATCATCATAAAACCTGGAGACTGCTGGACTCCTTCCCAGCTTGCTTTTTTCGCTCCCATTTATCTTCAGCAAGCATCTGGCCCTGAGCACCTGAGCACACCACGGTTGACAGCATCTGTTCTCTCGGCGACCCCGTAAAACAGAGCGATACACTGCTACCCCATTTGCCAGACAGGATCTGAGATGCTCTGATTGATTTTTCCCAACACTGCACCCATGGAAACCCACGGACAGGGCTGAGCGTGGGTCTGCCAATCCCACAGTTAGACAAGAAGACTGCACACTGATGCTCCGGTGCTCGTGATGCAGAGATAAAACCAGCTCAGGCAAGTTGTGCTTCTGATGTATCTCTTCTTGACACCTGGTACTCAAGAGACTCCCCAGGCTTTAGCAGCAGAGAAGCCAAATTACGGTGCAGTAACACCCTGCATCCCCATGTGTTCTTTGCATGAATATGCCCAGTTATAACTCACATTAAAAATAAAAATAAAAATTTAAAAGCCCCGTGGGTTTGGCTTCATGGGCTTCTGCTACAGCGCTGCTCTCCAGACAGCCCATGCTGACCCACAATGCTTTTTAAGTTTCCCAATTTCACTCGCTGCAAACTGACCTCTGGCTCCCTCCCTTCTTCCTTTCCTTCCCTTGCCCTTTCTCTCCTCATTCAGCAGGCCAGCAGGAGCATGTGTCACAAGCCAGTCCCTCCTCTGTTGTGAAAAGCAGGAGACCAAGACACCAGAAGCCCTTACATGCGCATGGAGGCAGAGAGCTACGGGCCAGCCGCCCAACACAACCAAACCGTGCTGTGGGATCCTCTGGGAGGGAGCCAGCCTCCACAGCTGCCGCCCACGGGCCTCTGAGTCAGAGTCCACATTTTTCTGTGTTATCTCATATTTCTGTGTTATCTCTGGTAACTTGCAAGGTACAATACTACATATTCACATGCAATGTTGCAAAACCAGGGAAAGTAGTGGATTTGGTCTTTCCCCCCCCCCATTACAAACCTTGGATTCTGGAGCACAGTTCTAGGTCAAGTGTAAATTCCTTTTAAAAGCAGCAAAAAACACAGTGACCTCCTTAAACCTTTGACATGAACAAAGCACCAGGTTTCAGCATTGTGCACCTCATTCATCAGACCTCTGCAAATCACCCAGGATAAGCTCCTTATTCTCTCCACTTAAGTACTTTAACTGCTATATTCACTCAGCCTTGTCTGTGCCATGAGGTACCAACTTCTCGTCCCAGATCTAGGGCTGTAGCACAGACCTTCTGAACATCATCCCACTACTGTTAACCAGAATAGCACCATTTCTACTCCATTTTGGCCTTCACCTGAGGAACCTCCAGAAATACTTGCCATCAGAAAGAGTCTTCTAAAGAAAATTAGGTGTCCAACCATGCACTGAACCTTCCTTTGCACTGCCTTCCCACCACCCTGTTGGTACATCTGCTTTGCTCATGTGCCAGCAGAGTGGGAATTCCCTTCAGTGAGATCTACTGCTGGTCTCCCTCTTTCATCTCCATTGTGGGCCAGAAAGCATCTCCTCCCCCATGCTTGGAATGTGTCCACCTTTGCTCCTGGTCGAGCAAGAGAAAAGACCAAATTTTCAGTGGATGTGCTCAGGCAACAAGAAATCCAAGTCTGCAAGAGTTCCCGCTGCTGCAAAACCAGTTGAAATGAACATCTGATACAGAGTTTCAAAAGCTTAAAACATACCATGCAAAACATGACCAGACTGGCAACACTTGAGATCTTTGCTGTCCGGAATTCTACTGGAGCAGAGCAGCAACATCTGATAATGAACAAGGCCTACAAATAAATTGGCGAATCTGTGCAACTCAGCCTTCCTCCCAGAGGGATGGCGGTTGAGATTTTGTGTCATGCAGAATAATTTGGTGGATCTCCACTTAGCTTGTCCTACGTGAAAAACATGGAACCACTCCTGAATTTACCATCACTGTTTGCCACCTTCTACTAAGCAAAACCAAAACCCAAACTGTAGATATTGCTGCTGGAAAGAACAGGGAAGCATGAGCAGAACCGAAGGCTGGAAACCTGAAGGACACATAGCTCAGAGCCACGAGATCACCCCTTCCTACTTACTGCATTTATTCAAAAAGCAATGTATTCTGAACAGTTCTGGATGCCAATACTCATGAGTTCTTACAGCTTCTCATACAGCAGGGGCATGTATGTATCAAAACTTCGCTACTGTGCCGAATAAGTAGCATTTTGAAATTACTACGGGCAAATTTAACTAGTCTGTCTCTGCAGTGCCAGGGCACAGCTGATAATCCTCATCATGCCAAAAATCCTTGCTCCCACCTGAACATATTTGTGGCACTTCTGTATTTTCTTCTGTGTTCGCACAGATGTACATGATGGTTTCTGGTTAGCTCCTACTATTCAAACCCTAATGGAAAAGAAGCTGGAGAAGGATGTTTATGCAGCGGGCCAAAGGACAAGGCCACTGAAACCAGACTGGTGAGAGCACAGATGAAGAACTCACCTCTAGTTTGACTAAGTAGTCCTAAAGTACACTCTTAAATGCTTGGGTTAGTTTAACACTCATACAAATCATGGAACTAGGAAGAGAAGGAATCAAAAAATGCACTACTTTTAGAAAGTTTCAGGATTTGTTTTTTTGTGGTTTTGGGGGGTTTTTTTGTTGTTGTTTTTGGGTTTTTTGGGTTTTTGGGAGTTCTTTGCTGTTATTTACCACCCTTTACTGCTAAGGGTGGAAAGCAAGCATAGCCTTCAATTTTAACATCCCATTACCTGCATTTCTGTGCTGGCTCAAGTTTAGATGGAGCAAACCTGCCAGCTGGACCAAGGCCAGAGGGAAGAAAAAGAGAGTTTCAAGTGCAAAGAACCAATTTATCAGGAACAAATCTCAACAACCAAAAGACACACTTCTGCTGGTGGAGTCTATTCATGTGGGTAATAAAACTCCTGATACAAGGTAACCTAACAAAATACTATTTAGTGGGTATCTGATGTATCTCACCATAGATAATCTTGAGCCGCTAGTCTACATTTCACATTTTCTGGATAAACTTGGTGCCTGTAAGGACATGGAGTGCTGACACTGAATAGCCAAGGACTGCCTAGAGAACATCATCTTTCACTTGGCTTCAAAAGTATTTGAGCCTGACCCACACAGCCTCTGTCTTCTCCAAGTCTCCACACACTGGGCCAGCAAATCTCACGTGTGCTCCAAATATAGCCCCCTCCCCCGGCAGAGGCTGCAGTACAGGCTTCGCCCAGCCCCGAGCGCTGCTCTCAATCCCACCCGCTCCTGTCGCTCTACACATCCTCTCTGGACCTACAAAAGCAAAAACGTGACAAATGAGATTTTGTCGGAGGTTTTGTGGGTGATTTTGGAGGAGGGAGGAGGAGAATAGGTGAGGAGCTGCTCTGGGTGGCTCAGCATCCCTGTGGGACAGGCTGCAGTCACACGTACAAGTCACATGTGCCCTGACAACGCAGTGAGACACGCAACAACACACTGGTTTGCAGAGCACAGCACTGCTGTCAGTTCAACCCCCCTTACAAACAAACAAACAACGATCAAAGAAAAAGGCCCAAAATGCGAGCCAAAATACACGAGTCTCAAACAAGACAAATCTTGGAGTTAAAAAGTATCAAATGGTCCTGCTCTGGTGCAGGAGCTTCAAAGCTCTCTGCAGCGTCTCCGGGCAGAGGCCTGGGACGCAAGAAGCCCAGCCTGGAAGCAGTCCTGTCCTTCTACAAAACCAGCTTCAGTAAGCTTCAGTTTTGTCCAAACAACATACAGAGCAAAACTCTTTAAAGTCGCCACTGTCCTTTTGCTTACCTGGACGACTGGGTATTGGTAATCCATACAATACACACCATACATAGCCAAAGATCCTCCAGCTAGAGGCCAAATGGACACAGGACTGGAAGCTTCAAATCCGAGTCTCCGTCTTTCAGCCTTGTGGGAAGGACTCTGGCAGCCCTGCGCAGTGCTTGGCTCGGGCCTCTGGGGCCACTCAGGTTGACACTAGCTCAGCTGAAAATAAAAAGGAGCTGCCTGGCTCGGCACAGCTCAGCCCCTCTCTTCTGGGATCCAGCAAGGCAGCACTCAACCATAGGCGGCAGAGGCTCCTAAAATTAGAAATCCTCTACTGAGAACGGCCCTGCAAGCCTCGATTGAGGAGTGTCCTGCAATTCCCGGGCAGCAAACAGAGCAACTGCCAGGAAGAGGGGGACACAGGATCTTCGCAGCCACTGCTGCCAGGGATGGGAGGAAGCAAACAGCATTTAGGATCTGAAAAGAGCATATGTTCTGGGCTCTAGGTGCGTCAGAGGGAACACTCCCAATCCAGGACAGGGAAAAACATATGGGACTGTTCCTCCCCCACCACCATACCCTTCTTGCTGTCCTCTGCAGGGACAGGTGCTGGGATTAGCATAGTAAAACCCTTTGGTGTCAGGGAAGGAGGGAGGGAGAGGGGAGAAGGCACAGTGATATCTCAAACTGAAGGGATCTCTTTCACAAGGGAGTGTGTGCCTGTATCGTTTAACGCTTCTCCCTCCCTCCCTCCCTCCCCAGCTGAGGCAAGCAGGGACAGCTGCCGGAACCGGGGCTGGCGGGGGGAGCTGGGCCCTGGAATGGCCCCCACTGCCCAGCCTTGGGCCGGTGGGCTGTCCCCCTCAGCTGTTCCAGTCAAACTGGGGGCGGCGAGGGGGATTAATTCTGTCACACGGGATGGCGAGCAGCAGGGAGAAGGGGACAGCGCTGGGCAGGGCCAGTTGTTGTGCCCATTTTAGGAAGCCCATCCTTCTCATTCCCAGGGAGGAATCTGCTCCCTGACCGACAGGGACAGATGGGGAGCTGCTTGGCCAGCAGGCTCACCCCAGCAGCCTCACACGCCAGCCACGTTACCAGACATCCGAGAGCCCGCTGCTGATTCTTAAAAGCCCCACCATGGCCAGGGGGTGCACCAAGGGGGCCCGATCTCCCATAACAAATTGCATGAGGTTTCACTCATCACTACAAAAAACCACACCAGGTTGATACTGGACCAAACCTGGGTTCTGAAGGAGTTAACAGCCCAAGCCCACAAAAGATTCCTACCTTCCTCCAAAGGATAGAAGGGATAAAACCCCTCCCTCTGAGGTTTCAAAAATAAACATGCTACAGTGATCAAACCCAAGAAGGGCTGGCCAAATTTTCCCCCACACACACAGTTTTAAATGCATAAAGTCAGGGGTTTTTTTGCATTTCTAATCTTTAACTTTTCTGTGGTGCTGCTGTGCACCACTAAACAGCTCCCTCAGCCTAGCTCTAGGGCAGCTGCCCTTCTATCATCACTCATAATTTCCTTCCCCTCAGAAAGAGTTAAACCCGAGATTTACTTTTCTTCAAGAGGTTAAATATGTAGATCACTACCTAGCACTATTTGCATGTGCAAACCTTTGTCATTCAGGTAAGGGGTGCCTAATCCACAGCCCTCCGACCTACCCAGCCCAGCAGGACAACCCTTGGCTCATCCTCTGCTCCCACTGCCCTTTCTTTCTGAGAGCCTTGGAAAAGGACAGCTATGAGCTGGGTGAGTGGTTATAGCAGCTGTCGCCCACTCTCATCATCTTTCCTAGGGCCACAGGGCTGCTCCTTCTTTACAAAAGGAGCATGACCAATTTGGGGAGTATAAAGCATGACATTTTCTACATCTAAAAAAAAATAGAAATTTCTATAGCCGTTGTTTCTTGTGAAGATTTGTGCAGACAGAGAAATTAGTTGCCCATAAATGGGAAAGCAGTTATGCTTCTGGATCTCTTCAATGGGGAAAAAGGATGAGGCTCCCACAATGAACTTTCATATCATTCTGCCTTTGGCCAATTTATTTCACCCCAAGCAGACCCGAAACAGCTTTCTGGAGCTCATCATTATGCCCCTTCCTCCTCACTATTATGTCCCCACTTCCTCACCAAAGGGCATTTTTGGCTACCTCTCAGCACTCTCTGCATGCCCTGCCTGGGGGCACAGATAGGATCTGGTTTCCTCTGAATGACCAATACTTTTTTATTTCCTTCTCTCTTCTGTAACTACATGTTCAAAAGGCGCCTGCCCTTCATTCTTTTGCATAGCTCATTACTATGCACTCAAGCAATTTAGTATCGCCAATAAAATCTTTTTATGAAAAGGCATTAATTCATACAAACCCAAAGTCTTTTCCACAGCCTGTTTTTGCTGCTTCATATTACTGCCCCAGGTTTTAAAACCAAATCCCTAACTAAGTTAAAAACCTTACATTTGTTTCACAATCCAATTCCTGTCATTTCCAACCAGGCCTCAGGGGAATTAAAAAAAAAAACATTTCCAAATCCTAGTGCAGATCTCTTCCTATCTATAAATACCCATATCAAATGGGCAAAACAAAGCAAGGAAGGGGAGCATCACCTAAGCTCCTCTGCTGTTTTAACTACAGTTCCAATAAAATTGCCATGCTTTAAAGTTTTTGATGCAAACTTAAATAATGTGACTTAACCAGCATTAAGATATTTGGGTGATACACTGGTAACAAAGCATCACACTCCCTTGTGTCCCTCAGGTAATTAAATGACAGAATAGTTTTCAACTCCTATGTGCCAAGATGGACACAGCAGGACTTAACTGACCAGTAATAAACTACTGAATTTTCTGCAAGACTGGCCACAAGGACTCGTCTACTACTGCATGCTGACTTGCAACAAATATGAGGCAAATATAAGATGGCGCTGCACCCCATCATTCTGTTTTGAGATAACAGTCCAACTACATTACCACACAACCTACTATCCCCATGCATTTCCAGTAACACAAGCTAGGTAACTGTCATAAAATCACAGCCTTGTTCCTGCAGACGCTTACATATATGAATAATTTTAAATTTACAAAAATATGAAGACTGGAAAAGATCTCCTGACACACAGAATCAGATCAACTGCCATCACAGAACATCATCCTAACTTCTCATAAAATTTTCCACACTGTATCTTAGAGCTGAGTTTTACAGCTACGCTGCCGCAGCCAAAAAGCTGCTCTAGAATATCTGGGATCTGTGTTCTCCAGCTTAATGCTATTCCTGAGCAATTTCTGTCTTTCCTTTGTTCTTATGCCAGCACTGTCCTATGGCTTAGCCATATTTTCTCTTTCCCTTACAATTAACCTTCCTCATGTATTCCCTCTCTAACCATCCAAACAAGCAGCTGTTCCAGTCTTCTGTCACATGACAGGCTGGCTATTCCCCAACCTCTAGAAGCATGTTCTTGCAGCTGATCTAGCCTGTGCTCAGCTTTATTTTTAAAGACATCACTCAGAACAACATCAGCTCTATTTCAGCAGTAAACTGCATCTTCTCCAGTCTCATTAGTACTTTTCTCTGTAGCACCACATCAGATGCTGTCGAACCTGTCTATAGTAAGAGACGTCATCCCATTACGTAAAACACACATTATCAAGGTAAGAAAATTGGTTATCTTAAAAGCAGACAGGCTGATAAGGCACAACCCAGTTTTAATGGATTTGTGTTGCCTTTTATCACATTTTTTTATTTGCATCCAAGCCTTTAATTAATATCTGTGTGTCAGCATGCACCTGAGGTTAGGTCTGTATTTACTCAGATCATTCCCCACCAGCAGTAGGTCTATTCCACTTCCTGTTCTCCAAACATATGACAGCACTCCTGTTGGATAGATTAAAACTTCTATCAGATCTGCAACTGCATGAACCAGTTCTTTCACTCTCAGGAAAGGACACCTCCCTTCTCCAGGCAACCCTGCTTCCCAGCCCAGCCTACCTGCACTAATTAGGACCTTTGAAATGCCCAGGGGGTTTGTTTCTACGGTGGGTTCATGCCCATTACCAATACTGCTCTTGCTCTGCTAACATCAACTCTACTTAAAACAACAAAGACTTGTTCAATTCTGTGACCACAAGAGCATCCTCATTAACTACCCTATTCTCAACAATAAGTGGCCCCACCTCCTCCCTTCTCTGTAACTGTATTTTGAGAAACTGTCACCCAATTCCTTAGCAACATTTTTAAGGTTTAATTCAGCCTGATTTTTGGCAGTTCTTATTTCATCCCTACTGATTTTAAAGGCATAGCAATCTCTGCTGATAAATTGTCTTCTGTAAATTTGCCTTTTTTTTCACCTAACAGCCTTTTAACAGCCTTTAAAAGGTTTGGCTACAGTTTCTTCTTCGAGGACTTTCCCCTTTACATATACCATCACTAATTTGTATCCAAAGTGCCTCTAAAAAACAAATTTCTAAAAAAAAATCCCAACCAATCAAAAAAAGCTCACCAACCCCAAACCACACCATTCTATATTCAGGGCTGCACTGACTTTATTAAATACATTGCTTCATGTATCAAAGCTTGTATCATGTTCATCTCATCCAAAGATGGGGAGATGGAGGCTCCTAAACAGCTTGTTTTCCTGTAACAGTCACAGCACCAATAATCCACTCATTGTGTCAACAACAGGTGATGATGCTACAATGACAAAATCTTTCGATTTAATGATCATTAGCATCATTTGTTCTCCAAGCTGTATCTGAGAAATTCAAGTTTCTCATACTAATATTTATCTCTCTAATGGTACTGGGAATAGCATAATTTTCGAGCCTCAAGTTTCTATCCAAATCAAATCCTATGAGGGATTACAGTAGACTCACAGTACTTCCCCTGGGACCTCTTTTACCATTCTTCCCCACATCAATTTGACCAGAAACAAATCCTACATTATCAGTATTACTCTTCTTTCTTCTTTACAGTCTACTGCATACAATACAGCCTATCACCTTTTACATCTACCTTATCTGAACCACACATAATCTTGAATGCATGTTTAAAGCCATGATTACTATTTTTGCAGATTGATATTATCCCTATAATATCCAGTATCATGTTATGCACCAGTAGCTCTGGTTCCTCTATTTGTTATTTCAAATGCCAGGAGTCTGAAAAAAAAAAACAACCCGAAAAACCACTCAGATGTTTTGTTCATTTATCGATCACATGGCTTTCAACTCTCTCAACTATCACCTATCTAGTTACTGTTGAACTTTATTATTCTTTTAATAACATTTAATTTTGTTTTTTCCAGCTCCTACCTACCCATCGCTCTTTCTAGAGATACTCTCTTACATGCCATTGTAGCAGCATTTATCCAATTTTCCCCTTTCTGTGTACTAAGCAAGGCACGGAGACTACACAAGTTTCTCCCTGTGTTCTCAAAACTCGGTACTTTGCTTCACATGCAATGCTCTCTTTGATGTCTGGAGACAGAGGAACATTTTTGGGAAATGCCAAGACCACAGCCCTTGGCTTTGCTTTGCCTGCTTTGTTCAGACTGTTTATAGCAAGCATTCTAGGTCACAATTACAAGTACAGCTATAAGAACATAATATAGCCATAGTCTCATGACACTTGAAGTGCAGCCATGGCAGTTCCAGACATTTACCACATTTTTCTTTTTTTTTTAATTGCTAAAAATCATGGTACTGTGGGGATACAGCAATACAGATACTTCCATGATATATAGCCATTACCCCATATTGATCTTTACTAAACAGTTTAATCTTATGAACTACATTTATAAATCTTTGCATAATTTTCTGTTCTCCAGACAAATTAATCCAAGCCTTAGCTAGTTACTCCCACTAAAGAGCTCTTACCTCCGCTGAATCTAACTCTTCATCGCTAGAAGCCTGGCTGATGCTCTTCCTCTCACCCACCAAAAATGGCATCTTTAACAATTAGCCAATCACTACATCTGCTAAACTGGGTCATCAGGGATCTGATGAGCAGCTTACAATATGTCTCTGCTTTTTAAAGACTGATGTAAATGTAGGAAACATGCCAGCAAGCAAGGATGCATTTTTCTGGCTGGCTATGTACTGATTTCCATAGCAGCTAAATAGATCAAGCAGCTCAGCCAGTTCATACTAGTGTTAGACAAACAGCATCAAGATCACATCTACGGAGCTGCAAGAGATTCTCATTTTGCACCAAAGCAGGTCCCATGCCCTGAGCACAAAGGTGGCTTTTGCTCACTGCAGGTGAGAATTTATCCTGGAAAGTCCCCATTCCTCTCTCTAAGGCTACATTTATTGCTTGTTTGCTGGAATGGATATAATGTTTTTTTTCAAAGAGCTGCGTGATTTTCCTTTTTCTACACAGATTTAATATCACCAACGACTAGAAAACTTACTTATGGTCTGGGTGTCATTTTAACCCTGGAATCATTAGAGATTCAAGTGGCGAGAACGTAAATGTAAGCAGAGCATGCACAGGAAAGCTCAATATTCCGAAATGGCACACAGAAGCAAACATGACAACACATGGGTGACTGCAGAAACTGGATTTTTCTCACGTTTCAGAAACCTGACAGTTTTACATAGATGTCCTGATCTCAAGAGCAAGAAGATTTGGTGGTGGATCAGCTATGCAGGTGAGTGAATAACTCAGCACCCAGCCAATGCCTTCTCCGCAAGCAAAGGCAAATGTCACAGATCAGGAGCTAGATGCATTAAAGCAGAAATGAAACCAGCAGTTCTGGGGGATGTGGAGTAGCAGCAAACCAGATTGTGTTGGATTAGCATAATAAGGACATCACAGGAAAGAATTTGAATGGGTTGGTAAAGCCATAGGAGCCATTACTTGCCTAAAACCCTGTATGATTAGCTAGTGCTACTGATTTCTCATGTTCATTAGGATTAATAGTCCAAAAAACACATTAGCACAAATGGAATTACCAAAAATACACTTTGAATCCAAGGAAAGTAAAAGCCCCCTGGCAAAAGGCCCAAGGAACCCAAAGCTAAAGAAAGCAGCAAAAATTGCCCCATCATACTCACAGCTTCTGCCAAGGAAATACCTCAGGCAGACAGTGGAACTTCAATCATTACGCATCCAGTTTTCATGGAAAAAATGGTCAATTAAAAAAAAATTTGAGAGAAAAAAATCCAAAGATAGTACTTAATAAAACCAGAGCTCTGAAATAGCTCCTGGTCACATCTTTTCTCCTCCAAGTGCCCTTTTCCATCTTTTTCTGCCACACAATCTCCATGTGCAAGGCAATTTACTTAAGAGTGATAGAGTTTGTTTGCATGTGCCACTACCACTCTAAGCTCTCCAACCAAGCTCTGTAGTCCTGAAACTGATCTAAAGTGGCTTAACAGGAGGCACCATGCACACTCTAAACTGTGGACATAAGATACCTGCATCCTGTTACTGCCCTTAGGTCTTCACTGCATCATCTTCATGTAGCTGTTAAATATTAATGGTTTGTCTAGACTAGAAAACTAGAACAGTTTTAAAAAACAATTACAAATACACAACATAAGAGGAGAACAGGTCAGAATTAGAAGTCATGACTTCTTAACTACCGCTTATTTTCAAAGCCTCAACAAACTCTGCTTTTAGGGAAGGACATGGAAAAAGGAGGTGGAACAGTAATAGGAAGTCATCTGCTAAAGGAGAGTATAGCAAGACCTCTGTCTGCTGGGCAATTGGCACTTTTAGTTTTGTTTTGTTTAGCTTTCTTACGGCCACCCAACAGAACAGTAACATTAGCAAACTCCAGAAACCTATACACCAAAGAGGACTCATGAAATACAAGCCTGGATCTTCCTCAACCAGAAACCAAGCTCTTCCACTATCCAATCTACACTGTCACAGCTGTCAAGACAGACAGACAAACACTCTTGATCCTGAAGTTAAGATTTTTGTAGGCAGAGTCTTCCTTAAGTTGGAAGTACAGATCCTGCCCAGAAAACTTCAGCTGCCAGACAAGGACTCAAGTTAATTCAGGCAAAACTTAAGATTGCCCACAGTTTACCAAAATTACTACAAAGGAAAAATGCAAGGCGGTGATCATCTGAAGTTTGAAAGATCCCCTGTCAAAAGATTGTGTTCCCAGAACTGAGGTTTTATTCACGACAGTAATGAGCTGGCTCCCAGCAAGGCAGCTTTAACAGAACAGTAACTCCCAAGAATCTATTAGTGATTAAGTCACAAAATAAACCTGCCAGTAGTCTTGATACACCAGCAGCATATAGAAGACACTACTTCAGCTTTCCCTTCTTCCCCTTCTACCCCAATCTACTGCTTTACATGCATCACAGAACAGGTTTTAATTATACAATCTTGAGCCGACTCCAGAACATCTGAATATAACATGCAGCAAGTCCAAAAGAAGCTTCTAAAACCAGACAGGCCCCATTGCCTTAGTTAATACCAAAGGCATAGTATAAAAGGGGGAAAAGAAAGTATACACAGATTTTCCAGAAAAAAGATTAACTGCGTCTTAAGTCTGGGTCTTCTTTCAAGGAGAACTCTAAATACTTGGCACTGCTTCAGGAAGCAAATAAGTATACTCCTGGGCTAAGGAACTTGGTAATGAAGGTGATCGTATCACAGCTTTCTTTGGGGACCATTTATATATGCACTGATCTTGGTAATGGTACATGTCCATCAAAATGCTTTTTGCTGGTTACATGAGAAACAAAAAGGTGTCCAGATGCAGAATTTCAACATCAAAGAAGACAAGGAGTTTTTTCTCGGTAGTTTAGACATTACATGACAGCAGCACTGCCTTTGTATATTCCTTCGGGGGCAGTGGACAAAAGAGGAAGCAAAAAGAGTACAGTGGAGGCAGTTTTCCTTCACTTCAGAGGCTGTTCCAGAACCTCAGTCAGAGAAAAGCTCTGCCCATTCTGTTTCTCAAAGTCCCACTTGGTTTTTCACTTAACAAGCAGCAGCAGTTCAATTAGCTGATCCTTAAGGGGACAACGGGGAGATCCGAAAGAGAAAGATTTGACTCTTCTAGAAATAGAGCAGCTTAAATCTGAGCATTTCTTCAGATCTATGCTAAGTCTACAAAAAATTAAGGTTAATTCGTTAATTAAAGAACCACCTTCCTAAGAATAAATATTATTAAAAGTCACCAGATGGTAGTATCAGACATACTCTCACCAAGTATTTTTAATTGAATGAATCACAAACTCGGGCTGGACCACACTGACAATTCCCCTGTAGCGTAAGTACAGCTCTGCCATCACCTCAGACCTACCAGCAAATGGCCACGTGGGGCTGTTGGAAATGCCACATGCATTCCCAATCTATCCCAGCAAACGGCTCCTGGGATAAACCACTTTCAGCAAGGGTTTGAGCCAACACCTTCTACCCCACCTTTGCCTGGGGTGAAGGGAGAACATGATCAACCATTGCAGAGCATTTTAGAATGTGGCTGTATGTCTTACTCATCCAGATGAGCACTTGCTTTCCTAACAGAGACAGTTTTGGTATGGACTTTCCTCCCCACCTCGCCTCCCAGCTTATCAAATTGCCTCCACGTGACAAACTAAAATAGAATAAGGCACTTGTTCCAAGTTAACGAGTGGCCACACAATAAATTATGCTAGTATGAACTTAAATTTATCCCCACGTTAGCGTGGTACGGCTTCCCAGCTACACAAACAAAAGCAGAATTTGGGGGAAAGGTTTTCTGGGACAGCACTCTGCTTGTTCTGACACAGGAGCAAAAGCACTCCCTTGCCCAGCTTGGTGCAGTCAGAATAGCAGAGCAGCTGCCCACACCCCGTAACTGTGTAAGCAAGAGGCAAAACACATCAAAACCAGTAAACAAAATTCTTGATTGAATGAAAGTAAGAGAGAAATAAACAGGCGGCACTGTCTATGTGTCATAGCTGGGTTTGAGACTATATTACTGGCAGAAACTGAGGAATTGGAGAACATCATGCAGGCAGGACCTTTAGCTGCCACAACAACAGGTCACCAAATAAATCTCAGGAAGTCATCTGGAAACAGTTCCAGCACAGCAATGTACAAAATATGACACTTTCAGCATAAATCTGCAAAGATAATTTCACAATAGAATTACATCTGACCATTATTTTCTGCACGCCTCAGTTCAAAATCTTTCCTACCTACTCAGCTTTAGATGATGAATCCTGGTTTTTCCTCATTCCCAGTAAAAAAAAAAAAAAAAAAAAAAAAAAAAAAAAAAA
>VWZN01004070.1:0-26900 GCA_013396955.1 Regulus satrapa | reverse complement strand
AAAAAAAAAAAAAATTACAAATCCCAAAGTCAGGCAACTCTAAAGAAATTCAAGAGCGAAACACCAGAAGTGCTGCAGTTAAGAGTTTGGTGCATTTGCTGAGTGCACAGAAAAGATCCAGAAATAGCATGCAAAGCTGAGGTTTGGCCAAAATGATGCAGTTTACCCTGAAAGAGGAGAGTCAAGACAGGCTAAATGAATGGTGACAGCAGCAAGTCCTGCTTTAATGCAGGGGGAGGACCCCAGGGACTACTCGTCTGGAGGCAGAGGTGCTAGTTATTGCTGTGTCCCTTCTCCAGTGGTTTCAGTGGAGAAGTTTAAGACTGTATGTTAAGATTATGCCAGCTCAGAGGCAAGAAGTAATCTTCACATCACTTTTTGCCTCAGACTAAGACAAAAATAGTAAAAGGCAGCAAACACCTAGATTTTGACTGGGATCTTTGAAAAAACCTATCTGGTTTTTTTTAGGAAAGAGATAAATTCTGGAAATCTTTTTATTCTCACACAGAGCCCCAGGATAGGGGCAGAGAGGTCTGCCATGGGCACATTAGATAACTGCCACCCACACTTCTCCCCAAGAGCCAGAAGCACAGAATGGCAGACATGGCTCAGTCCAAGGCCCTTTCCTGCAGGCTAATTTCAACTCTCAGCAAGTTCTAAAACAAGCCACAGCAGCTGAAGTCCCTGGACAACAACCACTGAGGGCTTTCTCTGGTTCCACTATCTGCACAATCAAGATACCTGCTCTTTCATCAGCTTTCCTTGACCTCTACAAAAAAAATTCACTCATGTTCATTCACCCTAATCTGCCACACTATCTTCATTCTCTGTCCCAAAACCACGATGCCATAAAGATGGTTTCCTGGCTCCCATGAAAACCCTTATCTCTGCTTTCTCCCACTATCAAGAAATCTCCACCAAAGACTTGGCTCATGTTCTCTGCATAACTCTCCAGTTACTCTGCAGTGGGACTACTCTCACTTCTTGGTAACAGGACTAGTAAGGCAAAAATTAACTGCAACCCCTCTGCCTTATCAGCTGAGATATCAGCAGCACTCAAACTTCAGCCTCTGTGGCTTTACAGGTCTCTTAGCATGAATTTAAAAGAACCACTTATCTTAGGCTAGAGATTCACGTGTAGGCCAAAGTTAAAGTAAGGCAATACTTCAGCTACATCTCAAGCTCACACTGTAATGAAGCAAAGCTGCAACTTCAAGCTCTGAAAGGGCACAGCAGGCACATTCCTGCAACTGCTCTGAACTAGACAGCTTCCGAAAAACTTGTCCAAGTCTTGGACTACTTGTCTAATACAGCTCGTCAGTGTGCAACCTGCATTAGCAGGCAGATCCAGCTGCAGCATCATCTTTCACATGCATTACCAGGTTCCCAGTACAGTGATGACAATGAGATGCTACTTTGCAGCATAGGAATGTCGTAGATGTGCAAACACTGTAGGCAGCAGATTTCAGAACGGCAGATTGCCAACACCTCTGGGCAAAATGAAGAAAAACCATCATTGCCACCCAACTGCCCCAAGACTGTCAGCAGTAGAACAAAAATGCGTAACTGCCATCAAGACAAAACCAAAGAAAATGACAGTCACTTTTCAAAAGGAAAAAAACCCCATGTTTTCTTCATATTCTCTTCCTGGCTTACCCTCTTTGCAATTATGGGACAGAGGTAATAAGAGCCACCGAAAGTCCAGCTGTCACATTTTGATAATTCAGTGATTGCCCACGTAGATCTAATTACCTCAGCCAGTGCACATGCCTGAGACCTCATGTGGGCACGGCCATTCCTCAGCCTTGCCCTGACAGAGGTTTGGAGAGTGGAAGCAACAGCAACGCTAGGATGATCAAACGCTTCTTTAGAGTGACCAAGGTTAAAGAATAGGGACGAGAAGAAGGGAAACAGCTGCTCTAGACCTAGAGACAACAGAATGCTTAAAAACGTAGAAAAATAATTAAACGAGCTAATGAGCCATAGTTGGCAAAGGAACCACAGGTCAAGGCAGACACAATTCCTCAGCCGGGGGAGAGGTGAAGAAGAGGAGAAGCCCTCCCATATTGGGACAGAGAGGAACCAAGTTAGCAGCTCCATAGCAGAGCTGTGGCAAGGAGAGTAGAGAAAAAGGGATATATCAAGACAAGACATGATTTATTCTTAAGTTTCAAGGCTGGACTAAGCAGCTGATGATGAACAAAAGTGAACATCTGTGGTGGATCCAAACAGGAGACAGAAGTGGGATGGCAATGCCACAGCGTTTGTTTTGTTATTTGGTTTGTTTGTTTTAAAAGGAAGTTAATAGAAAAACACCGGCAGCTTAAAACGCTCCAAGCATACAGCCTGCCACTCCTCCTAGGTTATGACAAAAACTCCTGCCTTGTAATGAGAAGGGCTTCTTGAGATGCAGCAGCCCTCCGACTCTTCACCCCCAGCTGGGGGGCCGAGGGGGTTCCCGTATCAGCGGCTCGGCAGCACGGAGCTCCCCACGCTGGCACCGGCCGCCTGCCCAATTCAGACCTGTAATCTCCCTCAACTTTGATTTAATGCAGCAATTACTGGTAATGTGGTTTGAAGGAGATAAATGCCCAGTACAGGGCTGGCTGGCACTGACGCTCATTTCGCTCATGATGCAAGAACAGTTTTAATTAAAATCCCCTTTATGATAAAGGAGCTGCTTGACTGGATGTTTCTGTGCAGCCCTGATACGGAGCCTCCTCCAAAGCGGATTAGAAATCAAAGTTTCCCTCTTCTCGCTACTGGCAACACACAAAAATAGGGAACACTGTCACCATGTCACCCCTCTATAATTTTCTTAACCCTAGAACTGCTGGGAAAATGCCCACATTTCCTTAAAAGCAATTGTTACTTCCTTGTCATAGCTCTAAGTGTTTTCCAAAAACTAAGCACAAGGGCTGCTTTAATTGGAATAAACACATCCTTAGAGCTCATCCTCTCTGATCCAAACCTGGTTTCCCTTCTAGCTTGTTTAAAAGGAAATCACCTTGGCTATTTCTATGGCAGACCCATACTTACAGCCTGCATTCTGGCAAGGAGAGATATCAGCCCTAGGGTACTCTGGCAAGTTGGTGGGAAATCAGAATTCAGCTGAAGGGCTGGTAAAGTAGAAGCTTCTACTGGGTGAGGCAGAGCTGCATGGACAGCGGAGAGAGAAGGAGTGGCATTGCAAGATAAAGGCATATAATTTGGCAGAGCAGTCAAGATCCCAGCACAGACATGTTCCAGAAATGATCTGTCAGCCCTTGATCGAGTTACAGCAAATGTAGGTGCAATTTTAGGTTGGTTTTCTTCTTTACACTATAGGAAATAACAGAGATGAATACATTAAGCACTGCTAGTTTCTACTGCAAGTGCCAGGAGCAGATTGTCACAGTGAGAAATTGGCCTTGTGTATTACACAGAAAAGGCATCACTGGGTTTGGAGGCCTGCAGACAGTGCAATGTGAAGATAAAGAGCCTCAGGTCTGAATGCGCATTATTCCTCTCCTCAAGCTACCTAAACACACATAAACATAAAAAGGTTGATTTAGGCAGCTGAATTTCTCTGTGACCTTCAGAATATATCTGTGGGCCATGGGACTACCCAGGCCCTGAAACAGGTTCCAGTCTTCTCAGAGCATGTGCCTCATCATCCCAGCAGTGCTCCATATTCCCTGACATTGTCTTCTCCAATGAAGGAATTCTGCTTCAAAAACCATTTTTCTTTAACATAAGAAAACAATTTCAAAGTGGCTGTCATGTTCCATGATTCCCCACCCCCTTCAGACAGTGCAGTATCAAAAAACAGATGAAAAGAAAGAAAACTCCTGACAGAACCAGGAGGGATTCTGCACAACAGCGTAACCAGCTGACTTCACAGGAGTCTGAAGCAGCAGACACCAGACCACCAAACACACTGCTATGAACGATGAAATCAGCCTTCTTCTCCTTCAGGAGAACCTTGCCCCTCAACAGGATGAAAAAAGGGTAAAAGGAAAAACACCAGGTCAGAGAGACAGCAACACAAAGATTTAAGTGTGGTTTTGCTGGAACACAAGGGGAAAAAAAATTAAACCAAAAAAGGCCTGGTATAATTAACAAGATTAAAGGGGGATTTAGGATCAGGACAGAAAAGCAACGGGCCAGATTGATCCTTACAGGATTAAAGCTGGAATCCTACTAAGAGTCCAGTGGTTGAGAGATCAACGCAGTGTAATGGGATTAAATCAACATCAGCTTTTGTTTTTACACAACTGAACCTCCGGCGCCTGTACTTTTACTGCTTCAGATAAGCAGCAGCAAAGTTGACTGGTACCCACAAACAGCCAGGACACAAGCAGCCTAGCCCTTCCCCTTTGGCCCTCTCAGGCTGAAGAGCAACAGGTAAGGCCGCTTTCAGAAACGAAGAACAAAAATATCGTGGTTTATTACAAATTGTCCAAAAAGCCAAGAAAGCTGAGGATTTACCAAAGTCTGTGTTCTGGCCAGCACTAAATTAACTGGTATCAAGTTTGATGGGATCACCTCAGGCCTAATGGATGGGAAGGCAGGAGGACAGTCCCAGCTGCAATCACACATGCTTCCAACGGGCAATTGGATTTTGATATTGTCTCTTGGCGGCAAGGAACAAAGGATGCAGTACACTCTGCAGAACATATCAGCAAACACATTTAAGACAAATTGTCGCACGTCCCCATTGCACAACAATATCCAAGAATTACAAAAGTGAGAAAAGCCTCTTTCAGCATGTATCATTTGCATTACAGCTGGTGCAACACATGCAGGCCAGCTGCACCTCTGTTCCTGTGCCCCGAAAATTTCCAAAGCTTGTCGGTAATTTGAGTTGGTAGCAAGGGGGAGGGGAAGAGGGAAACAGGACAAGGCTAGATATTCTTTCTAGATATGTCAGCTATTTTTAAAGTTTTTAATTCTGGTAGAAGAGAAAGCCATGCATGTTTAAATGAGAGGGTATCCATCACCACCACACTTGGCTGAAAAAGGAAAGGATGTTTATTGCACACCTGTTTGTAACAGCTAAACAGCTGCATTGAAGAGCAACATTCCTTATGCAAGGAAAAAGCATTAAAGGATCTCATATTTCTACAGCACTTCTCAGTCCAAAAGGTGTTTAAAACCAGCAGTTATACATACACTGTATACATTCCACCCAAATTTCTTCTGCAGAAGAAAATTTTCCCCAACTCTAAAATTTTAAAATGCCAACACCACCCATTTCTTAAAAGACGTTGCAGTCAGGAGCCTCACCTATGCTGAATGGGCATCTCCTTTTACGCCGGTTGGTCCAAAAAAAGCAATCATCATTCACTGCTCCTCCTCACTCAAGCAGCAGCCAAAATCACAGTGTAATAAATTAGGGGGAGGGGAAATAGCTGGAAGGACTGCTGGATCCAACAGGCCTCAGAGCAGATTTGCTCTGCAGTGCTGCTGAGATGGTTCCCACAGATATGCACCCCACTTGCACTGCACCATCCTGAGGGATGCTTTGTCCTTGTACTCACAAGGGGTCTCCATCCAAAAGGTATGTCACGGATGCAAGCAGACATCACCCACATGATTGACGGTGGAATGAAAAAGAAGGCCATTACTACAAAAGTGAAAAGTGGAAAAAATAGCAACAGGCAGTTCACACAGCACATTTTCTATCTTCTAGCCACGTATACATATTTGAATTCCAGCATTTTTTTGCATTTTAACTTTGTTTCAACGCTGGATGATTTATAAATTATAAAAAAAATGTACAGAAAAGTGTTCTAGTATCATCCTCTGCCAGCTCCTTAAATATCATGAATAATAATCCCTAAGAATATGTTAAAAAATTGTCATCTGGTCAAAATATTTTCACTTCATTATTGTCTTATGTCCAAGATTCAATCAGAGCATTGTGTGGGGGACAGCATCTCTCATTTGAGGCAGAAGAAAAACTAACTGTCTTTGCCCTGGATTCAGCTACAGACTCAAGAACCATCTGGTAAAAAATCAGCCAGCGCATTGTGCAGGCAGTATATTAGTCATGAGACACAGGACTCAGAGAACAATGAAACCTAAATTTAAGGGACAGACGAAGGAAACTTAATTACTTGTTTAAGCTTCTTCACAGCTTTGAGGAATCTTTAACATTTTTAGCAAAAGAATTTAGCACTGGAGGACACAAAGCACATCCTCAATGGATTCCTTAATTTTCTGCAAGCCTGTTTTCACTTCCAGTCTGGAACTATCTGCACTGGTCCACTGGCACAGCTTGCCTCTCCAGTGCATGGCTGCAGGGTGAAGCACATTGCCTTGGGTACAGGGTACCAGTCACAGCTGTGGTGCTGCAGATACAGACTGCAGTTCCTTCTCCAAACTGACAACTCCATACACAGGACGTTTTTTCTGATCCCTCTACATCACTCAAGCTCCTGCTGTACCCAGAAGCCCTTGCTGAACTACGAAGGGATTACAGCTATGGTGTAAGCTGTCCAATCATACCTCTGGTTAAGCATGCACACATACACAGGTGCTACCCTAGTGACTGCTTAGAGCTGTGGCAAAAAGACCACCCCAATTCAGATCCACTCAGAGACCTTTCATATAACATTGCCGTTACCTTGTGGGTTAGGACAGTCCCTAGGACAGCCTATCTTAGGATAGGCTGGAGCACTGAGTGGAGAGAAACCTAATGAGGTTCAACAAGAGCAAGTGTAGGGTCTAGCACCTGGAGAGAAATAAGCCCAAGTACCAGTACAGGACCTGCTAGAGACCAGTTCTACAGGGAAAGACCTGGGTCTCTTGGTGGATGACAACTTGACCATGAGCCAGCAGTGTGCCCTTACGGCCAGGAGGGCCAGTGGTATCCTGAGGGCAGAAAAACTGTGGCCAGCAGGTAAAGGGAGCTGATCCTCCTCCTCCTCCTACTTGACCCTAGTGAGGTCACACCTGGAGTAGTGGGTCCAGCTCTGGGCAACACATTTCAAGAAAGACAAGGAGATACCACAGAGAGCCACAAAGATGATGATCTGGACCATGTTGTATGAGGAGAGACTGCAGGAGCTGTGCCTGTTTAGTCTGGAGAAGAGACAACTGAGAGAGGATCTCATTAATGCATTTAAATATCTCAAAGGCAGGTGCCAAGAGGTTGTTGTGAGACTCTTTTTGGTGGTGTCCAGCAGCAGGATGAGGAGCGATGGCAATAAACTAAAACACAAGAAGTTTTTTGCCAGCGTGGTTATAGAGTCTGCCTCTCTGGAGACATTCAAAATCATCTGGAAATGCTCCTATGTCACCTACTTCAAGTGATTCTACATTGGCTGGGGGATTGGGCTAGATGATCTCCAGAGATCCTTTCCAAGCCTAAAAAATCTGTTATTCTGTGAAAACAGTAAAGTTCTGTCTCTAATGGAATTAAGACTAGCAAATAAGCATCATAGGAAGTGCAGGAAACACAGATGTTCAGCCTCAAATTGCTATTATCTGCACTCTTCCTCGAGCTTTCAGCTGGAAATCATGAAGACTGAGGTTTATTCTCTCCTTACCCTCTTACGGTTTATTCTCTTCCTTCCAAGATAAACATACTGTTTTGTGAAAAACTAACTTAAGCAGGACCCAGCCCCTGTCAGTCTTCCAAGACTTGGACAGGCTTACAGCAAACAGAGTCCCCTGTGCTCACCACTGTTTGGACAGGTGGGAACACAGCAGTCAGGAGAAGAGTGATTGGAGAAATACACCAACTGAGCAAGATTACATCCCCTTCATTCCTTTGTCTAGACTCATCAGAGAAGGGAATTCCTGAACATGATGGCAACGTGCTGCACACCTGATTTACACAAAACCAGACAAAATCACTGTAGCCTACAGAACAGAGCATCCTGATCCTGAATCTTCATCTTCTGAAGCCAGTACCTTAATTTGAAATGGCTTCTCTTTTTGAACTGCACTGGGCTTTCTCGTCTAAGTAACAACCTTGGCAACTTCCAAGATTACAGGCTTGCAGGAACACAGAATTGGAAAAGATTACCTGGATTATCAACTCTAGTCCTCTAATAGCACAGGCAGTCAGATTATATAATCTCTTTCACACACTCTTCTTTCTCTGTTTCCCAAATCTCCAAAGCCTGTATGAAACCCTAGATGCAAACAGATGCAAGTTGCTTTGTCACACAAAGCCCCAGAGGAATGCAATGCAGACATCCCCAACCCAGCTGTGCACAAAGCAGCTCAAGTGTGGAAGCAGTATAACCATGTTCATGAGGTGCTGCACCAAAGCTAATAAACCTTATCGAGCAGCAGAACTCATTATCTCAGCTGCAGTGCTGGACAAACATAACTATATTACTTCTGGATTCAGGCTGCTACGTATGCATGCCACAGCATGGCACCGCAGGGACTTGCAGGCTGGGGAATCAGTTCACAGGCTACTAGCTCGAGGATTTTCACATGAGCTCCATTTTATGATTTTCCAGGACTTTTCTGCTCCAGAGCAAGAATCAAAAAATCAGTGTTTGTATTAACAGAAAATGTCTTTTAACATACTCACAAAAATTCACCCAGACCTGACCTCTAACATTCATTCAGGAAAACCTTTCTTCATCCTCACAGCCAGTCTCCCAGAGGCAGCCCCATCTCCACCTCTCTCGGCAGTGACCGCGCCACGTGCACACCTTCCACGCGCAGCGCCTGCGCTCTCCCTCCTGACAGAGCTTTGGGTGACGGCCGACGTTCATTAGCCATGCCTACCAAACAGGTTCCAGCCAAAGACCTAGAGGCACAGCTAGACTTCCCCAGCAAGAGCTGCCTCAGGCTTCGTACCAGAACAGAGCAGGGAGGCAGTTTTTCCTGGATAGCCACTTGTTTTGCTGCTATTGAACACATGCTTTGAAAACCATGCCGTAATGTCCATACTTTCCACTGGCAGTGGCTACCTCTCGTGAAAAAAAGACCAAACAAATAATAGAAAGACCTGGCGTGAGGAAGAGCTCGTTGCTAAGACTCAAGTTTGGCAGCAGAGTTGGGTTTCCAATCCCTTGGTGGTAAAGCTGATGAGCTTGGAGCCTAGAGGGAAAAATTATTCCAGTGAATGCAAAGAGAGACTTTCAAGTGACAAAAATGCAAGTAAAAGACAGGTCAGGAAGAAAACCAACAAAAAAAATTCAAAATGAGCTTGGCAAACTTACTAGCACTATTCTTGCTGTACGGTAATTAGTGGGTCCAGGTAAGATCTTCACTTTCATAGGGCTCTAGAGAAAGAAATCATTTCTCGTTGCAATAGGCAGCCAGCCCTCTGACAAACACTCAGCATGTACTCTGCACATGGCTGCGAGAAATGAGGAAATTATCCATACCCACTATAAACAGAGCGATGAATCCAGCGCTTTCCTACCAGAAGCCTAGCAACAGCATGGACCTCCCTTACCTTGGTCCCTCCTGCCTTTGATAGTTTCAACTGTCTTTGAGCACAAGAGGAAGATGATTGATAAATTGCTTCATAGGGCTGCTGCCCCTTCCTTTCAACCTTTCTTGTAACAACAGACCTCCAACAAGGCGACATTCATACATGCAACTCTCAGAACACATCATGCTCTTTA
This sequence comes from Regulus satrapa, assembly GCA_013396955.1. Lineage (NCBI taxonomy): Eukaryota > Metazoa > Chordata > Aves > Passeriformes > Regulidae > Regulus > Regulus satrapa. Next base: position 17,316 of record VWZN01004070.1, on the reverse strand, counting down.
GAAAATACTTGGAATGAAATGACTCTAGATTATATCTCATGACTCACAGTACACAAAGATTCATCTGCTCATAAATGAAAAAACTCGGTCTTTTTTATGCAGTAAAGGGCTGAATGCTTTTCCCACCTTCAAACCACTCTGCTCCTGGCTGTCACCAGCACAACACCTGCCCCCATGTTGTCATTCCTGATCGCACTCAGCACAAAGACCCTCTTGCCTTCAGAGCCCAAATTACCCGTGTCCCATTTAAAGAACTGATGACTAGGAGCTCTCTTGAGCAATTCAAGAGCCCAGACAGCTGCACACAAATGGGGATGAGTGTGAGAAGAGACAAAACTAGAGTTAGATGGTCCCCCACAAACAAAACACTTGCCTGCAAAAACAGAACTCCTATATGCACCACCGATATATAAGGCAAATATCCACCTTGAGTTGCAACACTGACAACAGACTCAAACGGTTTGCAACATCAGAGAACTACCATACCATCTCTGCCTCAGAAAGACTTTATACAGCTGCATCCTACACAACGAAAGCGTTAAGATAAATAGTCCCTCTTGATATTTAATGGCACAGATAGTCTGCTGCCTTCACTTCGTGCACAATGCCAAGCATTAGGTCATCACAACAGATATTTTAAGTTTCCTATTCTCCAGCTCTCCACAGCCCACAATCTCCTGCAGTCTATAAGGCTCTCAAATATTTAAGAGTATCCTGCAACAAGCTTCACCCGAGGGAATACAGTTCAGCAAGCAAGAATGTCAGACTGAAACAAGGCTACATCACCACTTCATTCCAGAGACAGCACTATAATCAGGGACTGTGATGTTGCAGGTAGCCTGTATGTCTGGGTTCAGTATCCGCACCACACCACAGCTGCAGAGGAAGGTGCATTCTCCTTTTTATTTTACTATCTATCAAACCTGACAGCACTCAATATTGCACAATCTCTTCAAAGAAGGTAATTCTGTAACATGCACCCCTGGGGGGTTGGGGGCTGGGGGAGAAACATTATGGTTGCTGTGGGAATCTTAATTCTGGATTTCAGGACTTGCATATTTAAAACCTCAAATTTAACATTGCATTAATGTAGCTTCATGCATTGAATTAAGGAATGACTCAGTACAAATCTCCATGCATCTACTGAAGTCCTGACATTCCAAGGACAAGAGGCACAGAACAGAAAAAAGACAGCACAGGCAACAAGAAGAGAATGAGAGGCAGAGAGGAACCTGTGAGCAGGAAAGCAAGAAACTGGCACGGCCGAGGCACAACAAACCCCACACCAAACCAGATCTGTCAGTTGAAGCTCCTTGTTCTCACTGCTAAAGGTTACGTAGCCTGTCAGGATAAAAAGAGCTTAAAGCAGAAACATAAACGGGCACGGAGGAAAAGGTCCCTGAATGGACCAAGGAGGAGAAGATTCCCCAAAAGTAACAGTGTAACCTGTACTAAAAAGGGAAAGATCATATCTAGATAGCAAAAATGCACTAATTTTTTTAATTATCATGGCAGAGTGCCCAAATGATGGCTTTAAAACCCCTTCAGCTATTCAAGCATTTAATATTTATTTTCTCCACTTCTCTGAAGTTCAACTGCAATGCAAACACAGCAGTTGCACTGCCTGAAGTTCAGGGTGCAGGCAGAAGCAGCAGCCCATGGGGTTCATCCACTGGCAAGCATCCTAAAACTCAACCCTCTTTTAAGAATCGAGGTCAGTGCTTCATGTTTTGAGCCAAAGCTGGTCTTTAGGCAGGTTAACACCTCTATTTTATACTAGAGTGTTCACACACCCTTCAGCACAGGAGGTGAGAGAGCAGGACAGCTCTCCTCTGCTCCCACACTCTTCCTCCCCATTTCAGCAGAGTAAGGAACATGATCTCCATTGTTTATTCCTTATCTAAGATCAGCAGCAGCATTGGCTGAATTACTTCTATCACTCCACCCACCAAACCAAGTACAAATCTCAGCTGAGCCATGGGTCCCTGGCGCCCAGCCCTTCTCCCTAAAAACCAGCACCCCAAGTGGAGGTCCCACACACCAGGCTGTGGCAAGGGGCTGAGCAGAGAAGGTGGACGCACCTGCCAGCAGGGCCTGCTGGACGAAACCAGGCAAGTGTGCATACCCCTGTGCAGAATCAGGTTACCCTGCAACAAAGATAGAGTGTGTATGTGCAAAGGAGGGAAGTCAAACCCTTCTGCCTGGGTTCCAAGGCTTGCTTTGTTGCTAAAATAAACCAGTGTTTGTTCCTGGGAGTGATGGGGAGCTGGACTCAAAGCAGCCAGAGGCAGCAAGAGCCCTCTCGTTCTGAGTTATAAAAACAAGGGGGTTTCCTTAAAAATAATTTTAAAAAACCCCAACAAATCAAACAAAAAACCTGGGACCAAACTATTCTTTACCACACATATCTGGGTAAGGAAACCCAAAGGCAAACTGCTGATCTCAAGGGTGCCCAGGAGCAGACAAAACTACACGTTGTTAACTGAACAGTATAAAAGCTGACTGCTTCAGTGGAAATTCCAGTCCCTGCTGAAAGGCTGAAACTATATCTGCCTTTGTATAAGCTTACTACTTTGCTTGCTGGATCTATATCAAAATTTACACATGTTTTTTCCTGACATTATTTTCCATACTCCACCAGAAACTGTCAGTAACAGTGCCACTTCTGGGAAAAAAAAAACCTTGCATCCAACTTTTCTCAAAAGAGCTTCTCCCCCCCATCCTCAAACTCCCAAACTGCAAAACTATTTAACCTCTTCCTGCTCCTCTCTTAGCCTTCAGAAGCTTACAGATCCCTTTCAGCAACACTCCTTCACTACCTGGGATGTCTCTCAGTAACACCAAATTTCCCATAAAGCAGAGGCACATGGGAACAGCTTTATGCATAAATATATATATATACACACACACGGGTCTCTCAGTTGGCAGACAGTGAATATTATACCAAAAATTTTGTCTCCAAGGCACCTGCCCAAAACTGTTCTCTCCAGAGGCACTTAAAACCACAGGAAAAGCCTGCTTGATACCCAGTTAATAGTACTTGCTCAAAATACTATTTTTTAAAAGGGAAAACTAGCCCACAGTGAGTAGAGGCTGCAGAGAGCAAAGCCCAACAGTGAAGGCCGCTCACGTTAGTGCGGAGTCCTTCAGCTTTCCATTCCTTATATGTGCAAAGTGTGCAAGCCCTCACACACGCTTCCTACTCACCCAGAGGTACATCATGTTAGCCTGGGTCCTTCGAACCCAGCAGTGAGATGATCCGGCAACACAAGAGGCACTTCAGAGTAAGACTGTCGAGACCGAGGTTGGTGGAGGGTGTTTGTTGTTTGGTTTTGGTTTGGTTTTTTTCTTAAAGAAAAAAAAAATCCGAACGGCTCAGTTTGAGGCTTAGAAAGCGTTTCGCCTTCTCCACCCCCCTCCTCCAGCTCTGGCTGCTCCGCGCTCTTCTCTCGCACTTAATCTCTCCCTGGGAGTTCCCAGCCCCGTGTGTCTGTACTGGCGTGCACAGCACACACTCTGCATTCGCCTCCAGGGAATTTCTCTCTGTCATTCTGCTTCTAAAAACACAATCTCGGCCTCACAAGATTCTTGCAAGAGGCAGGGATGGGTGGGGTTAGTAATAAATGCAGCCCGGCTTCTAGTGCTGGAGAGCGCTTATAAAAGGGAACTGTAGCCCTGTGGCCGTGAATGAAGCAGAGCAAAACCTTGTCCTCCAAGGTCATTGGGGGTGAGGACCCATTCCCTCCCCCCCAATTGCTCCTCCAGGAATCACCCGTAGATGTAGGAGCCACACAGGGTGCCATAGGCAGGTTCTGCACATCTTCATCTACACCCTCAGTCAACACCCCAAATTCGGTCACAATTCAGCAGCTGTATTTAATCATTAACCACTGACAGGCATCAAGGAGCATAACTACGGGGATCCTGAAGCTAAAGAGAAAATCCGTGTGTGCCAGCCCTGGAACTCCCTCAGGAAGAACAACCACTGTCGGTGTGAGCTGGGGAAAAAAAGGCGACACAGATAAAGGGGTTAATCTGCTTTCGCAGGTGGCTCCACATTAGTATTTTACAGACTTGCATATTGCTAAAGGGAAAGCGGCAGCTGGCTCCGGTTCCTCAGAGTGTATCGGGTTCCCACTTGCCTGGAGGCAGCTTCCCCCCAAGTCTGACTGGAGCAAGTGCCCTCACAGCCCTGCACTCCCAGCCTGCTCCAATTTCAGGACTGCAAAGCTCTGCCGGTGGGGCGGCAGCCCCAGGAAAGGCGCGCTGAGCAAAAGACACTCGCCCCAGTTCCCTCGACAAGCACCAGCAAGCCCTTCCCCGCACAAGCAAATCCTCGTCCCATCCCCCGTGCCCGATGCCACAGGATGAGTGTCACCTCGCATCTCATTAATCAGTTAAACCGCTCTTCCAAACTAGGAAAACGGGTTTCTCGCCCCCTTCCCTTCCCGCCTCAAAATGAGGAATTGACTTCCCTTGCCGGGCTCCAAATGCTAAGTTAAATATGGCCTCATCTCAAACAGGGGGATGGGGGAAAAACATTTAAAATTTAAAAAAAAAAAAAAATAGTGTTTTCATTGAGGCACTGGTCTCCTTGGCAATGAGTTTTGAAGAAGTATTTTTATCTCAGATAAAGATGTAGAAACTGTGCTATTCCACGTATCACCTCTGTTTCCTCTACTTACAGATTACTTAAATGCAATCCAGGGGGCTTGGAGCAAAGCACACGTCGGGCTCCACACGAGTCAGACCCTGTCTACGTGGGGTGACAAATGGATGGGCCTCCTGTCACAGCCAGCCCAGACACCCCAGATGTGCTCCAAGCTCCCCAGGCTCCCCTGGCCTTCAGCAAGCCACAGACACACCCCAAGGCAGGCTTGTCTCAGGAACAGGCCTGAGCACACGGGATGCCAACGGGCTCTAAGGAAATAAACACATTTCCTTAGAGCCCATCAGTGCCATGACTGTCACTGCAGTACCAGGATACGGCAGTCATAGGGATCTGCTAGTTAAAGACAAGCAAGACAACACTCGACTTTGCAGCCCAGAAAACCCATGTCCTGCTGCTCAGGGAAAGGAGCAAGAGCTCTTCCAGAAAGCTGAGACTGCACAGGGTTGTTCCATAATGGCATTGCTCAGGTCTCCCATCTGCTCTCACCTTTTTGTACAATGGGTCAGGTTGAGAGGGTGAAAAGCAATGTTCCTAAAAATCACTTACTGCACCAAAGCCAGGCACCACCGTCTCCAGAGAGTGAAGCATGTGATCCCAAACCTGTTCTCAAAGGCTCCGAGAGGAGCAAAACAGCAGCAATGCTGACATTTGCATCCTGATTAGACACTTCTGTTAACACCTCTGAAGCAGGGTCACACCAGCAGCAGCGACTAGTTCAGCCACTCTGCAGATGGAAGCAGACATTTCTGCACGGGATAACCTTGATAGCATTTTCAAGGTTTTCTTCTGATCCAGAACCACAATTCAGAAATGATCCTATGATCATTTCAATGAAAGCTGAGACTCCTTCTGTGCAGGGGAAAAAAGTGAAAAGACAAATGGACCAGGTGAGCAAACCCAAATAATCCTACTTTGTATGTGTTCCTATAATAGACTTGAAAAGGATGAGTATTAAAACTAAGCTGAAGAGTTATTAAAAACTTTCCTAATTAAAATATAGGAAAAGAAAAAAAAGGGAAAAAAATTCTTCCCCTTTTTCCTTCCCCAAGCTCTCATCCTTTTAGGCCACCTTAAGGAAAGAAAATAAAAACGTTCAAAATAAACCTATTTGTTAATTTCAACAACTGAGGCTTGTTACAAATCATCCCAGCAATTCCACATTGTCACAGGTCACATCCAACCTCCAAATCAAAACAAGACCCGTGAACCCTCCTTGAATCATCTAACTACCACAAAATTTATTTTCCACTGTTGCTACAAGGCCCCCACCTCTCCATGGAAGGCACACAAGAAGATTACTGTGAGCAGCAGACTTCTGGTGACGTAATACTTTTGTCCTGGAGCAGGAACCCTATTTGATGAACTGCAAGAGCAGGTTTCTCAACACCCAATATCCTCAAGCAGTGAGAGGAGTACCCGACGGGTCAGGAAATTATGCTGGGGGAGGACTTATAAGCACCACCACCCTGCTTCAAGAGAGCTGCCGCTGCCCAGAGGTTCAAATCAACACAAAGAATATGAAGCGCATGCCCACAACTATCCACAGCTGAAGAACTGGCAGCAGTGCCATTTTAACCTCAGATTACAAGTAAGAAAAGGATTTGGCTTGGCTGATACAATTGGGGGGCAGGGGGGAAGGAGGAAAAACTAGATGAGTTATTAGGTCTTCATTATGCTTTTTTAAAGATTTTTTTCAACTACATTAGCTGGTATATAAAAAGCTACCATACAAGATGTTTCTTTCTGAAAAATGTCTTCTAAAAACACATGAAATAGCAAGAGGAAAACAGTATGTCAATGTATCTTATTCCAGAAAAACAAAGAAACAAAGAAAAAAAACCAAGAAAAATATGACTAAGACAAGCTTCTGACACAGGTATCTAGGATCTCCTGCAAATGTTTTGCCACAGTCCTAACAACAGCGATTTACAGGCTATGTGTCAGGGAGCTTGTAAAGTCTGCTGTGTGGAAATACACATTATCTCTTAGGGATCTTTCAAGTCTCAAAAAGGATTAAATGTAGAAAGAGAAAGATTTTTAAATTAATATATACCAAGCTATGAGAAAAATGTTCAGAGAGCTGTAGCCTAGTGAAATATTGGTCCCTCTTCTCTGATGGGAGGCTGTTGTGAAAATCAAAGTGAAAGGGGACGAAAGCAGTCTGCAAAGACTTTAATGCTTGTTAGAGAAGTAAGGAAGATCTTAGCAAGTAACAAAAGGAGAAAGAGAAAAAAGGGAGCAAGTAACCACCTATTTAATATTATATAAAGGTATTTGGAAAAATAAGAAACACTGGAAAAATGAAAAAAAAAAAAACCCAACTGTTTCTGTACCAGTATCAAAAGCCTTAATTGAATATAAGAATTATGGTGACTACTCACTTATATGCATAAACTCAATCCACATATATTGCTGGTATATAAGTTTCAAATAAGCCAAATGCTTAAAAAATAATTTATAGAAAGTTCTAGCCTATTTAGGAAATATCCGAGTGGGCAAGCAGGGAATGGGCACGGCACAGTTTCAAACAGACGTTATCTGTTTCTAGCTGATTGTGTCTCAGAGGCATATGATTTCAAATTCTCGTGGATTAACATTCTAGCAGATAAAGCTCAAGACAGGGTACAAGCTGGTGCGTCTGCTACACACTACTGAAATCATATTAGCACACAGGATGAGTGGCTAGATGAGCACCTCTTCATAACACAGGGAAAATCCCATCTGATCATCTGGAATTTCTAATGCGACAACACTCACATAGAGGGGCTGATGTCAAAGAAGACCCTCCAGATTGCTAAATTAGAGAAAACAATTTCTTAGTTCAAGAAGTGTTACACTGAAAATGAGTAAGTCCATATTAGATTCTATCTTGACAGAAAAGAGTAATCAATTGGAAAAATATAAATTAGCAGTATCTTAGTTAGAATGATTGTGACAATTGCATCTGGATATGTGTAAGGAGGATAGAGACCAAGCCAAGGCACCTGTGTACATACTCAGCACTTGAGTGGGGGGACTAGAGGTACTGTGGCATATTTTTCCTAGACAGACAGATTGCTTATTGGGCTTCCCTGTCACATCCCCACACTTGAATACTTGCATATATGCTAGCAAGTGAAAAAAAAAAAAAAAAAAAAGCTGAGAGAAGAAAATAGAAAGGAAATTAGAAAGGGGAAAAAAATTTACAAGGGAATCCTAGCGACAGGAGGTAAAATCCATAGTCAGAGCTGGAAGATGATAATGTGTTTTTAAAGCTTCTCAAAAATAGAAGCCCCAGCAACTGCATTAATTGGCTACTACAGGGAAAAGGTAGAAACATTCCCAATACTAAAGAAAAAGCCAAAGCATTCAATATGTATTTCTGTTCTATATTTGGAGAAAAGTCAGCTGTTGCCGTCTGTGATAACAAAATGCCTTCCATTCCAGCAGTAACTAAGGAAGATGTTCCAACAGCTACTCAACAAACAGTTCTGTGGCTCTGTTATCTAGCTCACAAACAAAAGGGATGCAACCAGATAACAAGTGGGTTTTAACTGTACTACAGCTGTGGACAGAGTTAAATATGGACACTCGGGAAAGTCTGCAGTCTGTCCTGAATTGCGTCACCTGCACTTGGAGCTCTAATAAGCCCTAACTAAAGCACTAATGTTAAACCTGACATAAGGCCAAAAGTACAACTGTGACACAATGGCAACCGCAAATGCAGGTGTTTCTTGCAGCCCATTGTTATTAAAGCCTTGGTGCTGCTCACTGAGTGTGGGCAGCCTCCGTCATACCAGGAGACTGCATGAGGAAAGCAGTGCTACCGCTGAAGGCATGAGATTGCAGCAGGATGAAGAGGGAAATTTCATTTCAAACTGCAGGAAAGCAGTTCCTCCCAGCCAAAAGCCACACTGAGTGTCCATATTTTATGCAGAAGCTGGATTCAGACTGAGGATGAAGACTCAATCATTGTCCTACTATGCCAAACATTCCAAGAACCATCCACAAAAGGGCTGACTGGAGACTGGAACAGCAATATGCTCTACGGCGCCCAGAGGGAAGTTTCTCCAATTCAGTGTCTGCTTTCTGTGGCTTATCTGGCTCCAGCAGAATGTCCCAGGAAGAGAACAGGGGACTCAGACCTCTGCTACTAGTGGGTTTGAGCATGCCTTGTGTCTTGGGGGGGATTTGTTTGGTTTGACTGGTTGATTTTAATTTGGGGTTTGTTTTGGTTTTTTGAAAGAAGATTAGAGATGGGGCTGGAAGCTATCTGGGGAGAGGCACAGAAGGCAGCCCTGGGCACACATGCAGTTCCTATGGAGATAAGAGTATCTTCTTTGAGGTTGGTTTGCTCCTTTGGGTGCCACTGGAGACAGCGCTGGCGGCAGAGTACTGCTCATTTATGAGACTGCCTCTGCTCAGGATCCTGGATTATCTCTGATTATCAGAATTTCTGAGCCACAAGGTAGATTTCCTCTCAGCATCCAAAAGGACTACAGGAAGCCTCACTGCATTATCCTGTTTATGAAAGGAAGCAAGAATACAAAGTGCATACAATAAATCATCCATAAAAATACCACAATTCCTCTCAGATGTTTTGCCAAGCAAATACACCAAACATTGGCATATTACAAGAAAAAAAAAAACCAAAAAAACAAACACAACATTTTGTTATAGAGCAATACATTTCATTACTGGAAAGCTGGATTCCCAGTTTTCTCTTCTGCACGTATGGTACAGCAAGAGTCCTTGGAAGAGAGACTACTTATTTAAAAGCAACCTATCAAGGGCTAGCTTATCTTCCACAAAAAGCAGAAAGACCAAAACAATAAAACACCCCAACATCAAACAAACCAAACAATTTTTAAGGACTGTCCTGTTACTGACTTACCACAGTAATTAAATTTAAGGCCTTAAATAAAGTTCAGGAGATCTCAATTCACAGGCTTATCATTCAAGTACATAAGGAAAAAAAGAGAAATGGATACCAAGAAAAGCTTTTTCAAGTTTGTTTGGGATTTTCCTCTCCTCACAACTATGCTCAAGAACACTATTCTGAAAGACACTGTCAATTCTTCAAGAGAAAAAAGCTCAGTAACTAGGAAAGGTACTTCACTGAAAACATGTTCCCAAAAATACACTTTTAAATTAAAATCAAGAACACCCACATGAAAAAAAACTCCATTGTGAAGCCAGGGAATTCAAAGTTAAACACTGAAGAGCATGCAAGCATTTAGATGTAAGGAATTCTCACAGCTACAGTTTGGGCATTCATCTGCAGAGACAGAATGACTATGCAGCCACTCCCAGAATATAGCAAACATGAGTTTGGGCAGCCAAGTGGGAATTTCCATGAATAATACCTGTCAGCCCTCCTATGGTGGACCAGGAGTGAAGTCTGCAATCCTCCAATACTTTCTGAGGAGAATATAGCAAGCTGAACATCTACAGGAGAAAAAGCTTCCCTGCTGCTATGTTGCCACCCTAGGCTTGATTTCCAGGCTGTATCTTTTGCATTCTATCACACATGGATCTAATCTGAAGTCCACACTGAACTGGCATATAGTAAATATATTTAGATACTTGTAAGAGGGAAACAGAGTAAGCTCCAACCCTGGTATTTAAATATATATTTTAAAAAGTTTGGTTAGCTAATAACTGCCTTAATACCTTCATAAAGGAAGAAAGTTGATCTCCCTTCAGTTTTTCTAAGAAGTAGCAGAAAGCTATTACACAGCATCAAATTCCAACAGAAGTCTATTTTTAGTGTCAAATCAGGAGTACAGTATTCAGTTGAACTGATAAAAGGCAGAAAGATTCTCTGTGCCCTAGACTTGTCAGCACTAAACAGGGTATTTCTTTGGCTGTGGATTCTGAAGAGAAATCATACATTTTTAAAAAATCAACTCAGCTCCTCTATCAAGAACTCATCTCTTCTTAGTCCACAAAGGAAGCTATACTACAGGATGAACTGATGGCATCCAAATCAAGGTGTGAGACATCAGGTAGCAAGAAAGAAACCGCTTCCAAACCCTTATCAATCGAGCTGCAGCTCGATCACACAATTTTATTTTTCTTTTTGTCTCTGTGTTTATCATGTCAAGTGGCTGTACTGCATAAACAATTCACCAGCACAGCAACATCCCAGAAATTAAGAAAGGGTATGAAGGTAAAGGTGTTACAACAGTAGGGAAAGGAGAAGACAAAGGAAAGGAAAGGGTATAGAGGGTGAAGACAGGGTCCTCACCTGGACAATAGAGGCACTTATCAATAAGCTGAAACTTTGGTTTAGGTCTGTGGAGGATAAAGGGGAATACAAATGGAGAGCAATACCATCCTGCAGAAAGGGACTCCTCCTGGCTTGTTTGTGCAAAAGAAGGTTAACAATGTTAGTGAGTTATTCAGGAAGTAATGGATACCTTCTTGCCCTGAGCAAATTCCTTTTCAATAACAGTAGTATTTTCCTAGGCAATAGGACTATATCAAGGTTTAATGGCTACTATATTTATCTACAGAGGCCCTGCACTGCTGGGATCTAATTTACTATGGCTTAGAAAGCAGTTTACAAATCCTGGGATAGTAAAGTTGCTAGAGAGAGGAATAAAATTCTATCCTTTATTGTTTGAGTTGAAAACTGTGTTTTAATGTCCCTTTTTAAGGGTATAAAATGCATTCTCTTAAACTTAGAGAGACTCAAAGACTAATAAACCCCCAAATTAAACTGTAAGTACACCCCTGAGAGGGAAGAAATCAGCTAGCAAATACTACATCCTGCCCATTGTTTTATCCTTCCTGCCAGAGATGCTTTATTTCTTCTTTTATTCAAATAACATTCTTTCATTTGACCCTCTGAGAAGAGGAATAATCCATGACTTTACCTAGCAGCCTTACGTACCTAATGAAGACAAAATAGCTGAATGCCTGAAATACAGCTTCAGCGTGGGAAATGGCACAAGGATATAATCAGCAGAGAAGAAAGGAATGACTGCAGCTAATGAAGAGGTAACACCAATAAACACTGAGTGGCATCTGAGAAACAACAAAACCCAATCGCTAAAAGACTTTGGTGGAACACAGCATCAACCTGTGATAAGTATGGGTGGGTGGAAAGAGACCAAACACACGTGTCAGGGACTGCAGATCCTTCCATTACATAACGGGAGTAAGAAAACCCAGGCAAAATCGCCATTAGCAGAACTAAAAGCAAAATATTTCAACAAGGGTATTGGCAGTTTTTAAGCCACATAAAGGAACGGCAGACTGTTCAAATGTAAAAGGCATTAATAAAGCATAAGGAAAGAGGTATAAATAGATATAAAACAGAGGAAGGTTTCAAGATGACAGAAATGCTACCGGAAAATTTTAGTTACAGAATATAATATCCCTAACTTCAATTCACAATGATCAGCAAAGGTCAGTTGTCAGAAATGCAATTCTGTTTCTGATCTCACTCTGAGCAGAGCACTCTTTAACCATACCTGTGCCGCCACCATCTAGCTGGATTACTCTCATGGCCGCAGCAAACAGTTCCCTCCACCTGACTGGTCCCTTGGGGAATTGTGGGCATAGGACAATTTAGAAAAGTGTGTATCTCTAAAGACTAACTGTGCTACTGGTCTCCCACAGAATAAACAAAAGAGGATTCATTCTTCAAAGTCTTTTTAGTGTATGTACTTAATATGGGACTTCCAAGAGGCATACAGATAGATACCTACAGGCATCTTTTAACAGATTTCACATTCAGTGAGTACTGAAAACACCCACAGTTTGCAACCTGGGATGTCCCTACAAACTGGCATTTGTGTCAACGATTGTACATGAATTAGAAGGATTTGGGCTCTCGTAGGAGCAGAAGAGCTATAGATCTGATCTTCAGCATCACTGCAGTCTGTAGGGTCACATACTGTGACCTTCAAACACCTTCAGCTGAGCTCATATTAAGGCTCATCCACCTTCCCTTCCTTTTCCAAGAGCCAGCCATGACCAAAAACAATAACAAAGCCCCACACACCCAAACAAACGGTATTGTGAATTCCATTCTGCTGTTTTTTCTGATCAAATCCTGGCAAAATTAGACTCTCTCCGTTAGATATTAACTGCAACCTCCTTACCCTTCCAATCCCTTTCTAAGACAGACAAACTGAATGAGTAGCAGCTCACACTTGGTTTAGAGGAGATGAATGGTTTGAAGTAACTATGGCTAGTCAATACATGCATTTATTGTGTCCTAGGTCCTATGCAATATAGTCTCACTTTATCTGAATCCAGACTTAAGCTGTTATGTGTAACCACACCATCTGATAAGCAATGTAACTGCTAGAGAAGCTACTTACTTGGATAACAAAGCAACAATATATATTAAATTGTTTCCTGTTCCCAGATTTCCAGAAAGCAACAGTCCGACCAGAACCATCTTTTTTCATCCTTGTGTGACCTGAAGAATGCAGGTTCCCTTTCAGATAAAGGCCTTGCTATGGTTATCTAATGCTAATGTCACTACAAACTGGATTAGAGACGCCCAGAAACCTCGAAATTCGTACACAGATAGTCAGCTGTATCCAAAGTCTAAGTCTGAAGGAAATCAAATGCTCCAAATTGTGCTTAATGTAGTTAACTTTGCCCTTTAGGTAGGATAAACCAGTAAGAACATATTACACAGTGATTAGATTAATTCTTGAGTGAAATTCAGATGGCTGGCTTTATCTGTCTATTTCAAATTATTCCAGAGACGATCACTTTTCCTGTACTCTGCTCTGCAGCAGCAGCTGCTCAAGAGAAACAGCAGTTCTCTGTCTGGGGTGAAGTTGACAGCAACTGGGGACAACGCTGCTGTCAGAGTTCAGCTCCCAGTTCTGAAATGCCATTCTACTGGAAATACCAAGGAGCCTAAATCCGGCTACATGTACCATGGGATGTAAAATATCTCTATCTCAGCTTTCAACAGAAAGCTCGAGTCTCATGACATTTACTACTTTGGCCCCTGTCAGTCTTCCTCCAGACCCTGCAAAGGATCGGAGCTAGCTGCCATAAATGGTCGGAAAACAAGATGTGGTTCTCCAAGCACTTGGAAATGAGCAGTACTGTTTCAGCTTAGAGACCATGGCAAGGAGCCAGAGTGACAGGTGCCCTAGAAATAAAGATGAGGATCAAACTCTTGCCAGCGTTAGCCGCTGCTGTCCTCCTGACCTGTAAGAAAGGGTAGCCCATGCTCTCCAGGTGTAGCAGGAACAATGGACCAGAAAATGCAAAGATGTGTTTGCTGGTAGTACCTGAAATGTCTCCTCAACAAAATCCAGCTACAAAGGAATTTAAATGGGTCTCATTAGATGCAGTCCTATTGCTGAACCTTTATTGGTCCTGGCAGCAAGCCAACTTGGTGTTGCTGTGACAGGCACTGAGAGTTAAAAACACAGATTCCTCCTAAAATGCCACAAGCTACAAACCTCTTGTGTGGGCAGCAGCAGCAACTAAATACACTCCCTAACAACTGGTTAGCCTTTGGAAACAGAGGTGGGAAGGGACAGGTCATGAGGGACTGCCCCCCCTCACCCCCAGGTAAATAGCAGCAAGGCATCTGCTGAGGTTTTCAGCTGAAATCCGTGAGACAGTTCTCATCATTTTATCGACAGCCTCTGGAGACAGCAGCCTCTGACCTTTATCAGGAAGAGCACCCCTGTCCTCTAATCACCGACTTCCTGGAAAACGCAATCTAGTCGGCAATTAATACAGAATGGAAGGGGGGGGGAAGGGGAAAACCTCCTAACATCAAATTACCACTGCAAGACTTTTTAAATGCATCCCCACCAAAAGGCAGAATTCAAGCAGATTCTCACAACCTATTTCACTCCCACAAGCATTATTTAACAGTTTCTACTAAAAAGATTTTTCTCGCCTCTCCCTCTACCAAAAAAACCTGTCTCCTCCAACCCCCCAGTGCTGCTTTGCAGATGTTCCCGGCAGCAGCGCAGCATCTTGCTGCAAAAGCTTCAACACAGGGGTGCAGAGCGTGACCTGGGCAGAATTACATGTGCAATTTCCACTGGGAAATCTAAGAGACTTATTAAGCCAGGACAGTGCCAGTTAATCTACTAATGGAATGAATCAAAAGTGTGTTCCTGGCCCCTTCCCTTTCACATCCCAAAACCTCGGGGGAGCTGAAACCATCTGGCAAATGCTTGCTCGGAGCAACATTATGCTACTGCTGGAAACACCTCTCCCTTAATACTAAGAAGAATGAAACCATCTTCCATCCACCAGGTATTCTCAGGAGCATCTGCGCAGCTCGCTGAGGTAGGCTGCTTGCACACAGCATCCTTCCCCAGCCCATGCAGAGCTGCTCACTCACCGTGCAGGAGAAGCCAGCAGAACAGAAAGCGATCCCATTCATTTACTCGAGGTCCCGCCGAAGCAGCTGCTGTACTTAGGGTAAGGCTCACAGGCTGCCCTCCCACAGCAGATCCCAGCCCAGCCTGAGGAAATGCTCCTCCTGTATCCTCTGTCCTTTCTTCATGCAGGCAGGGTAGCAAGGACAGGTTTGTTTATGTTAATTAAAGAAAAATAATAATAATAACAATAATAATCTGTCTTTCTAAACACATTCGTAATGGAAATCTGATCAGAGAGCTTAAAGGGAAATCAAAACATCAGGCCAATCACAGTTTATACACAGTAGATGTTATTACTGTGAGACAGAGCAAAGGACTGATGCAGAGATGCTGAATACTCCGCACCATTTGAGTAATAAGCAAGCTCAGGAAGAAACAGAGCAGAGGCAGCTGTCACAAAGAAAGGATCTTGGGCACTTTTAAGATCACGTAGGAGCAGAGGAACCTCCTATCTTACAATTTAGACACACACAAGAAAACAAAAAACAGAGAAAGTGCAGTCATATGGCTGTGGAATAATGTCAGTGGTAACAACCAGCTTTTGACTGTCACAAAATAACACAAATACAGGGCAGGGGAGACAAGAGGTCCTCCGTGTCAGAGTCAGCACAGAGCATGTTTAGACAAACATCCATCAGGAATTGTCTAACTTGTTATTACAGACTCCTAGAAACTGGAACTCTGATCCCCTAAATTATCTTTCCACTACTTCACTACATTGAATCAGAAAATGTTGGTTTACTCCACAGTATCCAATTTAAGCCTTTCTTGATACCAATTAAATTGTCTTCAATGGACATAGTAAATAATCAATCCTCCTCCTCCATATTTTCTAGTTTGTCTTTTTTAAATGAAGGAACAAGCTTGATATTTTCCTACTATGTCAGGCTCTCTGAGCCTCCCTTTCTTGTTCTTCCCTAGATATTTTCCATGTTTCACCTGTGTATGTCCTGAAGTGCCTAAAAGTAGGTACAGTGCTCCAGCTTGTACTAAGCTGCAAAGAATAACTGTCTTCAGCAGTTATGTGACAGACCTGGAAATGCATTCCAGGTTTTCAAGATCACAAAAACCAGCACCACATACTCAGTTTTTTACCTTTTTTATTTCCTACTACCCCAGATCTTTCTTATCTAATACCCCAGATATTAGTGCTTAGCCAGTTAGTCTCCATTTTATATTGCATATACAGTTCCTTTTGTTAATACAGCTTGGTTTTGTTTAATTTCACATTGTTACATTTCTGCAATTTCCAGCTTCTAATCCTACCTTCCAAAGGCTGCCAGACCCTGCACATACATATGTTCAGTCACTGTTTTATTGTCCTCACTTTTGATGTGCAGTAGAGAACGGCAGAGCAGCCAAGCCGGACCACGTTAAGACTCCAGATCAGACAAACACACAGAGAAAAGCATGATATAATTGCTCCACATACAGTTTTCCAATGAGGCGTTCAGCCCCTTCTTAATTTCACCTTTCATTTGTCTAGTTTATGTAAAGGTCATGTGGGACTATGTCCAAAGCCAGTAGCTTTCTCTGTCTGCCAGGCCTGCTGCCATGTCAAACAAAAAACCAAAATTGATCTGACATGATTAGCCCTTAAAAATTAGCAATGTATGTCTGCTGTTGGCTTAATTTCCTTTAGTAATGGATCTGACCATAAGCATCTGATCTATTTCAGCATCTTTCCACATTCTCTAACTACAACGACTAGTTGAATTTCTTGGGATCTCTAGCCACCTTTAAAAAAAATTAAGACGCGAGAATATTTATTCACACGCACACTCTTCGTTCACTCAAAAGCTGTGGGATTTCACCATGTGCAGAACGCACGCTGGAGAAAACCCATCACTGCAGCCCAGGCTCTGCATGCCCAAAGGGGAGACCATCTTTCACAGTGCCCTCTGAGCAGCTCTGGGCAACACCTCTCCCTCTGGAAGAAACCACCTCGGACCAGGAAAGCCTTGAGAGTGCCTGCTTTGGCTCCCAAAAAGCAAGTCTACCACGAGCACTGCTCCTCCAGCACCCCTCCGGAATGTCGCCTCTGCTCACAGACCAAAGCCTCTCGTGGAAACCTTTTCCATCGCGACACTTCGACCAACCAAACGCCAGCGCAGGTGGCACGAAGGGGCTGCCCTCTCCTCCTCCTCCTCCCTGTCAAACCAGGAGAGCCGTTCCAGAGGCACCTGCGAGGAGTCCCCCGCTGCGGCTTGCGGGGCGGTGCGGGCGGCGCTGGCCGTGTGCCGGCTGCCCTCTCCCGGCAGCGCCGCGCCAGCGCCG
>VWZN01004069.1:408436-442761 GCA_013396955.1 Regulus satrapa | reverse complement strand
GGCACTGCTGTGCCCTCAGCTTCCCTCGGACCCGGCGCTGCCCTCGCTCGCAGAGGGCAGCGGAGAAGCAGCAGCTCCATAAACCATCTCCGGGAGGGAGCGTGGTGGGAGCTGGGCCGCTGAGACAAAACCACTGCCTGGCGGCTCTCTAGGGGCAGGCCCACAGCACTGAGGCTTTTTAGCCTCTGACAATTAATAGTAAAATAACTGCTATTTTAAGGTTCCTCCCATGAAATGTCTTTGAGAAGGCCGCGTTGCTTGCACCACACAACGGCTCAAATCCACCTCTTATCTCTGTAGCATGCAGATACAGGAAAAAAAGCTGACTTAATTCTCTCAACGGAATTAGCTCATGTGAAGTTCAGTTGTTTGACCTTACAAACCACAAGCTTAGCTTTAAGTTGCTTGCTGTGGTTATTACAAACTCATGAGCCTTTTTATATATCTCAAGTTCAGAATGTTTGAAGTTCATGTGTGAATTCTGTATTTCAAAATATAATGACTCATATCCGCATGGAAATCAGCTGTTCCAAAAATATGGATTACATACAGATCTGAAGAAGCTTAAGGCCATTTATGTTTTTGAATTAAATGAATATATTTATTGGTAGATGTGAAGAATTAAGAAGCATTGCAACAAAATGAAAGTTTGATTGAATTTGTATTTTATTATTAAGCATCTGTTGTAAAAAAGTTGGAATGTGCAATTAAGTAGTCATATTCCAAAAATCTGAGACTTGAAGTGTTTTCTGATACAGCTGAGTAAATATGCTCGCAGTGTTAAAGAAGAGCCTTTCTAAAAAGTGCATTCTTCCCGTTCATGTTTCAAAAGCTAGATCAGACTAAAAATTTGAATAGTTAATGATTTTTAGGACATAGTCATTCATGTGTGCTATACACAAATAATTCAGGCAGTATCGAGTCCTTGTAGGTTTTCTCACCTAGAGGAGGGCTTGTTTTCAGGGCACAAAATGGAGTGAGTGTAAACCATGAGCAAGGACTGCCACTCAGAGCAGGAGGCAGCAGCACGTTCAGGTAGCCACTGCAGTGTAAACTCACCGTGGGATTGCTTGATCGTCAGACTTGCATTGTCAGACATGTCCCTGGCTGGTGATAGACATGCTGCAGGAATTTTGGAGGAGATAATTATACAGATCCCCAGACTGGAATAGGTACAGATTGCAGTAAGGAATGTCCTGCTGTGGGGTTGTTCCTTAAATTCCTCAGGTGGAGAAAGGAGAAATAAAATCGTCAGAAAAAATGAATATAGATAGGGAAGAGTTAAGTTCCACTCTCTAAGCAGTCTTCAAATTCCAGATACAACTTAGAAGAGAGAACTAGCAGGTGTTTGTCTTCTATAAATATTTGTCATTAATAGACTTGTATAGGTCTAGACTACCATGATTTTTAAAATGCTTGATTAAAAAGAAGAGCCAGAAATACCTGTTAGCAGAATGGTGCATGTGTGCACGGTCCAAATATGATTGTACCCGGAGAATATTCTGTTGAGTCCGAGGATTTGAAGAAACAAACGGCTTGGTGAATCTGGGAAGGGATTTTGCTTGCTCTTTGTATTTCTTGATGGGCATGTTGGTGTAGTGTGAAGTCAGGGTAGCAGTGTAGACCCTACTGCTGTTCTCTGAACTTCATGATCCAGAACAGAGAAGTTTGGGTCTCCAGAACAGCTGGGTCCAACAAGCGTTCAGGCGATGGGGCCACAGCCAGCAGAGATTCCCTCGTGCTGTTCCCCCTGCACACCCAGCTCAGTGGGCAGTGGGGAAGGCTTGAGGTGAGAAGGCTGCACCTGTGCAGAAGACTTCAAAAGTAGGTTGCATGTTATTAAAAATGAGTGAGATGTTAACAGTACAAAACCTGAAATACTTTTAATGAAGTTTAGCTCCTAAAATGAACAGTTTGGAAACCCAGTGGCAATGGGGGATCCAGCCTTGTTTCTCCCACAGAGATAGTAGTTAATCTATTAAGTGAAAATGAGGAGAAAATACTCTTCTCTAGTTCTGTGTCCTGTAGAGAAAGGAGGTAATTAAGCCTGCCATAGGCATAAATCTTGGCAAACTGAGTGCTGGACTTCGTTGATGGATATTTGAGATGATAGGCCTTAGTTAATCAAGAATAGATATTCCAAGGTCTCTGCTTTGTGGGGGAACAGCACGAGGGAATCTCTGCTGGCTGTGGCCCCATCGCCTGAGCACTCGTTGGACCCAGCTGTTCTTGGGACCCAGACTTTTCTGTCCAGCTCATGAAGTTTAGAGAGAGGCAGCAGGAGGAACGCTACTGCCATGACTTCAGATTACACCACCATTAATTAATGGAAATACAAAGAGCAAATGAAGTGTAGTATAGTGTGGATAGTGTACTTTGAAGCAAAGATTAAAGATGTGATGAGTTTGTCTTATCATAAAGATACTGGGAATATAATGTGTTCCTTTAAGGGGTTTTTAGCTGTGATTTAGAAAAAACCCCAAACTAGACATAAACTTGAGGGGATTGAATTAATTAAAAAATTAGTTTATGCAAAGGCTTCAGTTTACAGGTGGGAATATTAGAGCTCTGTATCTAGAACTTTTCTGGTGTATGGGGTCAGTCTGTTTTGCCAAAGCTGATGTCCTTTAATCATATGACTTCGTTTATAGGGTGCAGCACTTCAGATAAAGGTCAGTTAGGAAATACACTTCATAAAAGCCAGTTTCTGGCATGCTTGTATTTTTCTCCAATATTCAAACCTTGCCTGTGAACTGTTGAAGAATGAAACATAATTTATTGTCTCTGGAATGAGAGATGGATTTTTTTTTTTCCCCATTTCAATTGCAGTGAGGGAAATGAATGAAAATTCCCTCATTATTTTGTAAGACCCGGGGATACGAAGATAAAATCTGGATGATAAAACTGAGGTTCAGCAATTTGTCCTCAGCTACCAAAATCTAATTGAAAGGGTGAGAAGTGGAGAATGCCTTAAATAACTAAAACAAAAGAGGTAAAATCCACACACATCGGCTGTACGAAGGGACGCTTCCTACATGCTATCTTCCATCCTCACGTTACCAAACCTGTGTGAGGAGAAAACTGGAAGTGGTTTTTGACATGTCTGAGCAAGAGTCAAGGGATTTCTGTTTCCCTTTCTGCAGCAGGGCTCTGCTGTGGCACCCGTGGGCAGCTGAGGGCTTCGTCTCTTCCGTGGGCTCCCCGTGGCCAGCCCGGGGCTTGCTGTGGGCAGTGGAGCACTCGGGTGATGCCGGGAGCCCGTTCGGTGTCACCTCTGTGTGCTGGCACCTGCCTGCCAGCCGCGGGACTGGGGGGTTGGAGTGGAGTCACGCCGTGAGCTTTTCTAGGTGCGGGGTGTTTATTGCGTGAGAAACCTTCAACACGGGAGTCTCCCCTCCGAGCCTTGGTGGTGCGAAGGGAAAAGGGCAGATTTTGGCATGCTGTGCTCCAGGGTGGGACATTTGAGCTCTATTGCTTTCATCTGTGGGTCGGTGTTTGAGGAGGAAATCAAAAGACTCCAGGTTTTCTTGCTTACGCAGTTTTTCTTTGCAAGAAGCTGTGTTTTTATGAAAAAAGCATTAGTTTTATTCTTTGACGTGTACTGCTTGTGATTCCCTGTTTTGCTGATTATCACCCATAGCGCATTTTAAAATTTCTCCTTCCTGCTCCACCTGCCCCCAAGGTTTTAAACATTTCAGCACTGTTTTTTATGTATATCCATCATCTGAGAAAGACAAAAATAGGTTGAAATACTAGAAGAACCAGTTGGCTGGATTTCTTTCCATTTCTTTTGCACTGCCTAAAAATGTGGTGCTAAAAGCTTCTGTGTTACCTGACATACAGTGAGATAAAAGGCGATATTAATGCTGTGTTATGAATTTTTTGGGGGTAAATTATTTTTAAAAGCTTTGGGATTTTTTTGTTTATTTGTTGAGTCTTGTGTTGTTTGTTTGTTTTTAAAACAGGAATCTTACCCCTCTTCATCACCAATATGGTTTGTAGAATCAGATGACCCAAACCTGACTTCAGTCTTAGAGCGTTTAGAAGATATTAAGAAGAGCAATACTCTGGTGAGTGAAGTGTTTTGGTTATTTTTGGCATTTTGGCTCGTGTGTTTACTTGGCTTTGTCACATTACCAAGCAGGTCAACTAGTTCAGTTTTCGGGTTATTTGGGGGATTTTTTAAGCACAACTTTTTCGTTCAAAAAACTTATGAGCCAAAAGTGATCCAAAATATTTGAGGCAAGAAGGAAAAGAGAACTTCTTTTAGAGAGTAAGCATTTAAGTAAAGTTTCAGCCCCAGTAATTGCAGTGTGAAGTTTTCTGAAAATAATGAAACAGTGAAGTGGATGAAAATGTTAAAACTGCTGAATAACACAGCTGTTGTAGAACTTTTTGTACAAAAATCAATTACAGAGGCAAAACTGAGAATGTATATTTGCCAAAACATGACTGCAATACCAAGAATTCTTGGTTTCTTGGATTCTTTCCTTCTTTCAAAGGAAACTTAATCTGATAGTTTCGTGTTCATCAGAATGATACATTTAAGCAGTGTTGTGACTTTGGACAATTGCTACTTAAAGGAAATCTTTATATACAGATTCTGATGGTTATTTTGTGTTTCAGAAAACTCTCAAGCATTTTATCTTACTTAAATACTCTTTTTATGTACTGATAGGAGCTCAGGGGAAGGGCACATGAATATAAAAATTACCTTCCTGGTTTGCTTAGGAAACTGTCCCTGAATAATACTTGGAAATAAATTTCAGTACAAATGCAGTTCATGCCACAGAAAGGTGCACTGCAGCATACTGACAAACTCCAGTGATCGTTATTAATAGATGATATTAACATTTTGTGTTTATTTTGGTGGACATGAATGTGATACATACAAAGCAAATCAGTCTGCACTACACTGTTTATTGCATGTGCTTGCCTGGCTTGGGAAAAATTTGGAATGTTCTTTCTTAGGAAAACCTACTCATTATGTTTCCTGGGATAATGTTCATCCAGGATACCCAGCCTTGAATAAGAATGTACCAGTGTCTTTTTCTGAAGATAGTTTAGCATTTGACTTTTAGCAGAAATAATTAGCAAACTAATAAAAGTGAGAGTGCCTTAATTTTTTTTATTTTAAAGCTGTAGAGGAACATTAGTGCTTTCATGCATTTTGTTGGATCTGATTGCACAAGGTGTACATCTCTGTATTTTCTACTTCAGTGTAAAACTTAGACTGAACTACACTCAGAAGAGTATTATAAATCTTAGTCATTCTGTTTTGCCTAGAAAGACAGGGAAGGGGCATAGCAGAAAATCTGGGCAAATGAGTTTTTCCCTTAAAGTCGCTTTTCAGGAGATTGTGCAGCTTGAAGCTGGTGTGGCTGATATTCAGCCTAAAGGTTCTGAACCAGATATTTCCTCTGTGCAACCAGCCTGCAAGAGGCTGGAAAGCTTTGCTGTAAACTTGCACGGGGCTCGCTGTGCCGGATTGCACATGCACACAGACTGCTTAAGTAGCTGGTAAGAAAACAGCTTCTGCTGTCAAGATTGTACTTGCCCGTGTAAAAGCTGCCGGGTTGATGTAATAGACACCTGTGATGGCCCATTGGTTTCCCAGGAATCCACCCTGCCTTGTGCTATGCCAAGGTGAAGGCAGATGGGAGTGGTGGTTGTTTTTTTGCACTATAAAATCTGACTTCTTTTTTTTTTTGCTCCAAAGACATTGCTTACAATTTTTGAATTGTTTATTTTTTTTCTCCCTTCAACTCTTTCCCATGGAATTCACTCCCTTTTAATGGCGTGGAGCAGCTTGCACAGAGACTTTTTGCAGCAGAGTAGGAAGGGATAGAGGACTATATGTAAAAATCTGAAGGCTTCTGATTTATCACAGCCTCATAAATTTGCTTTTAATTTAGAATAATCTCGAATGTTTCAAACTCCCTTTCATTGAATTTAGTGCAGGCGAAGGATCATTAGTGCCATGTTGCTCTAAACTCAAAGTTGCTGGAGCAATCAGATTTTGAATGGAAAAAGACATTGGGCTCTTCCAGGAGCTCAGCAGTGCTAAAAGCAATGCTACCACACGCACCCTGGTTTAGCCTTTGTTCTTCCATTGCCCTTTCTACCTGCTCTGTAACACGGGACAGGTATCAGCTGTTAGGAAACTGAAGAACTCTTCAGGCATAAATGTTTGACATGTGGAAGCCTTGTCATTTGACATGGTAAAACAAAAGCTGTTTTATGATGAGGAAACCAAATCTGACTTCCCTGGAAAATCCTCTGTGGGTCTGAAAGTGTGTTAGTTACCTTGTACCTACCAGCGTGTGCTTTTGCTATGGAAATTGGTCAAAGCACTAAATATGTTGAAAGGTTATTAGGAATGTGATCAGCATGGATATCATCGGGTTTGGACAGCTTAGCTGCTTGGTTGTCGATGTTGGACGAGTTTCAGTCAGCAGATAAAGAGGCTACAGAGTTCTTTCAGCCCCTCGTGTCTCCTGAATTTCCTTCTGAAAATCAGCCACGCTTTAGACTTAAGTATGAAACTGCCATCTGCCTTCTAGTGGCTGTGCTATGCAAAAGAGAAATCCTACTGCAACTCCCTTGCTCTGTTTAATATGATGGAAGCTACATGATACAAGTCTGAAGCCTCAAACCTTATTTTGTGGGATGTTAAAGGGTAACTCTGCGCTATTTGGAGGTTTGCTTTTTAAAAGAGAATAGGGAAATGGGCTTAAATTCAGAGAGGCAGCTTTAATTCTCACACTCTAGGCCTTAAACTTGCACGGAAGATGTCAAAAGTAAGTGCACAATTCCTGGCATAAGTATGTTTACAGCTTGGATAAGCTGCTGTCTTGAAGTACACTGCTTCTGTGTTAATATTTTAGATTCATTCCCACACAGAGGCATTTCAGGGAAGAATGCTGTCTCTTGCAAACTCCCCGTGTGGCAGCAGCTATTTCTGTACTGGGAGTTGCAGAGACAAAATGCAGGAATCAGCTTTGCTTTACCCTGAAACTGCCCGAGGCTGCTGAGTGTGGGGGAGGCCAGGCGAGGTACTGGCGCTGTTACCTGATAGCCAGATAGTGGCCATGCTCCAAGTGACAATTATTGCTTCCCACTGCTTCCATTTCTATCCTCCTTCAGCACTTTCTCAGTGGTAGGCTAGGATTTATTGATGCATTTCTTTTATATAGATATTGTGGGTGTAGGTAGAGACACATAGAATAATTAAGTCTTTCTGTGCTTAAACTGTACTTCTTAAATTACTTTTTCTTGGTAATCAGGAAACAGGGTGTTTCATAGTGAACCCAGCAGGATATTAATATCATCAAAGGTTTCTTAAAATTGTTAATGCTTTCATACTGCATTAGGAAGATATCTTCATACATAAAGCCTCCTAGTGTAGGCTGGGTTTCAGAAAAAAATTGTTCTCAACTGTCTGTGGATGTGCAGGACATTAAGATAGGAAGCAAAATTCCAAGAGGTGTTTGAGTTCTAAACCAGCATTATGGTGTTCAAAAGAACCACCAACTTCTTAGAACTCCTGAAGCATTAAAAATTATGAAGGATATGTAGTCTGATGGTGCAATTTTTGTTATTTTACTATTAATTATAATCTTTATAACAAATTGATAAAGGTGCTGTATTGGATCACTTTGGGGTTTCCCTTCTGCAGGCTATTCACATTGCTCCTTTACCCTGTGGGTTATAAGTTCTGGTTGCTGTTAACTTTTTGCTTGAGGCAGTTTGTATTTCAGGGAAACTACTTGTGTACTGATAGCTCACTTTTCTTCAGTAGCCTGTGTGTATGTCAGTCTGTCTGTGAAGCATTTATTTCACATTAGTCGAGTATGTGAAATTTCCCTGGATATACGTTTAAATTATTAATGCATGACAGAAATCTGCTCTCCCTTTTGATAGTTTGTTCATGTACATACCAACACATACCAAACCATGCCAGGCCCTGCTTACAGCCCAGGGCTGGCTCAGATGTCTTCCAGACGTGCCTTTCAGCTCAATTATCCTGTGATTTTTTTCATACAGATGAGCAGAGGATAAGGGATAACAGTGATGGTGATCCATGGCAGAAAGATCAATGCTATTAAATTAATTCCCGTGGAGGAAGAACGTAGCAATAAGGAAGAAGGGTTGGAAGGGCTGTACAGACAGGATCAGCCACCACCTTTGGTGGTGCTCTGCCATTATTCTTGCTCTTCCACCACCTTTGCAAGCAGTAGACACTGCTTTCTTTCAGATAAAGCAGCTGATTTATAAAAATGCACTGCAGCATGAGTTGCATTAAGCGAACCCTGCAATGTAGAATCCTGCCAGGGAAGGGGATCCCTGCTCTCAGCAGGTCTCTGCCTCCCCTTCATGATGAAATGGTGCTTGTGTGCTGCAGCTCACCAGGAATGGATGTGCCACAGAGCTGCTAAGCTGCCACGGGCAGTGTGATCGGTGCTGCCCCTGGGAGTGAGGAGGTGAGAGGCTGCTGGAGGCCCTGCCAGGCACAGCTGGAACTCGGCCCGGGCTGTGCTCGTGGTCTCCTTGCTTTGAGGGTGCTCCTGTCCCTTGCTTGTGTGCTGCGCTCAGGAGCAAGGGAGGCTTGCAGGGTGTTAGGTCCTGGCTGCAGAAATCCCTTCTGAATTTCAGTTCAGCTGACAGGACACTTCATGGGCAGGCAGGGGAGGGAAGGAAGCAGGGCAGGAAGCAGTTCTTAACTCTCCAGCCCTTATTGTCTCTCTGTCAAGGCTCATCTCATACTGTGTTCATCTGCTTCTCCAAGGCCAGTGCTAATTGACCAGCCCGGTGCCAGTGGTGGCAGACTTCCCTCACTGCTTAGATTAATTCCTATATGATGCAGAGAAGATGGAAACAAATTGTCTGAGAGAAAAATTACAGCTCCTGGAATTGCATGGTTTATATTCCAGCTCTCCATGAGGCAATGTTTGCAGAGAAAAAGTTTCTCATCAAAATGTGTAGCAGTGCAACTTGAAGCATCTTGCACATACTGAAAATAATATTTCTAAGACCTGTGATTCTATCTGGCAGCTAACTTTTTAATTGGTTAACCTGATTCCTGTCTGCCTGTTCATCTAAAATATTTCCTGATTGTTCCCGATACCATGAAGCTTCAAACAAGTGTAGAGTCTAAATGTTGATGAGAAATGTGATTGTTACAGAAGGGTTTTTGTCAAAACCCATCATGTCTCGTGTATGTACTCCTAAGAAATGTGCTGCTGGTACCCCAATCCTTTTGGTGATACCTGCTTTATTTTTGAGTTAGGTTGATTATCTGCTTTATTTTTGGGTTGGGTTGACTGTCATAAATGCTGCAGAGGCAGCAGACATGGTGTGATAGTGTTGTAATGCAGGCTGGTATCTCAGTTCGGGGCCTCAGATGGATAAATAACATTCCTGTGAAACACAATGTGGAATTCTGCTGTAGAAGGGAAAAGCACCGAAGCTTTCAGAGAGCATAAGAGCAACATTTGCCTATCACTGCGAGTGATTTGGGCTTGGAAATGAGCTCTTAACCCTGGAGAGACTGAATTTTCCCCTCCAGTAGTGTAAGGTGAGAGCATTTAAACTGGCCAGGCTTTAAACTAAGCAAGGCTTTAGACATCTGTTTTGGAATGTGTGTGCAGAAATGACTGTCTTGCACGCTGTCCTTGACAAGTGGCATGAGAAAATCTCCCTTGTGTCCGGAAGAAAAGTCTGTAAAAGGGTGTATATTTCTGCAAGCTTCATCTAAGGTATTATTTTGCAAATAATGACGTGCTGACCCTTTTACAAATGGGTTTTGCAGTACTTTTTTTGTTTCCCTGACATAGCTGTGCTAAGACCTTGGAAAGTTAGGGAATGTAGTAGTATAGTCTTCCACATCTTGGCCTCAGCTAGGAATCTGAGGCTGCCTAGAGAAAGAGAACAGCTGTAGAATGTAGAAAGCAACTTAATTAGTGTGGTGACCAAAGAGCAAACTTAATGTTTGTTTCTGCAGAAGTGATTTTTTTTTTTCCTGCTTTGCATTAGTGTGAGGTATTGCACAGTTTGCAGTTAACTGAGCACAATCAATGGAACGCTGCAGGCTGGAAACACAAGTCAGAGATAGTAACAGATTGTGCCTCACCCTGACACAAGATACAGCAATCACAGTGCCTGGGCTCCAGCTCAGAGCCTGCCTGGCTCCTGGGACACGGGCAGGGTTTGTCTTGCTTCTACTGCCTTGCTGGTGGGCCCTGTAGAAGAATTCGGAATATGGAAAACCAGACTTCTCCCCCTTGGTTTTTTGAAGATGTGGTTATTTCAGCTGGGAAATGGGAGGGGATCATTTTGTCACGTGGAACATTTCATTATTCCGTAGTGATGTGTGCCTCATACACCTATGTTTGGAATAGATTATGCTGTCAGGGTAAGTTATTTTTCTGCTCGTGGCTTTCTTTTTAGACGTGGAAAGATGAACGGGAGTCATCGTTAACTTGCCATGTCCTTGAGCTTCTGTTGTGGGGACTTTACTACAAAGATTACAGAGGAATGTTTTTTCCAGCCTGAACAGATTTAAATGCTGTACAGTGACTTTAAGTTCAGTATCAGTATGTGAAGAAAATTCAAAATATATTTCCCTGTGCTTTGGTTTAAGTAAACATATGATGTTTTCTTGGTCTTTTAATAGCTTCTTCAGCAGCTGAAGCGATTAATATGTGACCTCTGCAGATTATATAATCTTCCTCAGCATCCAGATGTTGAAATGTTAGATCAGCCATTGCCAGCTGGACAGGTAAATTAAAAAGCTGTGGATACTTTCTTATGCCAAGGAAGGAGTTGTGGTTTTAACTCCAAGAAACAAGATTATAGGAATGATTGACTAAACTTTGTGTAAACCAGAACTGAGATATGAAGCATTTTTGTTTATGGTATATTCAATCTGAATTTTGTTTGCAAAATCCATATAATAATATTCTGATAATATTACACAATTTCCCTTGAAGTTTCTGTACTACTGAAAGGTGTGTATGTGATACCAGTGCTGTCAAGTTAAATTCCCTCCTAAATACTGTTCAAGCCAATCTCTGTGCACTTGGAGTGCTTCCCAAACTTATTTCTTCTGAAGTATTTGGCTCTTTATTGAAGAGAATGTGTTTCACAGTGTGTTCTTGGATAAACTGCTGTTGATGTTTTCCTCCTTCAGTCCCTTGCAGAGACATGGGATGTCAAGGCCATATGTTACTTTGGGTAGGGAAGTGCCTCGCTAACTTCTTGTACCCTTGAAAAATTAAGAATTGTGAAGGTCTGTGAGGTGTTCTTCTTAACCAAAATGTTTTGTATTGTGCTGAAAACAGAACTGGAAATCGACCGTAACTGTTCCTTTTTGTATTTTTAATAAGATTATGGGATCTTCTTTTGCTTGTACACGTTAAGATAACATGATTGCTCAGATATTCCTGTTGAGTAACAGATGGCTTTCCTGTGGTGACTGTACTACAGTAAATGACAAATAATTTGCTTAATTTTTAGTCACGTGCCAAATTATAATCCTGTGGGTCTTTTCTCTGAGTCACCCACTCAGCAGTGCAGCTGGAACGGGCTGTGCTGTTAGGGTGGAACTTTGGGAAGGGTCTCGCATATGCTGTGAAACTCAAACTCACGGAAGGTTTCTTGGCCAGAAATGTCAGACAGTTTCCAGTTAAATAAGAGGGGCCTTTAAATTCTGACCAAAGATTCGTCTGGTCCCCTGTATTGTCTAGAGCAGTGTCATTCTTTCTGTGCCAAGGGAGGAGTGAGAAGAGGACAAGCATACCAGAATGCTCCTGAGTATTTCACAGCTCAGACTTCCTGAGCTTGGAGTGGGAACCTGAAAGAAAAAGTCATAAAAGTGAAATCAGTGTATGGTTGTGATATTTCCTCAAATAGTCTAATAGCAATGATGATGGCTGGATGGAACTTCTAGGTAGTGAGAAAAAGAATCCATTAAGTTCTAGAGGTCTTAAGTTTGAGTTTTTTTCATTCTAGGGTGTAGCAAGTAGATGGATTCTAGTCAGAGCCATGATCTAATTTCATAGTTAAGAGATCATGGGTTGTAACCCACTTGGTGCGTTTGTTGCATTTGTCACCGTCTCAGAATAGAATGTTCCTTACCTAAGTTTCTACTTACAACCTAATTGGAATTAATTGAGACATTCTGTTTATTTTTGCTTCATGCAAAAGTCTCTTCACTGACATACTCCAGGAAAGTATCTTTATGCATCTTACCCTTATCTGCAAAGGACAGAAGTTTGACATGTAACTTTTGCATATATTGCTCCTCTTTTGAGAGTAGACTTGCTGATTTTGAAAGCAAGAAACATATGCAGAATTTATGCAGAACCTTCATTGTTTATTGCAGAATGGAACAACAGAAGAAGTTACATCTGAGGAGGAGGAAGAAGAAGACATGGGTGAAGTATGTCTATATATGAGATTGTTGCCCTAATGTAGTAGAATTTTGGCATTTTGCTCTGCTATGTCTGGCTAATAATTAAACCAAACTGTAAAATGTAACCTCCCTGGAGTTCAACAGAAAAGATAATTAAAATTTGGATGTTTACCTGAATGTCAGCTTTCCCTTCAACGAGAAAACTAGTGAAATTTTCTTCTTAAACCTAGATCTCAGCTGTGAGATACTTGGATACAGAGAATTGGACATCTGTTTGTGCTTTAGTCAAACAATACATAACATTGTGTGCCAAATCAGTAAGTTTTTGCATTGTTAACTCCTATTTCAAGCAGCATGTGAACTGGCTCTGATGCAGTTGGAAGTGCCTCCCAAATGAAAGCAGACTGGTTAAGAGTAATCAGTTTGCTGACTCATTAAGTGGGTGAGCTAGTTTTTGACTGTAATAAATGGAAGGACATTGAAACAGACACACTAAGCTTTGATGTCCATGTGTGGCAACATGGTGCTCTCTTTAATTAGCTTTTTAGTTGTAAGAATCCCCCTTTTTTGTTTGCTTCTACTACATGTTAGAATAGCTCCAAAATCCCTGCTTTTTACACCACTATAGATTGCCTTATTATAGTAGAACTGTTCTGACTACTTCAGATTTAGATTTTTAATGAAGGTGTAGTAAGAAAGACAGCTCTCTGAATGAATTATCTTCCTATAGAAAAGATCTAAATGTCACCAAGTTGGTATACTAATTTGAAGCAGCCTTTCTTACACCATAGTTAGCCTGATCCAGACTACATTTGCTGGAGCTGGTGTTTCTGTAAAGGTGGTGTGTCCCATGTCCTGCTGCCACAAGGCTCTGGTTGCTTGCAGATTGCTAGAATAGCCTTTTGCATTCTGTTTGGATTACTTTGTAAAAAAATAAAAGTCTGCCATTATTTATCAGCTATCAGAGGGCACTGTGTGTGGCAGTGATATCTGCAACCTGTCATCTTGTCCCAGTTCTAAATGGAGAAGCAGTTTATAATTCCTGGGCTCTATCATTGGAGGAATAAGAGGATTTTGAAGAATACTCAGTCTAAAGTCTATTACAGCAGAAGGAAACAGTGTTGCCAAATGCAGCAGGTCTGTTTCTTGTCACATAGGGTATACTTTAATTTCAGTTTTCGTGCCGTGCAAACTGATGGTGCATGGAGGGCAGCCCCAGGTGTGGCAGAGCTCTGCATCCTGGAGCATATCTGGTAGTTGTGTAAGCAAAGCCTGCTGGTGTGGCTGCTGCAATGCTTCCTTTTTCATGTCAAGGTGTTCAGATGTTTCCCCTCCTCTCCACAGCCAGCATTTGAATCACCTTCAGGCGGTTGTCTGGAGCTCAGAGTGGTCTCTGCAGCAGGATAAGCCCGGCACACAGTGGAGGGGTTTGGTGCCTTGGTCTAGAACACACAACTGAAGTGTTGGCTTGGGGGATCAGAATGCTCGACTGCAGAATTTCATCTTGCATCCTTGTTCCACAATTACTGTATCTAATCTTTAGCTGAAATGTTAACCTGGAATAAAGCACACGTAGTTTTCTAATATTTAACTTTCTTGAAGGATTGTTGTAGCCCTGCCAGATATGTTAATTATGGCTTGCAAGAAGTGTAGTATAGCCAGGATTCCAATTGCTTTTAGAAACATCTTGGAGCCACTTAACTTGGCGTGCTTTTGGATTCTCTGGTCCTGTTTCCTGCCTCCTTTAGTGGGCTAATTCTCTACAATCCTGTCTTCTTGCAGAGGTTGTGCTTGTTTCTGTGACCAGAAACGTGTTGGCAATTTGGATTTCACTTGTATTATGAAAGCTCCCTGTACTTCCAGTCGATATGTTGGAGGGTGAAGTTAGAACAAAATAGAAATGGCATCCAACAATCACAGATCCGTAGTGCTGTGCAGTATGTGGCTGTATCCCACGTGCCCTTGGAGAAGGTTTCATTGGATGAAGAGCACAGTACAGTTATTTACAATTAACTTCTCTCTCTCCTGTAGGACATTGAAGATCTGGATCACTATGATATGAAGGAGGAGGAACCAGTTGATGGGAAGAAATCTGAGGATGAAGGCATTGAAAAAGAGAACCTTGCAATCTTAGAAAAAATCAGAAAAAATCAAAGGCAAGATCACTTAAATGTGAGTTAATGATTCCATGCATCTTCTTTCCAATACTTCTGACTTTAAAATAGAGCTGGCTTTCAGCAAAGAAAGCCCACTGCTATGCACCTAGACATAAATTAACCTGTAGCTGACTGTTTACCTGCTTATCTCCAGAGGTATCTATGTGGTTGTCCCTCTGTTTCTCACTTGGTGCCTGTGTTACAAACATTAGTTCTCCTAGCAGAATCAGCAGAATTCATCTAGGCTGTGAGCATGGCTTTTGTTGCTGAACCCTTATTAAACTAAAAAAACCTAAAGCCATAATTAAAATTGCCTCTATTAAGTCACGGGTGACTTAAAATACTTGGAAAACCTGTGCTTTAAATCCATTTCATGCGTGAGTTTATTTTTCAGCAATAGCTGTGCCATGTGGAAATGACTGAGGAGTGGTGGATTGCTGTGCAGTTTTTTTCTTGTGTAAAGTATGAGGCCTTTAGCAGCTTTGCAGCTTTGTTGTCAGTTTTCTGAGTGATCCTGCCAACAGGCAGTTGTAGAAAAAGTGCTTGTTCTCCAGAGGCTTAGAAGCATTCTGTCCCAAGTGCCAGGTTCCAGAGAATGTTTACTTCTCAAAGGTGCATGTAGGAGGATGCAGTGATTTCATAAAACCTTATTTTATTTATCCTGACTCCCAAAGCTTTTGTTTTGTAAAGGCTTAAAATGTGTAAAACATGAAGATTAATACTTTTGTATGATCTGCTTCATCCAAAGGGTTTTAAAACTTTTAACACCCAAACCTGACTGGTATTTCAGGGTTTAAAAGCAGGTGAATGTAAGGTCCCAAAGTGCTTTGGCTGTATAGTCAAGTCTGGTTTTGGGATTTCACTAACCACAAGCACGACAGTCACCGGTTTTGTTTAAAATGCTCACAGTTTGAGAAGATGCCTGGTGAGGTTTTGTGTGCTTCTGTGTGTATAACTTACTTCTAATAGTAAGAAGTCTTCAGTTGTTAAAGAAAATGTATCCTCTTGCAGCCTGAAAGGCATGGCCTGCTTTACAGTCATCTAAAATTTGGTAGAACAGAAAAAAGGTTTTGTAGTGTCAGCATTCCTCTTTGACGCAGAAAGCCTCAAAACTGCAGATTTTCTTTTACTATCTTTTCTTTTCCCATTTGGCTAATACTGCCTTTCCTTTTGCTTTTTCCGTCCACGTTTAGTGGAGCTGAAATGAACACTGCTGGTTTTCTGTTTGACAACAGCAGATTCAACTTACATAATAGCTGTTTCTCATGCCAAGACACTCTCGTTGATGCTGATGCATAAACAAGGTCAGCTGAGTACAGGGAACAGGGTATTCAACTGCTGCTGAGGAACTGTGGTATTTTTGTGGGTCACCAGAAATAGCTGTGCTGCTGAAATAATTTCTCCAAGGACTTGTGAGGGTTTACCCTTAGGTGCTGGAGAACCAAAAGCTACAGCTGTGCTACTGACCTAGGAAAGACCTAACTCAGGAGCACTTTATTGCTCCTCCGTGCTGCCAAACCAGGGGGCTTCTAATAGAATGTGTTAACCGTGCTCTAAGTATCCGAACACAAAGCAAAGTTTAAATCTGTACAGCCTTCACAATTGGGTTTCTCAGAGGACAGGATGAGTTTTGCAAACCTAGATGCAGTGGCTGGACCTGGTCTGTTTTTTCCCAGGAGCCAGGCACCCTTTTGGGATAATTACTTCCTCAGCAGAGGCCAGTAAAACAAACCCATGCCATTTACATGCTGCTTGCTGGGGAAAGGAATGTGCAGCATAGGGCTTTGACTGGTGCCCAGTGCAGCCAGAAGATTTTTCAGTTCCTTTCCATGTTCTTTGGCCCGAGTCCTGAGCTCCTCTCTCCCCGTGGCTGCAGTGCAGGCTGCAGTTACAGATCTTGCTCAAGGCTTGTTCATGGGAATGCAGTGCATGCACTTCCAGTCTCATTTATTCCTGTTAGGTTAAAGACATTTTTATGCTTCTCAAGATGTTTTCATATGAGTTCTTAGGGTTTATGTGTGTTGTACAAGTTAAGAATATGTATTTACTAATTTTGTGAATTAGTTCTGTCACTGGCAGTATCCTTAATCCCATTCTTCTTGCTGGCATCAGAAAATAAATTTGGCTTGTGGTACCTTATGTAACTTGGAGCAAGAATTAATCCTCCTCTTAACATTGTAATAACTTTAAAGAACCACTTGCTTACCTGGAGTTAAAAAAGGTCTTTGAACTGGAATCATTAAATTCAAATATTTAACAACTTGCTGCTGCTTGCTTTTCAGAGGTCTTTCCCTACATAGTCATTTTAGAGATTAATGCCTTTCTTATTTAGATAATACTATTAGCTTTCCCTGTTTCATACTGAGGAGTTTAGGCACTTCCCTTTAGAAGTCTCTAATGTCTCTACTTTCATCTTCAGATTTTATGAAATATAAGGTATCATTTCTATTTTTAGTCTAATCCTTGAAGGAAGTATGAACCTACTTTAACTTCTAGGTGTGAATGTGCTTCTGCACAAATACGGAGAAAGTTCAATGACAGTGGAACTTGTGTTCTTGGGCTCTGTTTGGATCATTTTAGATTTCAGTTTCTTATCTTGGAGAAGTTTTCACGTTTTGTTTCAGCAGGTAATTTTTGGTCTTGTGGCTAAATCTTCTGAAATGCGTTGAGTGAGGAGGTTTCCTGTAGTGTTCTGATGTGTTCACAGTATTTTTGTGATCAGACAGAAGACAAACAATCAGCTCTTTGGATATAAAACTGCAGTGAGCTGCTGCTCCTATCCCCTGTAACTCGGGTGGGAGAGCTGTGGGTGCGCTGTGAGGGCTGGAGGGGAAGAGAAGCCCCAAGGTCTGGGAGGCCTTAGTGCAGCAGGGCAGTGTCAGGAGCTGGGCCCACTGCACCACGAGTTCCATGCTTCCCAACAGGGGCTTCTCCTCGGGGAGAGGAGCTTGAGAACAGGACAGGCTTGTAGTGATGCATCTCATGAATATTTTTCATTTCCATCAGTTGGGGCTGGGAGAATTCCTGCATTAGGTATTTTTGTTATTTGCAGCTCTCAGCAACGGGTGTGTTGTCAACATAGATGTTTACCTCTTGTAGCAGGGATTTCTCCAGCTTGCCTGCTCGTTGTTCTGGAGAGCCACAAAACATGCTAGTACAGGACAGGATGGTTGTGAGATTTTTTTGTGTCTATTTGGTTATTTATTAGGAAAAGAAAATCCCTTGTGTCTAGTCTGGCAGCTCATTTAACTGCTTCAGATGAAATGGCTTTACCTTTCTGCTCTGGGCATCAGCCCCACGTGGCAGATATCCCATGATTGACCACTTATGTCTGAGGCAGTTGCAACTATAAATCTTACTGTCACAATTTGAGAAATGGGAACTTTATCTCCCTTGGAGTGTCATGTCCCACTTTTCCAGAAGGATACTGGTATTTATATCAGAGTTCAGTCTTTGAAATTATAACTTGCATGTAGTGAGTTATGGAAAAAGTTTTTAATTTTAGTATCACTGTAGCCAAAACTGACCTCGACGCTCTGTATCGTGCAGCAGTGGGATGCAGGCCGTGCTCTCTTCTGAACTGCACTTTGCAGCAGCTCCAAACCCACAAGTGGCACCAGGATGAAGACGTGCTTCAGAGCAGCGGTGTTTGGCATTAGGCTTACCATCAGGTTTAGCTGTTACCTTCCCCTTCAAGTTCCTCCAAGGGTAGTTCAGAGCACATAAAATAAGCTCCTGTGCTAAACTTCTTAAGTTAAGCTTGCTATCCTCTTTCTCCTGATTGTAGATTACTGGTTTACAGTCCATCCATCGATGCTTTAGAGCAGTGAGTGTAACTATATTTAATGCTGCTATAAAAGGAGTGGGCAGCCCAACCAGGAACTCCTTGGGGAAAAAAGGGTGAAAAATACTGTTACAAAGTGTGTTGAGGCTTGCTTACACACACACTACTAACTAACTTATTTAATACCACCTCATTTATCAGCAGTTTTAATGGCAGTCACGGGGAGGTGGGTGTGTTAAGCTTTGGTTTTTAAATGTCTCCAGTACAGAAGATACTTAAATTTTCATTTGCCAAGATGAACTTCCAACATTATTTATAGAAACTCAGTAGTTTAATTGGATGGAACTAGAGATTCAATGAGAGAGGTAGTTTTCCACAGGATGTCTTTGGCCATCTAACTTGTTCTTAAATTGCCTATATTTATAGGTTGACAATCTGTGGAAAGTGTAAGAAAATTCCTTCTTTCGGTAAGAAATACAGTGGAAGGGGCCAGGATCTGCACAGCTCTGCTCAGAAGAAAACCAAAGTCTTGACACTTGTCTATGAAATCCCTTTCCTCCAGGCTCAGCAAACTGATGAGTCCCAATCTGAACGCTCACAAAGCACAGCAGCTGTACCAAGAGTGGTGGTTAACACTGCTGTGTTCACTGGTTAAGTGTAGTGCTTCCTTTTCCAGCTAATCTGTAAACAGTGGGCATAACTGGTAGTAATATACAGATATTGCACATAAACAACTTTTTTTCCATTAAAATTTCATGTACTTGGTGTTCAAGAAATCCATTCTTTGTCTGATACTGCTCTATAGAGATGGAGAAATGACTTGTCTGAAGCCCTGTCTTTATGTAGCTTTTGTTTAATCAGATGAAAGGAGTTGCCTGTTGTTTGCATATTTAATTACAAGGTTCATCCTTCATACCAGTCTGTTAAGAAAAACAAGTGGAATTCCAGAAATCTGCATAATTAAATCCAAAGGCGTATGAAAATGAATAGCCTTACAAGAAAACTCCACAGATTCTGGTATGAAGCTAAGTGTATTATTTGATACTACTGGACAGGGAAGACAGAGGACTACGTGGAGGCTTTACCGTCAAGGAACTGTTACTGCTACTTAATTTTTATTAAGAGGTAATTTGGTCCTCAATTAAGACCTTGTAGAACATAAAGCATCACTGTGGACTTCAGGTAAACAGGGAGGATGTTTCAGGTATTAGACAATGGTCACAGCTGCTTCATATTCTCCCAGAAATACTTTTCTGACCCTTCTGCCTGAAAAGGATGTGTTTATAGGTGTTCATAGTGTCTGGAAGGAAGCTGAAGAAATAAGTATCTTTGAATTTTTAGATAAAGTAAAAAAGCAGCCTCATTAACTTTTTCAGTACTTGATACAGAGAGGCTGAATTATTCTAGGTGGTCTTTTTTATTTGGTAGTTGGGCAGTGTAATTTTTTTGTCATGGTTTCTCCCCCCAGTGTAATTTTTTTGTCATGGTTTCTCCCCCAGAACCATGCTCATGAGCTCCATATGTTAGCCTGTATTTCAGTGGCAGTGACTGAGGGACAGGAGCAGAAGGGAACTGCAAAAGTCCAGTGGAATAATCTACCCTTGGGAAACAGGTGGATGGTGAAAGCCCAAGTGTTCCTGTTCTGTACTTTAAATCTTATATAGAGAAAAAAAGTTAGCTTTTTTTTTTCCAAAACTGTTGAACCTAAAGTGATATTTTGGGCGGGATATATAAGCTGACTAATTGCATAGCATATAAGAAGACTGTGTTTTAAGTTTTCTCTCATTTGGAGGTGCTAAGCAGTACAGAGCTGAGCTCTAAAAAACCAGAAGAGATTTTGCATAAATCACAAGGAACATTTTGTATTTTAAGGTTTACTCACCTTTGTCTTCCTCTGTGTAGGTGATTTTTTTTTTTCACTCAATTGCAATAAATATTGCTTCTGTTCCACATTTTATAAATTCACTGGTTGGTCGTATTTCTCTGGAAGCTGCTGTTCTAGAGTGGATACTTCCCAACTCCTGTACTTTTTTCAGTGACCAAATGAAAATGTACATCTGAGAAGGCAATAAAATCTT
Source organism: Regulus satrapa (assembly GCA_013396955.1). Classification (NCBI taxonomy): domain Eukaryota; kingdom Metazoa; phylum Chordata; class Aves; order Passeriformes; family Regulidae; genus Regulus; species Regulus satrapa. The sequence continues at coordinate 422,328 of VWZN01004069.1, read as the reverse complement.
ATGTGTAGGAACTCACTCAAGGGAATTTGGTTTACTCTTCCTCCCAGTGTGTAAAAGCAGAATGTAAAATGAAATATTTTACTCTGAAGTGTATTGTGCATCCATCTTGGAAATTAAAGTGCCAAAGGTTTAGGTTCTTTACAGAAAAATACCTGTTGTACCTTGATTAAAAGTTTGCATCACCTACAGCATTTAGTACTTCTTTAGAAGGGAGGGCATTGGTTCTTTGGATTAGACCTTGCTCATTAGAATAATTAACTTTACAGAAACCTAATTCTCACGCAGAAGTTAGTGTATTGTTAATACCTTCCAGTTAGTGTAACTTTGTCATGTAAAGCTGTGTGTAAATATTCCTTTTCACTTATTTGGAGTATTTTTTGTTTGTTTCAGGGTGCAGTCTCTGGGTCAGTTCAGGCTTCAGATCGACTTATGAAAGAACTCAGGGATATATATAGATCACAGAGTTATAAAACAGGTAAAATGCCTCAGATTTCCATTTTTAAAATATATTTTAAATGGATTCTCTTGGGAAACAATTCCTGCTAACTTTTTTGTGTTTTTGTGTCCCGTGTTTGCATATATGTGTGTGTTTGTGTGTGCCTGTGTATAAAAATACATAGATTCATTACATATATGCTCTTATGATATAAAGTACTTTATTTGTGGAGAAAAGTGAGAACATATTATTTGAAATAATGATGTGAATCACAGTGGAAAACAAGCTTGTATTTTAAATTAGTTTAAATAATGACCAGTGATTATTCTTAGGAAGTGAATGGCTGTTTCTTTCATTCCTTAGAGGAGCTGTAGCTCAGCAAAGAATTCAACATATTGAATTCACTGTAATTGAGTGTTACCATATGAGAACTAGAAATTGCAATGGTTTTGGGCAAGTTGTATTCCTCTAGGTCTGGGAAATGGGCAACTCCATCACTGCAGCCGGGTGTCAAACCCTGCTGCAAGGCCAGGATGGGAACAGGAGGAATGCCTAATTAGAGAGTCAATATTAACTTAAATGCTCTTTCACTTTTCTGAACTTCTGCTCATATTTATTTCTGGTGGACTTAAATCTCACTTGGCAATGCCATTTTAATCATGTGTAAAAGAACAGAGGTGAAGAAACAATAGGCTCCTGTTTTGATTTGTTATATTTAAATTTTAGGTCAGCTGTTTCATGCATGGAAGTGCTGGGGCCAGGGGTAGAATGTCTGGGGTATAGGTTTGAAGAGAACCAACCTCGTGTGGATCTGATGTGGCCTTTCAGCTCTGTTGCAGCTGAGTGCTCGCCCAGTGTGCCCCAGTCCCCATCTGTGTGGGAGGGAATGGAGGGGCGAGTGCAGGGCCGAGCTGGAAGCAGGTCTCTGGAGTGCTTTACTGCCTGGGTTTGGCTCTCGGGGCTCATTTGGGTGAGGTTTAGCTGAGGTTGGCTATGACAAACCCTGTCAGGGTGCTGTGGGGTGCTCGGTCGTGTGGTGGTACCATGGGGTCGGTGTGGGGTGAGGGGAGGGTTCGGGCTCTCCAAGAATGCCATTTCTTGGCTTTAGATAAACACTTCTGAGTTGCCAAAGACTGATCTTGATGTAGAAAAGCATACTTTAAATTATGGGGAAGGGCAAATCTTGCTAAACCACACAGAAATGTGAGGTTTTAAAGGATGAGAGCAGTAACTTGAGCCGTATGACTTTGGAAATATGTAAAAATGCTGCAACTGGATGCCTCAGGTTGATCTCTAAAACATGGTAATGAAGTAGTGTCAAGTGGGGGTTGACTCTACAAAGCTGATGGCAATCCTGCTTTGGAACGCCGTCCTACTGACACATTTATTACATTTTGCTGGTAAATTGATGCTGTTTGTTATAAAACGTACCTAGATTTATTCCTTATGGTTTCATTTATTCTTCGACCTTGAGTGAGTTTCTGTTCTCGGTTCTTTTCCTTTGCACAAAGCTCCTGCTTTCCTAGCCTAGTTCTACCTTCTGTTAGGTAACTGTCACCATGTGCACAGGCTGTGGCAGGTAATTGGCTTTTTTTAATGTAATTTTTGTTCAGAGTACTTGCCCCATAGTCCATTTTTCCCTAAATTTAATTTCTTCCTACTAATGCACAAAGGGAGCCATTGTGAAACTTCCAGGTTCTGGTAACTGTTGCAAGGTAATTTAAGGCTGTTTTTGTTTCTTTGTAAGACACTCCCGAAGGGCTAAGGCTGATTTTTAGTGGGGTAAGGATCACTTTATTTAGCTTGCATGAGGTTACATGTTTTTAGGACTGACAGTAAGACAGCACTGGGAGTTCTGAAGTGAATAATACTTGTAGCACTAGTATTTTAAATTATTTTTCTTTTCCATTAGACTGTTATATGAAAAAGTACTATTAAAAGACAGTGGCTTCAATTGTAGATGTGCATTCGAGTGATATCTCTTTTAGAAATTAATTTCCTTTATCAAATGAAGCAATGCTGCTGGAGTTCAAGCAGAAGATTACAAGCCTGCTCTCAACAGCAAAGTTGCTTATCTACCTGGGAAATCTAGGGGAAGAATTGCCCTTAAAGAAAAGGAAAATAATTTTCTTACGAGCTGATAGAAGCAAAAAATACCCCAGCAAATTAAGATACTCTGTTGTGAATTCGACAGTTTCATTAACCTGTTCAGATAATGGGAGCTGTAAGTCCTGCAAAGCAAGATTATCTCATTTCCACATATCAGATTGGAGATTCACAAAGGACTTAATGTAATTTAGGGGATTGGGAAAGGCAGCCAAGAAACAAATATTTTAGGGATATTAAATTAAATCTTTTCTCTTCATATCTTTAGTATCTGTTTTGTTCATATACAGTTTATATAGACTTCATCAATTCCCTGGTTTCGTCCAAAGACTGTATGGGATTTACTTTTTGATATAGTAATGTTGCCCTAAGTAAGACATTACCTCTGTTTTGAAAGGAATTGCTTCTCTTTCAATATTTCAATTTTTTCTTTCTTTTTTGCTTTCTTCATGGTTCTCTGGGTTTCTTTTTACTGGATCACCTCTTTTACTTGATCACCTTTGAATAATAAAACTCAAATAAAACTCACCCCCCCTTATGTTTAAGCAAGAGGAACCTACCTTGATTCCTTTGCTAAATTAAGGACTTCTCCAAATCTGCTATTAAAGAATCTGTCTTTTTGACAGGAACCCTTTTCCTCTTACTGTCAAAATTAGAAAAAAAAGAGAAGCATATAAATTCCTTCCAAATAGTGTTCCTAATGACACCTTTTGACTGTTCAGAAAACCCCAAACAGCCCTCCTTCAGCTGTGGGTAGTGCTGTTCAGTAGCTTCTGTGCGAGGACAAGGAGCGCCCCTGCTGCTGTTCTGGAGACCCAGACGCTCTTTGCGGAAAGGCTGGTGGGGCGGCTTGTGTGGGGTTCAGGCTCCGTGCTGGGCTGGGCCTGGCTCTCTGAAGAGCCCTCCTGCAGCTCCTGCCTGAGGTGCAGAACTCCTCGGAGCGCAGCTCGTCCTGTGGGGGAAGCTGGCAAAGTGTGTGGAGCTGAAGGGATGGGACAGGAACTGTGGCTGAGAACGGAGGGCAGGAGTGGGGCCGGGGCATCAGTGAGGGAACAGAGCAGTGGGAGTTCTTGTGATCTCCCCTTGTTTAGCATGGTGTCAGGAGCCTTGCTGTAACTTACTGCCTTGTCTGTAATGGGTATTCTTTGCTCCCATTTGGATGCAGGTGGAAGAAAATATTCTGGATACAGCAGTGGGATAGATTTGTCATTAATGGGAGTTGACGATGAGCAGGGTTCTGAATGTCAACTTCTGTTTTTACATCAGAGCAGAACAAATTGAAATTCTTACAGTTTGTGACTTACACTAAGGTCAGTTCAGGAAATAGCGTCCTTGGGTCTGGGGAATTGAAAAAAGGCCTTGATAGCTCCTTTGGTTGATGCTCAAACAGAGACATCATGTCTCTGCAGTAGCTGCTGATGAAAAGGCACATGGTTAGCACAGTGAGTGTGTTCAGGCCTACGCTGTTGTTCTAGGAAAAATAGAAATGGTGCTCTTGGCTCAGTACCCACTTGGTAGTGGCACTCAGTAAGGAGAAACAAGCATCAGTGCTTTAACTTGTGTGCCAAGTTTGGAAATGCTTTAGAAATAAAAATATATGGACAGTTTGAAATGTCATCTGTACTCCAAGTACTAATACATAATCTTTCAATGGCAAGATTATTTTTATGCTAGAATAATAAAATTCAGAAACTAATACCCCCCCATTCCTTGGGGAGAATGTGGTGTCTGCAGTCCGGTGCTTGTATTGCCTTCAGACATCCTAGGCATATACAAACCCTTGATTTGTATATGGCTTCCAAATAATTAGATCAGCAACAAAGATGCTGTTAATTATTAGGCCAGGTAACGAGTTGAATAATAGTTGGTTAGTCTATATGCATGAATATTCTGTGAAAGAAGAGGTTTAACTTTTGTACATGACTGATACCATGCTCTAAATCTTGTCTGGTGGTTAAAAATGTATTGCTTTTTCCAGAGCTGCTTGTGAATTTATGCAGAGAGGAAGCTTTGAATATATAAGAAAATGGCAGATAATTTCCACCCTTCCCTGGGATTGAAATGCACAACTGTTGTTTAACATGCTTGAAACAAACAGGCTGCTGAAAGTCACCAGCTGGCTCCCACAGACCATTCCATTCTTTAAAAGCATCTTCTGGCTTCCTCAGTCCTTCCTCAGTCGTCTGTTGTGAATGTGCTTCGTCCAGTGCAGTACCTCCTTTCTTTTGGCTTTGTCCCATGTGCTGTCCTGGTCTGCCTGTACTGAAGAGAACCTGTGAAACACAATGCTGCACACTCACACTGGGTGCTGAAGGGGCTTAAAAACATGTTGGTAGGGTACTGGATGTAAAATACAGTGAGTAATAAGCAAGCTGGAGTTGTAGGTTGTAGTTGTGGAAGCTTTGAAGGTGAAATAGTTAAGTATCAGGAAAAAAAAAAAAGATGAATGTGGAATTTTTTAATAGGAATGAAAACACTTCTTCCTTGTAGCTGCTCAGAAGTGCGTTTGCTACTGGAGGAAGGATCAGTGTCCTACCCAGTGCTTACACCTGCTGACACTATTCATATTTATAAGCAAAGAATGTTTTTGCTAAGTTTTCTATCTACACTTTTAGTGCATAATTAATTTCATCTAATATTTCTACAGGGATATATTCAGTGGAACTCGTAAACGACAGCCTGTATGAATGGCATGTTAAACTTCTCAAGTAAGTTAATAACGTTTTTACATGTTCTGAATGATCTGTTTTATTATTGCTGGAGACATTCTTTTGATAGATGAGTATCTCTAGCCAGAGCATATAAAATAGTGTGTTACAAGAGTAGTAGCAGTAATGGTAATTGTAGCCACTAAATAGTGGCTGTAATTCTGATACATAGAAATGTGTGGAGATGGAGCTGTAGTAATTGAGCTGGCAAAAAGACAGACCTGCTTTTCAGTGCCAGCACTGTGCATTGCATTCGCTGTCATTACTGTTCAATTCTAAAACGGCTCCAAAACATGGAGCCTTAAATGATGAATTTTTTTTCCAAGAGTTTTTGCGTTATCTTATTTTTTATTTGTTTTTAGTGACAGGAAAATCCAGCTTCTAGTTTCATTCAAGATGTAGGAAAGAACAAAACCTCATTAGTTTCATTAGATGTTTATTTCTACAGTTAAACAGGCATAGGACTGAAACTTTTAGCTGTCACATAAATGTGAGTTATGTAATTATATGTGCCTTGTCTTCAGTCATGGCCTAGTACACCAAGTGAAAAGCAGTACATAACTCACCTTGTTACATCCACAGTCCAGTAACTTTAATCCTAGAGGTGTTAGAGTGAAATTATTCCTGGTAAGAGGATCATCTGTTATCATCCCTAATGTACCTAAAGTCCATTATGTACATGTAGTAGCCTAAAGAAAGGAAGAGCCTGCCCAAACTGTGCTGGCTGCAGCATGTCATGGGTGGAGGAGCTCCCGTGGCTCTGATCCGTCCTGAGGGATGAGGACAAGGACAGAGGCTGTGTCAGCACAGGGGTTGACCTCCCTGTAGGAATTGTTGCCCTGTCCTAGGGGTGAGACTTGTGCAACCTGGGTCACCAGTTGCTGAAATAGTTTTGTTTCCTTTTTAGTGTAATCACGGGCATGTGAAGGTTTTGAGGCTGAAAATGGCAGGAATGACAAATCAGAGAAATCTGTCATTATTGGAGGCCTTTCCTATCGAGTGCTCAAACCATGTGCAGTGATTTGAAACCTCTGTTCAAGTGCTGTGAACGGGTCTCATTTTCTGCCTTCAGAAAAGAGGAAATGGAGTGCATGCAGCAAATGCCTTCCAGAATTTCTAAGAGAATTGTTGTGCGTGTTTATTGCAGCAAAAAGTGTCTGGAAACAAATGTACTGTGTGCAGACCAGCTGAGGGGCAGCTGTCAGAGGAAAGAGCCCATGTGAGGAGGGAGCAGTATTGTTCCTGGAACAGGTCCCTTTGATCTGCCTCAGCCATGTCTTGAAATGAGTTTCCTAAGCACTGGAAGATTTTTTTTTTCTGAAATAACTTTATATTGGTAGGATGGGGACAAACTGTCCAAGAAGTTCTGAAATGAGATCTAATAACTTTGTGGCTTCAGCTGTAGCAGAGGATTAGATTTAATGGCCTTTCAGCCCCTTTAATAGCTGCTTTTGGCTTGCTGCAGGTGTTTTTGACTAGTCTGTTCTATTTAGAAGCTGATGGGGTGTCAGAGGTTGGTGGGATTAACCCAGTAGGGTCTGAATTAATGGCCAGGCTGATCACCACCAGCATTTTGGAACAAACAGTTGTTGAAATTGTGCTGAGCAGAAGCTGCTGGCTTTAGTACTTCTGCTGATGTAGATTCTGTTTAACAGCTGATGCAGAATGACAATTACATATTCCATAAAGGATTCACTGTGTGCTGAAAACTAGATGACTACAGTCTTCCTGTTTTTCTCCCCTCTTATTTGAACACAACTGAACTGAAGAGAATTGAAATTGCTCTTTTCAAATAAGCAGCTTATTTTGTCCTGTTTAAGCAACACTTCATAGCATTGGGAATGTAGTATATTGCAGCAAGTTCTCATGCTGATCTTGTGGCAGTTTTTACTTGGTAAAATGAGCAAGAACTTCCTACAGTTCACCTTAAATTCCAATTTGTAAACTACAAATACATAAAGGGAGTCTTTAAGAGGAATGAATTACTGTTTACAGGTATTAAAAATATTAACTTCATCCATGCTGCTTTTCTAGGGTTGATCCTGATAGCCCACTGCATAGTGATCTTCAGGTCTTAAAAGAAAAAGAAGGCGTAGAATACATTTTACTCAACTTCTCTTTTAAGGTAAGTGTCTGTGGGATGAAAAGCTGCAGTTAAATTTCAGGCTTCCTGTAGGAAGTGACTGAAATTACCCTCAGCTGTTACTTTGGTAATAATGGATCTGTAGCATTAAAAAAAAAAAAAAAAGGAGGAAAACAGCCCTAACTTTTCATTTTGGCACTTAAGCTTTCAAAAAAAAAGCTTTTCAGCCAGAACTATGGAAAGTGAATTTTTACAGAACTGAAAAACAGCAGTACTTCAAATCTGATTTGACAAATAAGGCTATTGAAATACTTTCCGGTTGGGAAGCAATGGCACAGTGTTTTCCTTAACCTGTTTTTATTATTCTTTCCAGGATAACTTCCCTTTTGATCCTCCCTTTGTGCGAGTGGTGTCTCCTGTGCTCACAGGAGGGTAGGTTTGAGTTGCCCTGCAGAAATTGTGCTTTGTGGTAAAAATGTTAAAGCTTGAAAAACTCAGTGCCTCTGACCTCTGGGGGGTTAACACTGCTGTTCCATCTGTTGTAGGGTGCTTTGGGATGGTGCTTTGAACCAGTCTTGATCCCTGTGTGGCCTTAGCTTTGCTGTAAAGTCTTAACTTTCCCTCTCTTGCTGGTAACACTGAGATACAATTTCTGTTTAAAAATCCTTCAAATGCTCATCCAAACCTGCTAAATGGAATTGAAAGCATGCTCCAAATGTCATCTAAAGCATGCTTGAAGTTGCTGTCTGTGGCACTTACATATATGCATGGAGAGACAACTAAGTTCACCTTCCAAGGCTTTTATGCATTTCCTGGTGACAGGAAATGATACCTGTGTTTGAAAATTCAGTCTGTGATAGCTGGTGCTGATTCTGATTTGATTTGGATTTGCCATTCATTCTTCTTGCATTCAGTAAATGGTTTGTGCAGTTAAGTAGAGTTCATGAGGGGTGCTGCTATCTCAAAACTATAAACGGACCCAAACGCCAGAAAATTCATTGGATTCTAATTTGATTATACTCAGACTTCTTCATGGGTTGAAAAAGAGATGGCTTTTCAGTGGTCATTTCCCTCTGAATGTCATCTGGATGTATGAGGTTTAAATGTCTTGGTCAGAGAGGAGAATACATTTGTCAGTGGTAAATTCTCTTCCCTTGGTCTGGGTTTTGTCATGCTCAGGTGTTCTGCTGAGGCCCAGTCACCACAATGGATAAAGTGTTTTTGGAAATTTAAAAAATCTCTTTACAGGAAAAGAGCAAAAAAAGATCTAATTATCTCATATTATTTGTAAGTTCACCTACATTGTTTGAAATGGTTTTAAACTTCTTTACATAAATGAATTTTGTTGGTTTCTTTTAGCTGCACATCAGTACTGTGTATATATAGGGTAGCCATAAAAAGTAACTTTCCTTTTCCCACGCTCTCTGCAGTTGTGCAGACTAGATCAGTCAATGATTTAAACTAAGTCTAGTTAGCAAACAACTTTTTTTTTTGTCTCACAGTGCTAATTTTCTTTGCCTAACTCTAACACGGCTAACTGGCTCCAATATGTTACTGGTTAAAGGGCATTTCAGCTTTATGAACAAAGAACTGAACACACAAACTGGCAGGAGCTTGAAGTGCTGTGAGCACTTGCATCTTTGTACTAACTGCTGATGTCAAGGATATTTTCTTTCACATTTGTTTCTAGGTATGTCCTAGGTGGAGGTGCATTATGCATGGAACTTCTTACTAAACAGGTGAATATGGGCTCTGTTATCTGGGTAATAAAACAATGAAATAATAATGAAACAATGAAAACAGATGCTTCCCTCGAGTTGAAGAATACCTGTGTGGAATAAATAACACAGTCCAAAGGTGGAATTAAACCTCAGTCCCACAGGATTTGCCTCGCTGATCTCGTTTGAGATCTTTTCTGCCCTGGATGGCTTACACGAGATGTGAGGAAGAGGCAGGAAATGCGAGCATGGCAAGCTGGAGTTGTCAGAATTTCTGTGAGGAGGGCAGTGGGAAGAGCGAGTTCTGGGGAGCCAGACAGGTTGGTTTCTTTTCTAGAAACCTCTTCAACTGCATACAGCCAGCTCTGGAGCAGTGAGGAACACAGACCTTCATAGTCGTAGATGATTTGTGCAGACAGTGATTTTCTCTTCAAAATAAGTAAATGAATGAAGAAACTTGCAGGTTGTGGCAAAAAAAATATTCTTGTGAGCTCTGGAAGGTAAAGCAGTGCCAGAGATGAGAATTCTTACGACTTACTGAATTTACTTCATTAAAGATCTTTACAGCCTCTTGGAAAACAGAGCTGTAATTTCTGTTGTGACAGAATTGCTGAAAATGTGTCCACGCTGTAAGGATGGAGCTTTTTTGTTTGTCTTGTTGTATTTTGGAAATGTGATTCATCCTTTTCATTCTTCTTATGAGTTCTTAGTACTAGGACTGTATATAATTTTACAGATTTTCTGTGGAAAACAAAATTTAAATGAAAAGAATAGTTCAAACTGGAATGCAGAAAAAAATTTTCCCAAAGCACACACTCCAAAATAGATGTGCAAGGTGAGCACAGGAAGCAAGTGCATGTTGTATGTTTATATTCCTTTCCTCCTGCAGGGCTGGAGCAGTGCCTACTCAATAGAATCAGTCATCATGCAGATCAATGCCACTTTAGTCAAAGGAAAAGCCAGAGTACAGTTTGGAGCCAATAAGGTAAATGTGCTGTGTTTATCAATTGCACAAATCACTGCTGGGCTGCCATTTCCGGGCTGAGTCGCAAAGAAGATGCTTAATGGCAGAGCTGCTATTGCAAATATGTATGGATTATGAATTGTCTGGTGCCTGGATGAGTATTTTATTGGCAGTTAATTTTTTTTAATGTAATTAGAAGCATATGAGGTGAATAAAGCCTTGGGATGGGCAGGGTGGGATTTTCCCTCCCTTGTATTGGCAAGGGAGGGAGGGAACGAGGATCAGAATTGGGAGGGTTTGGAATTTCTGGCTCTGAGAAAGGAGTCTTGGAAGCCAGGAATGTTCTAGCATGGTGCACGGACTTCATTCCCACTCTAGAATTTCCTTGTTAGAACTGTTCTTGAGTCTTGCATGTCTAGATGCAGGTTTTGATGCTAGTTTTGTTTCTCCTTTCAGAATCAATATAATCTAGCAAGAGCACAGCAGTCCTATAAGTCACTAGTACAAATACATGAGAAAAATGGTATGTATATTCCTGCCACTTTGTTCTTGTCTGCACAGCACCCTGGGAATTGGTGTTTGGCCACAGAGGAACTTGAAGTGACAAAGTGTCTTGTTTTGGCTTGGGAAGACCATAAATGTTTCTTCCTTCTTTTCTTTTTGCACTAGCAAATTGTAGTGCTTAAATAAATTGACTGCAGTAATTTTGAGTTTTCCAGCTTGCTTGAAGCTGTGTGTGTGTTACTGCTGCTTCTTGGAAGGCAGCTCCCTTTCATTTTCAGCCAGTTGATCTAGGAATGTCATTCTTACTGTAGCTTTAAGGACTCTTAATATTGGTGAAGTATCTGCTGGAAGCTTATCCCTTTCCCTGAAAGATTTTGTGTCAATGGGTCAAGAACCTACTGGAAATAACAAGTAAGGAAGAGAGAAAGTGGGGAAAAAAGACCTGAGACTAAAAAATACAAGAAGTCCAAGTGAGGTGTACTAGCTAGGAAACTGTAAATAGAATAGGGAGACACCTGTTGCAGTTTGGGCTTTTATTACTGTATTTAAAGCCTCTCCGCTGCATAAAACAAGTGTACAAGTGCTTCAGGTATAATTGAATTTACTGTGGCAGTGTGAGAAGCCTGAGGCTTTAAAAGGTGTAAGTAGCTTACAGGTTACATAAAGGTAGTCAGCAGAATTGGTGCCCTGGTCTTGTGATGAGGGAGCGAGTGCAGTTACACTTCACAGCGTGCTCTGGGCTGCACAGTGTCCAGGAGTTCAGCTTCTCGGGAACACGTTTGTGTGACCGCGGTGAGCAGCTCAGAAAACATTGAACAGAAAACACAGAACATAACACCAGTACTCTCGGGAGGAAGATCAAAGATAATGACTTTAATATGCTCTCCAATTTTACAGTATTTTGATCGTGCCGTTAGCTGGGCCTTTTGCTCTTTTAGTTTGCTACAAAAGCCAGCGTGGCCGTTCACTGGTACGTGCCACAAGTGATCAGTCCTGCCTCAGGAGCTGCACACAAAGCGTTCACAGGACTCAGTGCTGCTGTGAAAGGTGCCCTGAATTTAGAGCTGCTACGGGACAGCCAAAATAGGCCCTGTAGTCACTGTATACACACTTAGAAGAAATATTGTAAGAGGGACTGAGAGAATTAAGATTGGAGCTCTGGAGGTTTGTAGCAAGTGCATTGCACACTTGATCAGGTATGATTCAGCTGCTAAACATGCCAAATTATGTCAGGAGACCAGTTATTCAGCTGGCATTCCGGTGCTTGTTCCTGCCGTAAGACTCGCAGAAGTAGGATAAGCCATTCAGTTCCTTGTGCATGCCTAACTCTGCTGCACACAAAATGGGATTTATAAAAGCGTCCCCGTGCACTTGTGTTCCTGTGTGTATGTTTTAAGTAGCTTGAAGACTTGGGGGGTTTTAGCTGTCCCGTGTTAAGTTTGGTTAGAGCAGTGTTCCTCCTTCAGCAGCTCCCTCAGGTGGGTGCTCAGCTTGTCCAGCTCAGGGAGAGCTGCTGCCACGGAAACAAATCCCAGTGTGCACACCCAGATGCAGGGGTGTGCCACGGGGTTTGTCTCCCAGGGCTGACCCCCTGCGTTTGGGGGCCCTGGGTGGGGCTGGGCTGCTGAGGGAGGGAAGGGGTGAGCCCGGGCTCCGTCTCTCCGGGTGAGGGGAAGCGGCTCTGGCCGCAGCCTCGGTGCCTAACGCGTCTCTGTTCTCCACAGGCTGGTACACTCCTCCAAAAGAAGATGGCTAATGCCGAGGACTGTTACATACCTGGACCAATGTCAACAAAACAAGCTCTTTTTTTATTTTTTCCAGCACACAGACTCAAGCTATGAGTGCCCCTATAACAGCTGTACTGAGGACTTTAGCTATTAGATAAGTTAGTGGATAATCTGTCAGCTGACACGTACAGTCTAAGTTACAGCCTTACCATTCTGCTCTTCTTAGGCATCCGGACTGAGCAGTTTGGGCCTTTACCATATTTGTTCTTATGGATTAAGCAGATTTGGGCCACGCCCTCCCTTTTCCCTTTTTTATTTGGAAGTATAAGCTCTCCCTGCAGCAGGCTATTGACTTACTAAAGATCATACGATAGGAGTGAGTTGTTCACACACTTCTGTGTATTTCTTACTTTTTGCAAAATGCAGACTGCAGAGACTTGCATTGTATTGTTTCATTTAAAGCCAAGAAGTTTAATACATTGTTTAATACTGTTTTAGGAAACGTCAGGTCTTGCAAATCACAGTAGTTTTTCTGGTCTAAAATGACAGCGTTTGTAGTATTTTCCAAATTAATGATACAGGAAAAACACATGTATGTTAAGTCATTAAACATTTTTCATGGCTGTATGAGAATATGAACTGTTTATTGGAAAATATGCTCTTTGTTTAGATGATCTTAAAATTTTTGTTTGTCTTTTTCTTTTTATTTTGTTTCGGTCTTTTGTTTTTATGCAGAGCAAGGCTGTGCCAATAAAACCTTGTAACTAGTCACTTCCACTGGGGCATCAGAACTTGCTGGGCTGTTCCTGCTACTTGTTGGCTCAACCTCCTTAACAAGAAGAGCCACAGTATGAAGCTTGAAGTTATTTAAAATACTAAAATCCTTTTTAGGTGTTCCATTTTATTAACGGGTTGTTGCAATCATTTCTAAACTAATGAACTTATAAAGTGATTGGCACAAATTGAGATGGAAGTCCTTGAATGAAAAATTTTTTTTTATATATAAAAGCTACAATAAAGTACAGTGTCATGTCATCCAATTCAGACGTGTAAAAACTGCTGCCATAGTCATGATGGTGGTTTTGTTATTGAAAGACTAATGGGAACTGTTCTTTCTTTATTAGCAGATGAATCTGGATCTGTGTACTTACACAATCTCATTGCCTTACCGGAATCGACTCTGTTTTGCTTGTAGTACTATACTAGTCCTTAGGCCTGTGCACCTCTCGGGGCTGAGCGAAGGGTGTGTTCCATGGATTAAGCACTTTCACAAGTGCAGAAAGCATGTTTTTGTTATGGGTTTGGTTGTTCTTTTTGTTTTTTGATTTTTTTTTTGTTTGTTTGTTTTATTTTGTTTTGTTTGTTTTTAGTTGACTATCGCACTTGTACTCTTTTCTCTATCAGGCGCCCGCGGGTCCTTGTGCATTTGCTTCTAGATGCAGTTTTTAGCTGGAAGGGATGGAGGGGAGCGGCTGGGCCCCGCTGAGGGGGCGAGTGCCGGGGCTGGCCGGGCACGGCGGGGCTGGGGCCGGCCCGGCCTCCGCCCTGCGCCGCATGCTTCGGTTCGGCTTCCGTTTCTTCTGGCGGAGTTCCTTGGCCAATGTACAGTAATTTGTAAACTTGCATCAAGTTTATGAATAAAAAGC